>CM075497.1:30737500-31100000 GCA_037950675.1 Hypophthalmichthys molitrix
CATTCAATGAACTTAACTGTGCGAATGTCAGTGCTGTGGCGAACTTAACATGTATGTTAAAAATTAAGATAAATTAATTTAATGTAAATACTAGTGATGGGAAGTCTGATTCTTTTCCGTGAACTGGTTCTTTTGGACAGCTCGTTTCAATGAACCGGTTCAATAAAATGATTCACCAGTTCGTTAATCATGCAATGATGTCATGTATACGCAATTCTATTATTAAAACAGCCAATAATGATGTGAAACGTAGATGTTTTATTTGTCTAAAGCATATAAAGTGAATAAACTCATCTTAATCAACTCATCTCCGAACTGTTTCAGTGTACTAGTGACTCAAGAACAATTGTAGCCATTAACTGACTCTTGAACTGCTGTAAATGTACTGCTGTTGACTTGAGAATGACTGCCATCGGATCACTGTTATATTTCCAATATGTTTTATTTGTTATACTTTATGCTTTTCAGCAAAAGACATCAGAAACATACATTTCGCCCCCTTTATGTAATCCTCAGCAGATGTCAGACATATTGTTCTCAGTTCAGTGTATTGTTGGAGTAACAGAGCGCTGAATGAGTTGCAAAAAAGTGAGTTTTGTGAGTAACTTGTAGATCTGTGTTGAGACTGTTTGCGACGGTTCAGTCCGATTTGGTGAACTGGTTCATCTAGTTCACTAAAAAGAACCGGTTCAAAAGAATGATTTGTTCGCGAACTGGACATCGCTACTGAGTACTTGCCCTTGAAAAACTGAGTAAAATCAAAATTAAGTATACATTCACTTTGTTAAATTTACTTAACATAGTTAAGTGGATTGTACTTAATTCCATGTGTGAAATTTACTTGAAAAGCCTGAGTGCAAAACCTTGCAAAAGAAGTATTAGTTGCATTATTTTAAAACTAAAAGATTTTTCTGACATGTATAATGTTTTGAAAATAAACATGTTATATGTTTGGAAAATAAAATAAATAGCTAAAAGTAGTTATTTATAATATTTTAAAATTATTTAATATATATCATATTAAAATATAATGTTAGTAGGGCAAGAACAAATCTGAACTATAGGCCCAATTAAGGCCAAAAAAAGAATCATAAGGATTTTCTTCAGCTCTATTAAGTGTATAATTTTTGCTTTACGTATTGGATTTATAGCTATAAAACATAACATCCATCTTAAATGTCCCTGAAAGCCTATTAAAAAAGATTACTAATGTGTCTAAAACGGTTCAAATGACGAGACTATAGGACAAAATAATCCACTCAAACTAATTGTTTTTTTTTAAAGGGCTTAATTTAATTCCATGGAAAAGTTTTCCTGCATTTAAATAAGCTTGTTGAGTGTTTTTTATCTTTTAAGTTTGTAATACAGGCCGTTAATTGTTTTGTTTTGACAGCTAGTGGCATATTGGTGATTTGTGCAGAAGAATTGCTCGAGTTAATTCAGGGAAGACGAGTCTGAATGTGGTAACCATGGAGATGAGCTGGTGAGGAGAGCTTAGGTTTTCCCTCACAGATGCTTTAGTCTTCCTCCATCGATTCCATGTTCTTGAGCGACAGTGTTGCAAGTGTGTATAGTGTACTTTTGATTTATAATATGTATTAAATTACCATATTGATATGATGTACAAGACAATAGAAGTGATTAGTTTTGAGATTTGTCAATAATAGTGGACAGAATAGCATAGCTTAGCACATATCATAAGCTTGAAGATGACAATATATTAGCTTTTACAAGATAAAGTAGTTGTAGCTAAGTAATGGTTTTTGATGCCAACTGCTGATGTTTGCGATTCCTGCAGTTTGGGCTCAGTTTACAAATATAGGCAAAAAGCTAAGTCTGAAGTTAGACAAATAATGTGTATTGATTGTGTCTGGCCTGAGGCTGTAGCACACGCGTCTGTTTCCATGTGTATTGCTGTGTCTCCTGAGACTCACCGTTCTGTTCCCACTCATGGTCAAACCATCCTGAATCTTTAATGGTAATGCAAAGTGATTTACAAGTGCTATGTTTTGTTATAAGTTGTCTTTAGGACCTGTGGCATATTTTTAGCACCATTAAAAATTGTGACATTACTTTCTTGACAATCAAACAAATTTTTTCACCAAAATTCTCATTACAGGTATGAAAAATAATATTATTATTATTTATATATATATATATATATATATATATATATATATATATATATAAATAAAATAAAATATAACAAATAAAATATTATATATATTGTGTGTTTGTGTGTATGTATATATGCATATGTATATATGAGCACATATATATAATATAAAATTGCTAGCATGATATATAATATAATATAATAGTATAAAATAATATAATAAATAATAGTATATAATTATATTATTTCTCCATATATACAAATATATTATGTGTATGTATATATAAAATAAAATAATATAAATAATATAAAATATAATATAATATAATAAATAATATTATATAATGTTATATCATATATTATAATGTATAAATAATAATTACTAAAGTAAATCATTAATAAAGTAAGTAAATATATACATGGTAATATTTCTTTAATTTATGTTGAATCAGTTTAAATTAAAAAAATAAATAATTATATTATAAATATTTTTTGTCTCGCACTTAATGAGGATTTCAGGGTAAAATGTGCGTAATTGCTGTAAAAATTAGCCCACAAATACATCTTAATTTGACTAAAAATAGACTTTATTTTGTATGCCATTTGTATGCAAATTCTTTTTTAATTTTAGGGTGATTTAGTTTTTTCATTCTTGCACATTAGGACACTGAAAATAAAGATGATCAAGGTTGCTTTAACCTTTATTTGTATTATCTCATCTTCAAGGTCTAAGTGCCGTTCCATGTTCTGGTCTCCATATGTCCCTGTGGCACTGATGATATTACGCTCTCATATTTCACCCTAAAGCTTGACCGTTTATATGAAAGGGTTTCACAATGACTCAAACATCTGAGATTGTGAAGTACTGAGATTCTAGTCTCCTAAAGAAACACATGGTTCGGTTACACTGTCAATTATGGTCAGTGCTCTGGGACGCTGAGAGATCACAGGGTGAGCGGTTTGGGCTTGACGTGAATACTTCTGTGCTCCGCCTCCCTCCAACATTTCAAGAGATGGAGAGAACAGTCTGTTTGGCAATTTTGTTATTTAGCTGATTGATTGATCTAATGATGATAATAACACTCACAACAACAACAGCCTGTTCAGAATCCTCTATTTGTCACTTTTGACACATGGAAATAGTAGTGGGATAAATAGATTTTTTACATTTCCTGAATAGAATGAACAGTGTTTGCTTGAGCAGGTGGTTGCTAGGGTGTTGCTATGTGGCTGCTATGGGTGTTGCTAGAGGTATTGCTCTGTGATTGCTATTGTATTCTAGGTGGCTGTAAGAGTTTTGCTAAGTGGTTGCAAGGATGTTGCTGTGGGTGTTGCTCTGTGATTGCTATGGTATTCTAGGTGGTTGTAAGGGTGTTGCTATGGTGTTTCTATTGTATTCTAGGTGGCTGTAAGAGTGTTGCTAAGTGGTTTCTAGGGTGTTGCTATGTTGTTGCCATGGGTGTTGTATTCTAGGTGGTTGTAAGGGTGTTGTGTTTTTGCTAGGGTGTTGCTATTGTATTCTAGGTGGTTTTAAGAGTGTTGCTAAGTGGTTGCTAGGGTGTTGCTGTAGGTGTTGCTCTGTAATTGCTATGGTATTCTAGGTGGTTCCAAGGGTGTTGTATTGGGTGTTGCTAGGGTGTTGCTCTTTGATTGCTATGGTATTCTAGGTGGTTGCTAGAGTGTTGCTATTGTATTCTAGGTGGTTCTAAGGATGTTGCTAAGTGGTTGCTAGGGTGTTGCTAAGTGGTTGCCAGAGTGTTGCTCTGTGATTGCTATGGTATTCTAGGTGGTTGTAAGGTTGTTGCTATGTGGCTGCTAAGGTGTTGCTATGTTGTTGCCCTGTGATTTGCTATTGTATTCTAAGTGGTTGCTAAGGTGTTCTAGGTGGTTGCTAGGTGGTTGTTTACAAGCTTGTGTCTTTTTTTTTTTACTCATTTTTTTTTTATCCACCGGGTAAAAATTGTAATACACTGTTATATATATATATGTATAACATATATGCTTCAAAGAAAATCATACACCACTTTTTTTTTTTCAGTGTGGGTTTAAGTTTTTTTTTAAGAACTTAAGATGTCTTGATTACTGCACTTTATGGGGTTAAAAATATCTTTAAGCATTAAGAAATATCTGGTGATGCACAGTAAGGTTGCAATGGTGGGTTTCATCCCAGTAATCCCACCTCCCGTCCCTCTTGTTCTTTCTCCGTGTTGCAGCGCATGGGTTGGGATGTGTTGCCATAGTAACCCCCATCAGCCTGACTCTGTGTGACCCAGTGAAACATGGTGTGTCAGTGTATTAGCGTGTGTGTGTGACTGCAGATGGAAAATGGCTGCATATTACAATGCAGGGCTGGAGTGAGAGGCTAATGAATGGCTGTGTGCCATTGATTCTGTATGTGTTAGTAATCATTTCAGCATTCGTTTTCTTCCTGTTTCTCTTCAGGAAGGGTTTTCACATATAGGATTGGGAGCACGGTGCAAATTACACCAGAGTACAGTTATTTTGCACATCTGGAAAATGCATTGAGGTTGTTGTAGCATAAATGGTTTTTATTAGAATGAGGAGTATATAAGAAATGTGGATTTGCTGATGGTTTATTATACAACAGTGCAGAAAATAAACACTCTAAAATTTGAATAATTTTAACTGAAAATAATGTTAAAATGATAAAGTGAAACTGTGTTATCACAATTTTGCATTTCGAAAGACAGTACATGTAGGTTTAGTACAAAAAATTGTAAAAATCTTTTTTTGTTTTTTTAATTTTAGAAGTATGAATTACCACATAGGCCTACTTTATAAACATTTTTTTATTTATATTTTAAAAAAAATATATTTAACAAGGCAATGCATGTCATGGTAAAATATAAAAATATTTATATTAATTATAACAACAATAGAATAATAGTAAAAAGTATGGATCACTTTATAATATATAAAAAATATATTTGGTTAATTGTATTATTTAAATTTATATTTAACAAGACTTTTCACGTCACAGTAAAATATTAAAATATTTATAATAATTTATGAAAAAAATATATTGATGTTTAATTGTATTATTTAAATTTATATATTACAATACAAAACAATTCATGCAATTTTATGGTAAAATCATTGATCATGAGCAGTTTTGTTGTTTAGTTTAGTGTGTATTACCCTGACAGTGTTTTATCTGTGTATGTGTGTAACATTTTAGAGTATCAAACAGATATTTGTAGTTCAAACTTGGTTTATTGACAAATACCTTTTTGAGCTTAAATTATAATCAACAGTATTACAAGCCATACTGCCTGAAGTGTATTTTTAAAGGGATAGTTCACCCTAAAATTAAAATAAAGTCATCATTTACTAACCCCGTTGTTGTTCTAATGCAGTATGACCTTCTTTCTTTTATGGACCGCAAAAGGAGAATTAAAAAAAAAAAAATGTCCCGCTCATGCCCATCCATATAATGGCAATGAATAGCGACCAGCATCAAGATTTTAAAAAAGACGCAAAAGTATCACAGAATGATCCCATGCGACACGTGTCTTATATTCCCAGTGTTCTGGTGGTATACGATAGGGTTTGGTTCCCTGTACGTTTTCACAGGATGCAATCCATTAACCACAAGAGGAAGGCTGACCAGCCTAGACCTCTGACCATGTGGACATCAGCTGTCTTACAGACAAATAAACACACACACACACATGCCATAGGAACATCTGGAGAGGTGTCTGGGGTCTTGAGGGATATTATTCTAGGACTCCCATTACATACACAAACTCTATGTGTGGTCAGGCTGAATGCTGGACACGTCAGGCACGCCATCTCTTCTGCATCGGTTTGTGCATGACAGACTTCACTGTGCTCTTCACTGAGGGTGTGACGCGGGTCCCGCTTCACATGTTATGCCCCCTGCTGGAAAGATACTGTAACTGCAGAAGTCTTTAGTTTAGCATTTGTGCCATTTTCTCACTGTTGTGGGTGTTTCATGTGGGTGTCAGTGAATTATCTCTATTATTAGGTTCCTTTTGTGGCAATGCAACCATTGTTGGTTCCTCAAAGAACCTCTCAGAAACATTTTTGTGTGTGAAGAACATTTTAATAATCTGAAGAACCTTTTTTTTTAACTATAAATAAGCTTTTGTGGAAGAAATGTTCCATGAATGTTAAAGGTTCTGCCAAGGAAGAAAGAGTGTAAATAAATATTTCATCTGCATGCAAAGCTCTCAAAATGCTCTCATACACATTGGAAAGGAAAACAAAATCGCAATATTATGTTTAATATCTCGATATTTTTATCTTAAATATGTCAAATGTTTTTCTTGACAGCAGTGAGATGAAAATGAGAGCAAATTGAGACCTTTTTGCTTAATTCTCCTGCTTTTCAAATCAAGAAATCTGAGTTTCAGAAGAGATGTGCTGCTCAGATTTGCTAAAATACCAAAATCTGCAATCATCTCAATGTACAGATCTCAATGTAAATTTCTCATCACATTTTTCCCAGAGCAAATGATCCGATCGGCTATCCACATTCATTTTATAGCTCTTTATGCTTATTTTATGACAACTATTGACTTTTTGGGGGTATTTTCATTACTAAAAGCACCTTAAAGTAGCATTTGAGATAAAGTTGACACTTAAATGATTCATAGCTGAAAAAATCTCCTTAACTATAAAAGTGCAACCTCTGAGCAATGAAGTTTTCTTCTGGGCATTTGCATGGAAAGTGTGTATGGCTTTTATTAATGTCTCAGGTCTGAGCTGCTGTATTGTGGTTTGAGAGATTCACATCATTTGTTTCCAGTTCTGTGAACATAACTCACAATCTTACATCTTGATCTAACAGATGTTTGGTGTAAAAGACTCTCTAAAGCACTTTGTTGTGTGAAAGTCAGTCATTTTCTAACACATGCACATGGAGCATTTGTTCATGCAAAAGCAGTTTATAGGGATTGAAGTCATTTGAGATATAGTTTTTGACTGAAATCTTCATTTAATAGTTGTGGCAGAAATGTATTCATGACACAAGGGTGTAAAAGTGAATGATGTGTTGTTATTCATGCGCTGCATTGGTCTGAATCCCAGAGTCCCATTATCGTGTCTTTAGGAGCTTGTTGTACAAGTAAACTGCGTTCAGTTAATGCTTTTAGTCTGGTTGAGCAGATGTGATGACTATGAAAAGTGGCAGATATTCATGTGTTTATCGTAATGCCAAACAACAGAAATGTGCATGCACACACAGTAAGTTTTTTTTTTTTTACTTTATTCTATAGATTTTGTAACCCATTTAACTCTCATAATGTGACATATTTTAAACTGAAACAGACATGTTTTGAATTTGAATTTTATTCGAAATAACTGAGTGTACGTTAACCTAACCCTACCGTAGATTTCGCCTTATTACTTGTTCTGACTGCTGGTCAGCTTAAAGGGGACCTATAATACCCTTTTCACAAGATGTAATATAAGTCTCTGGTGTCCCCAGAATGTGTCTGTGAAGTTTCAGCTCAAAATACCCCACAGATCATTTATTATAGCTTGTCAAATTTGCCACTATTTAGGTGTGAGCAAAAACACGCAGTTTTGTGAGTGTCCCTTTAAATGCAAATGAGCTGCTGCTCCCGGCCCCTTTCCAGAAGAGGGCGGAGCTTTAACAGCTCACGCTTCGGTTGCTCAACAACAGCAAAGCTGGAGAATCTCACGCAGCCAAAATGAGGATTGTCAGTAACGGTGTTCAGCCTTACATTGTTCAAACCGGAGTCAACACTGATGGAGAGACTCAGGAAGAAGTTACAACTTTTAGAATGAAACTGGACGTTTCTGAATGGTTAGTGGATACAATTATGTAGTTGCTGTGGAGTTGATTCAACTCATCGACTAGCATGTGCCATCATGTTCTCTACTCTAAAGCAGCCCAACATGGCCACACCCCCTTTGTTGCGTATTCTCGGGGGCGGGGTTTATGTAAATTTTAGGGTTAGTGATGTCACCAACCCAGGAAGAAGCTTGTTGTAGTCCCTACCAGCCGTTTATTGTAGTCCTTAAAAAGTGATTTCTCTGAAAGAAAATATCTCCCTTTGCATTGAACTTTGAGCGTCATAACTTTGCAGATGTTGTTTATGCTCAAACAGCAACATTACACACTAACTAAAGTTAAAAAGTGAAATCATAATCAACCACCTCTTTAAATCAGGGATGAGTTAGTCAAGTGCTTTCAGATGTTACTGCTATACTTTGAGTTATTGCAATTTGATGAAAAATTATGAACATGCATGTTTTTAAAAGGTGCAAATACAGTGTGGACTTGCATTTTTTGTATTTAAATGTCTGGTTACACTTTATTTTGATGGTCCTCTCTTTAGACATTCTACTAGCTATAAGTAGCTTTGCAACTAAATGCCAACTAATTCTCAGAGTATTAGTAGACTGGTTAGGGTTCAGGTTAGTAGAATAAGTTGGCATGTTGTTTACTTAAAGTTAGTAGAATGTCCAAAGTGGAAAATAAAGTGTTATGAAATGTCTTATTCTGAAGGTTTTATGAAACTTTGATGAAAATTTTCTATATTTATAGGCAGCCCCTTTGGAAAGATGATTCCATTTGCTATTTGCGGAAACACACTGTGTACATGTTATGATTATCCGTGCTTCCAGATGATGTGCATACATAACCTCGTGGCTGAAGAAGCGCAGGCCACACACAGTGTGTTTGGGATATATATCTGTGTGTGGTTATGTGCGTGTTTGTGTATATGTGTAGACATGGATCGGCACCACTGGAGCCACATAAAAGAAATGAGATGAACAGAAAGAGATTCAAGCTTCATTTCACTCAGTAACTCGCTCACAGATAATATTCCTGCATTTCTCTGTCCTTCTCATGCTCATATGGTGCTCATCGTGGTGCTCTGGCGTAAAGCTCTCGACATCAAAGGTGAACAGGGACAAATGTGTGCAAATCCTCAGCGTGTATTTGTAGTGAGTTTTCTGGTGTGGAAAAGCCATCAGGGGGTCTGTCATGGGAAGCTTGTGTGTTTCTGGCTTTAGCTGGTTCAGACACATAGCCAGAAGTTTAACTCACCAGTATTTTAGTAGATGAATGATGTTGTAAATCTCAAAATACTTTCCATGAAGTTGTATACTGTATGTGTAATGCATTATTTAAAGCACTCTAGTGATACCATGGTACAGTAATCCTATTTTGTAAAATCAGTGTTTTTAAATACATTTTAAAATTTAATATATTTTATAATTTATTCCTGTGATCAGCATCATTAATCCAGTCTTCAGTGTCACATGATCCTTCAGAAATCATTCTAATATGATGACTTGCTGCTCAAGAAACATTTCTGATTATTACGGAGAGTCTATTTACATTTAAGTGCAGATAGCCCGCCTTGTTGGCAGAGGCTAATTCCGCCCACCAATGTCTGGTTGGGACAAAAGTACAAAAACCGCCAGTGTCCTGTCAGCAGCAGTGGTGTAGGGAGTAAGGCACATCGCAGATACTTTTGACGCGATCAACCCAAGTTCAGATCCGCCTTTTGCTGAACTTGTTCTTTTCCCTTCGCATATCACATTGGAAAGGCATTTATTTTTAATAATTACGAAGAAAATATTGGCATTAAAGTGCCTAACAGTTATTTAATAATAAAGTGTTTATCGGGTAGGGTTAAGAGGAGGTGTTGGGATTATTGTCCCAGTAAGGTGGCATTTTATTTAATAATTATAATTTATTTTTTACATAAACTTAAAAACAACGCAGGTTGGGTTGAAAATGGACAAACCCAGCAGTTGGGTTAAATGTTTGCTCAACCTGCTGGGTAGTTTTATTTAACTCAACTATTGTTTAAAAATTACTGTATTGTTTGCTTAAAATGAACCTAAAGTATGTTAGAAATTGACATTTATTAATATGTTTAACAAATTAACATTTATTGATAAGTTTAATTAATAATAATTAAACATTTATTAAATTGGTTATTAATAAATGTTCACCTTTTGATTATTATTGTTATCTCTAGTAAGTCTGATTTTTAATTTCCAACCTATTTTGTTTATTTTAAGCCAGCCATAAAGTCATTTTTAAACAATAGTGGAGTTAAATAAAACTGTCTAGCACTCCGGGCAAACATTTAACCCAACTGCTTTGTCTATTTTCAACCCAACTTGGGTTGTTTTTAACCCAGCATTTTTAGAGTGTAGAATCTATCGCTATTTGCACTTAGCCGCTGCTTCATATTTATGTGTAAACTGTGATAGCTTTTTGAATAGAAAGCATTTGTTTGAAATTGTAACATTATGAATGTCTTTTCTGCCACTTCTGATCAAATTTAATTCTAAAAAATGTTTGCACAACGTGCTGGGCAGTTTTATTTAACCCATCTATTGTTTAAAAATTACTATATATCTGTCTTAAAATTAACCCAAAATAGGTTGGAAATTAAAGGTCAGACATATAATTACTAGAGGCAACAATAATAATCAAAAGGTGAACAATTATTAATAAGCATTTCTTTTAATATACTTTATTATGTCTTTCAGTCCAAGCATATATAATACAATTATACCAATAAACATCTCCTTCAAAGATTTTTTACCAATAGTTATTCCTCATTTTTCATTCTACTTTCTCTTCCTTTCACTTTTTCTTTTTCTTTTGTGATAATACCCATCACCAACACAATGAATAAATAAATGATAATTAGAGACATAGCCAATACATACATAAGTAAACACTTTTACATATAGAGAAAAAAAAAAAAAAAAAAAAAAAAAAAAAAACAAGAAATATACACACATACATTAAAAATTAAACATTCAGATATTCATTTCAAAATCTTATAATGACACCTAATTCCTAATAAGTAATTCAAATAGTATTATTTAAACATCAATTAATAGTAATATTAAATAAGTAAATAAAAATAATAATAATAATAATAGTAATAGTAATAAGTAAATTAAAAGGGAGGCAGAATTATACAAGAAGGTAAATAAAATATGCATTCCTTTATTTTTATGATATATACTTTAACTTTAAAGGTGCCCAAATCTTTTCATAATTTATACTTTTGCTCTTAATTTCATATGTTATCCTCTCCATAGAGTGTACTTTAGAAAGTAAATCCAACCAATCACTTAAAACTGGAGATTCTTGCCTTCTCCAAAACTTTCTTATTACTTTAAAAGCTGTAATTCTTATTAAGCAATTAATAAGCAATTTAATAAATGTTTATTGTTTCATTATTATATACGTATTAATAAATGTTAATTTCAAACATACTTTGGGTTCATTTTAATCAAGCAATACAGTAATTTTTAAACAATAGTTGAGTTAAATAAAACTACCCAGCAGGTTAGGCAAACATTTAACCCAACCACTGGGTTAAAACAACTCAGTTGCTGGGTTTGTCCATTTTCAACCCAACTTGTTTTTTTTTTAACCCAACATTTTTTAGAGTGTACTGGATCCTTGCTGAATAAAAGTATTAATTTCTTAAAAAAAAAAAAAACCCAAATCTGACCCCAAATTTCACTGGCAAGTAACTGTACCGAATATGATCAGGTCCAGTAATGCGGCTGCATTTGTAGACGCTGGACTCTGCTGTACATCTGGATACAATTACCGGCTCTCCGGGAGGTGGGGGTGTTTTACGGGGGTGTTGCCTGTGAAAGAGGGACTCCTGATCTCACTCGGATAGTTTCAATGGATGAGAGTTGGATTAAGCACGAACAAAGACAGGATGACTGTGCGTGATTTCGCGTGACTCACCGCCGGCAGAAATCAGCGATGAATGAAGGATTCGCTCGCAGGGAGTTTCGCCCTCTGACGACATCTGCATGTCTGAACACAACGATGTTCTTTTCAAAGTGAGTAAAGGTTTTTTAGCGAATATGAAAGGAAAAATCGTTTGACAGCAATGTTTTATTTACTAATCCCTAATTTTTTTTTTTTTTAAGGGTTATGAAAATGGACGCTGTTCTGTATTATTTATTATAGAACGGATGGATTTGGTTCCAAATTCTGATTGAATAAACTGAAATAGCCAAAGTAAACACACCTGTGACCACACATTAGTTGAATGATGTATTAATGAACTAAGCTGCAACCATAATAGCATACAGTTGCTAATGAACTATAATAATGGTGAAAGAATTTATTATTGTTGTTATATTAAATATAGCCTTATAATAATACTGCTAATTATTAACTGAACATCAGTGTCTTAATGATGTACTTTCAGTTTGCATTTTAATTTTAGTTTAAGTTTCAGTAAGTTTTTGTTTTTTATATTCCTTTTTTACTTTATTTTTATTTCAGTTTTAGTATTTTCACTTCTTAGTAAATTACTAAAGTTTTTTTCAGTTAGTTGTGAAGGCGACTTTTCTCATTTTCATTTATGTTCCAAATCGAATATTTATATTTTATTTAAGCTTTATTTCAATTACCTAAAATAGGTTTAGGCAACAATAACAACACTGTGAAATATGAGAAAAAACTCTTTAACTTTCTCTTTAAAGAAGAAATGTGGCGGCTTCTGTTAGTTAGAGACTAACCAGAAACTGTAACACCTACATGCAAAGTGCATGTTCATGTTTACAGAGGTCAAAGTTGAGTCTAATTAGGATTTTTAAAGGTCTGCAAAGGGTTTCCGTCCTTTTGAAGTAGGAGGATATTTTATTAGTCAGTTTACTGTTAAGAGTAACTGTGCTTGTTTGAATCAGTCACCTGGTAAATAGCTCAAGACTCTACTACACACACTTTAATTCTCCCTGCGTATTGTGATTTTTCACCAATATGGGTGTAACTCAAAGTATAGTCACAGCTGATATGAGTGGTGAACGCTGGGAGTTGTCACAAAGCCCCAGATGCTTTTCATATGGAATAAAGTTGGGAGGAGAACATAATTGCTCAATATTTCAAGGCCAACAAAACCTCCCCACCAAAAGTAATTTCTCTTTTTTTTTTAATCACACAGAATACAAATCAACCAGCCAATTTGAACTATGGCCAGAATAAACAATGGTTTAATACTCTGTCATCAAGTATTGGTATTTTAGTCAAATTTGGTCAACTGATCTGAGTTTTCTTAAGCACAATCCTTTCTTCATAAAGACCCCAAAGGACCTGTTAAAGTTATCAGCCCCACTGCAGCCTCTATTCCTGTCAACACTTGAGATTTTTTTTGTGAGAGTGAAACCTAGTTTAGAAGTAGTAGACCAAGTTGTTATGACATTAAAGTATTAGTTCACCTCAGAATTAAAATTTCCTGATAATGTACTCATCCCCATGTCATCCAAGATGTTTATGTCTTTCTTTCTTCAGTCGAAAAGAAATGAAGGTTTTTGAGGAAAACATTCCAGGGTTTTTCTCCATATAGTGGACTTCACTGGGGTTCAACGGGTTGAAGGTCCAAATTGCAGCTTCAAAGAGCTCTACACGATCCCAGACGAGGAATAAGGGTCTTATCTTGAGAAACAGTTGGCCATTTTTTTAAAATCCACAAATGCTCAGCGATACGCCATGCATTACATAATCACGTAGGTGTAAAGTCAAACGCCCTTTACAAAAAAAAGGATAAAATGATGTCGGACAATTTTGAAGTTGGAGGAGAAGTTTTTCGCCCTACCGCGGTACTTCCGCCTACGTCACTCGTGACCTTTCCAACATGATTACGTAATGCGTGGCACATCGCAGAGCAGTGCAAGATGAGCATTTGTGATTAAAAAGTATATTATTATTATTATTATTTTTTCTTTTTTAGAAAATGCCAGATCATTTCACTAGATAAGACTCTTATTCCTCATCTGGGATCATGTAGAGCTTTTTGAAGCTGCATTGAAACAGCAGTTTGGACCTTCAACCCGTTGAACCCCAGTGAAGTCCACTATATGGAGAAAAATCCTGGAATGTTTTCCTCAAAAACCTTAATTTCTTTTCGACTGAACAAAGAAACACATAAACATCTTGGATGACATGGGGGTGAGCAAATTATCAGGAAATTTTAATTCTGAAGTGAACTAATCCTTTAATTCCACTCAAACTCACTTTGTTCAATAGTCACAGTTCAGAGAAAAACTTTATCTTATTGCATTATTTTATTGTCACGTGTGTTAACCTGATGGTGTTTTGTCTTTCAGAGTGTGCACCGTCTATATATGAGTATTGGTCTAGTATTACTAATACTTCTCTACTATATAGTATGCGAAAAACAGTACGCCAAAAGAGTAGTATGTCTGAATACATAGTATTTCGAAAAACAGTAGGCAAAAAGTCCTTACTACTTCTGCCGAGATTCTGAAGTGTGCATTCGATGGACACTTTACTATCCCATGAGGCCGTGGGAGGGGATTTATGAATGATAGTGAAGCGACTGATGCTGGTAGGTCATGTGACATTAACAACATGGCCGATGTAGTTCGTACATATTTCATTCATACTACCCATATTCATACTATATAGAATGTACTTTTTTAACAGTCACGTTCAAATTCAAATGTAGTATCTACTCAGACAATAGGCGATTTCGGACGCAGCAGATGATTTCTGATTCATAGTAACTGTAAAAAATGATTTGTTGGTTTAACTTAAAGTAAGCAACCTGGTTGCTTTAAATTTTGAGTTGATTGAAATTCAAAATTTGACTTAACACAAAGAAAGACACTTTGTTTATCCAACTAATTTTAAGTAACATTTAAAGATTTTTATAGTTCACCCAAAAATGAAAATGTGATGTTTATCTGTTTACCCCCAGGGCATCTGAGATGTAGGTGACTTTGTTTCTTCAGTAGAACACAAATGATGATTTTTAACTCCAACCGTTGCAGTCTGTCAGTTGTATAATGCATGGCAATGGTAACAAAATCTATGAGAGTAAAAAAAAACATGCACAGACAAATTCAAATTAAACGTGACGACACATTGATGTCCTAAGACACGAAACGATCAGTTTGTGCGAGAAACCGAACAGTATGTGTGTATGCGCTCTGGCGTAGTTTAAACATGGTGCCGGTAGTACAACAGTTGTTATACAAATGGAAGTAAACCACTAAAAAAACATGGTTTTATTACATCAAAACTTCATTTTATTTTGTTACTTTTCGTAAGGGCAGCTTTACAAATAAAAAGGACACAAACAAAGATCTTGTTCACATACCTCAGTTGGATGTGGAAAAACCATAGGCACAGCTGATGGTTTAAGTCGTACGTGATCCTCTCCTGGGTATGTAAAATCATGATTGCTGCAGACCCTCAACAACTTTAGTACGTTAATGGGTGTGTTGATATCCAGCCGAAGAGCAATCAACCATAACTTCAGGCGAGCAGCTCAGAAGTTGGGAATACGGGAAAGTCACCCCGAAATGAGTTCGCACAAGAGAACGTAATCTTTTAGTTTTAGTCGGTTTGAAAAGCATGTCGTCACGAGCCGCAGGGTTTAATTTGAATTTGTCTGTGCATGTTTTTTTTACTCTCATAGATTGTGTTACCATTGACATGCATTATACGACTGACAGACTGCAACGGTTGGAGTTAAAAATCATCATTTGTGTTCTACTGAAGAAACAAAGTCACCTACATATTGGATGCCCTGGGGGTAAGCAGATAAACATCCAATTTTCATTTTTGGGTGAACTATCCCTTTAAAACTACTAAAGTAACAAGCTGTATTTCTTACACTGTCGTCTTTTTCCATTTTAAACTCGTACCTTTTGGGCTGCATTTTCATGGCAGCTGTGATGAATGATTTCCTGAGTTATTTGGCAGTTTCCACTGAATGTTCAAATGAGATTGATGGTACCGTTGCCCATTCCGGAGACCACAGTGGTTCTTCATGAATCGTCACTCAGCCCAATATAGAGACAACAAGCATTTCCTGAGAGACTGAACAGAACAGGACTTTTATTACCGAGGGTGAAACTCCGCTTTTCTGTTCAGAGACGTCAATCAGAGCGTTTATGTGAACATTTTGAGGTTGATCGCAAGTGTTTATTTATTTGTATACTATTATAGTATTTATTAGATTTTATTTTTATTTTTTTTGGTTTTCATTTTAATTTGATTGATTTTATATTTTAATAGAGTTTTATCAAGTGCTTTTCTCTCTCTCTCTCTCTCTCTCTCTATATATATATATATATATATATATATTTCTAAAATTCACACTTTTGCTTTGTTTTTGTTCTTTAAGCTTAAGCTTATCTAATATTTATAATTAATTTCAGCTTTTTTCAATTAACGAAAAACATTTTTAATAGTTTTATGACTTAGACCAGTTTGTAACCACCCAGAATGCTTTATGGCAGTGAGTTTTGCACATGATAGCCACACAAAATGTAGTCCTAGACTATTTGTTTAGTCTTTTCATTATGTAATATCTCAGTATGATAATCACAATTCCCATTCAAACGAGACTAAAACTAGCTGACACAGACTTTGGCCAACTTTTGGCTCCAGTGTGCCACCATTACATTTCAAACGGGTGGAAATGGAAACTGAAGTGGAAAAGAAAAGCATTAAGAAATGTCCTTGCGGGAGTCGTCTCTAACCATTGAGACATGTAGGCAAGTCCATTCTCTCCCCTCGGTGCCCGCACAACCAGTAATTAGCACAAATTGCTGGCTCCTTAAGTTGTTCTTCCGAACATCAACAAGCCATTTTTGTCCTCTGATTCTTTGGCACCCATAATTCCCTTTTCCATCTCAGACTCTGCTGAGTCTGAAACCACAAAGTACTTTAGACCCAACACGAAAGCAGATAGAGACAGACAGACAGACATCTACAGTGACTGTGACTCAGGCCCTTTTTCCACCTGGTATTAAGATGCGTTTTGTTCGATCAGATCACAAGTGGACGAGGGAGACACATTCCCATTTACACCTGGTGTTTTAATCCGTCTCTTTTGTCCACTTTCAACCACTTCTGTCCTGATCTAATGGACTAAATAAGCTTGCGTAATTTACATATGAATGCGACTGGAGATGATGGAAAAACATACGCTTTCTTTCATTTCTGCTCTTGTGCTTAGTATGTTTTTCATCTTCAAACCAAACTTGGGTCTTCAGCCGACAAAGTTCAAAACCCATCTGGTTAGCGTGCTTTCCATAATGTATAGGCATTAGGTCAGTAGGCGAAGAGTAGGTGGTCTTTAGTGGCTGTTCGAACACATTGTGTGTGAGAATGCGTTTTCGACTACCTCTGGAAGTGGTCGAAAGTAGACAAGATTAAAACTTTTTACACCCCGTTTACACCTGTATTTAGCGCCGTCCACTTGTGACCAAAACGCATCTCAATACCATGTGGCCTCAGGTTCATTTTTATCATCCCATTTGTGTCATTTGCTTAAAGATTCTTCAATGGCTCTTTGAAGAACTTTCGTTTCAAAAAAGAACCTCTTCTGGTCCAAAACCATTTTCACTGTTTTCTTGAGATTTAAGACAGTGTAGTGATATTTTTAAAGAAAAATACTATCCTTAACCCTTTGATTATTGAATTACTAAATAATAAAAAACATAATGGAGTTAATAATATAAATATTTATTTATTTATCTTTACATCTCTCTTTGCTACAATAGCAGATAGTAGAGATATTGTGGAGCTGCTTAATGCATCATAACTTGTTGAATTTATGTTCTCAAGAATAGAAAACACAATGACATCAAAAGTAGAGTTAAGCAGAGAGCTAATAAAATCTGCTGAGTTTTAAAACGTGCAGAGCGTGCAAAGCATTTGTGTCGCATACATATGTATGTTTCGGGCTTAAATCATGCAAGACTGAAGATGAATCATTATGATCCTAGTGTGGCTTTCCCTCTTTCAGAACAGATGGACAAAACCCCAAGCTGTAGTGTTTGCCAGAACAGCCCGTCCGTAGTTACGGGACTGAGGTTTTGCCAATCATAAACTCGCTGACCTTAATCTTTAGCGTTTCAGTTGCTACCCATCATTCTGTTTTGCATGTACTTCCTCTAGAATGTTTTTAGGGAAGTAAATGCAAGTCTGTTCCAAAGCTAGAATTGAGCTTGTGTGGTACATTGAGTCTCTGGTCATATGGTGAAGACATCTGTGCCATTATGATACTCCCATTGAGATCCTGCTGTCTGTTCCCGGGTCAGGTAATGGAGCAGAAAAGTTTTCTATGATGGCTATTACAATGTTATGATGAACTATATGTCTTTCTCCACTGACTTTCTATGATTTTTAAAGCTTTACTAAGGATGCTTAGAAGGCAGACTAAGATGGCGAACGGGAACATGTAACATTAGCAACACATTATTAGCTGTTTGATCATGTAGTCAAGCCAAAGGCTAATCATATCAGTTATGTGTCAGATGTTATAGAGAATGATACATAAAACGCATTACCATTTTGATACCGGACTCTTTTCCGGAATCAGGTTCTGGTTCAAACATACGTATATGGCTGAATTAAATCAGTATTTCCACTTGCCATTGTGTAGCATTTACTACATTTGAGCGAGTGGATCAGGTAATCCGAGCTGCTGTGAATGAGTGGAGGTGGAGACTAATTAGCATATTCATGAATCTGCGTATACTAAATGAAGCAAGGGTGTAGAGTTACATTCAAACTATTTTAAGGCACAAAGATTTCACAGTAAAAAACATTTAAATATGTCATTTTGATTATCAAAGATGAGTATTAAGGGATAAAATTATTTTTTTTGCAGGGGGACTTCAAAAATAAAGGTTTTAAAAGGGGTTCGCAGCAAAGGGAGAGATTTTCTTTTACAGAAATCGCTTTTTAAGGACTACAACAAACGGCTGGTAGGGACTACAACGAGCTTCTTCACGGGTTGGTGACATCACTAACTCTAAAATTTACATAAACCCCGCCCCCGAGAACACACAACAAAGGGGGTGAGGCCATGTTGGGCTGCTTTAGAGAAGAGGAAGAGTTGTTGTAGTAGAGTGTTGTTGTCATGCCATCATTTTACACCGGACTGCTTCACAAACGAGGGTCAATTCAACGCTGGATTTGCACAAAAGATTAACATGACGGCACATGCTAGTCGATGAGTTGAATCAACTCCACAGCAACTACATAAATTTATCCACTAACCATTCAGAAATGTCCAGTTTCATTCTAAAAGTTGTAACTTCTTCCTGAGTCTCTCCATCAGTGTCGACTCCGGTTTGAACAATGTAAGGCTGAACACCGTTACTGACAATCCTCATTTTGGCTGCGTGAGATTCTCCAGCTTTGTTGTTGTTGAGCAACCGAAGCGTGAGCTGTTAAAGCTCCGACCTCTTCTGGAAAGGGGGCCGGGAGCAGCAGCTCATTTGCATTTAAAGGGACACACACACAAATGGTGTGTTTTTGCTCACACCCAAATAGGGGGCAAATTTGACAAGCTATAATGAATGATCTGTGGGGTATTTTGAGCTGAAACTTCACAGATACATTCTGGGGACACCAGAGACTTATATTACATCTTGTGAAAGGGGCATTATAGGTCCAATTTAAAAGAACCATTTTTATTATCTTAGTGTGAAGAACATTCTGACAATCTAAAGAACTGTTTTCCACTATAAAGAACCTTTTGTGCAAATCGAAAGGTTCTATGGATCTTAAAGGTTCTTCATGGAACCATCAATGACAATAAAGGACCTTTATTTTTAAGTTATACTCTCTCCAGACAATACTGAGATGAAACCGAGATCCAATGAATGCTACTTAGATCTTCCTCTTGAGAAAAAAAGCTCTGTAATCTCACAGGAAAGTTTCAGAAAGAGATCTCAAAATAAACTCAATTTCTTCAGTTCAAATCTAATCTTACTGTATTTCAACTATTGACTCAGTTGTGTCTAATTTCCAAAAGAATTTTAGGAAAAACACCTGACAAACTTTATGCTAAAAGTGAATCATGACAGAACTTTATTACGTCTTCTGAGCCCTGAAAGAGCAAACTCAGAGCAATAGCATATGCTCAGGGTGTGGTACTGTGGAATTTACATTCATCGTTTCTTTGTTCCTTCTAAACATCTTTATCTCTCTCTCTGTGTGTTTGGGCAGTTGGGACGAGAGCAGCTCCATCAGCAGTGGTTTGAGTGATGGTTCTGATAACCTGAGCTCAGAGGAACTCAACGCCAGCTCGTCTCTCAACTCTCTCCCCACCACACCTGTTGGCTCCCGACGCAACTCTTCCGTCATGGTAAGCACTTCCGTAGAGATGTTTTTTGAATGTTGCTTATTTAACTTGGCATAAACTTGTAATATCTGCTGAAATATAGTAGTTAGCATGTCAACAAGCAGGTTTGAGATGTCATATATGTTGCACTAAATGTTCTGAATGGGGTTAGATTCAACCTACTGACAACATGATACAGATTTCAACTTGTCTCACAGTTTGTAAAACATGCTGACATTGGAAGTCTATGGAGAAACACACATCACTGCATCCATTAAACATGAGTGGATTTCTGTCAACACGCTTTTTCTGTTTGTTTTTGGAAAGCGAGGTATAAGAAATGATTTTCTGTGGTAAGAAAATATCCAGAAACTCATCCAGCTAGCCAAGTCAGACTCTTGTCTGTGGTTTAGGTAAGAATACAGAGATCCAAATCAACAATTTCAATATGAGGTTGGCCATATTCGGTCCATGAGTTAACCTACCATTCAAAATTTTGGGGATAGTAAGATTTTGTTTTAAAGAAATTATAAAATGAGAAATTAAAATGCTTTTTTTTTTTTTTTCCAACAAGGATGCATTAAATTGATCAAAACTGACATTAAATACATTAATGATGTTATAAAGGATTTATAATTCAAATAAATGCTGTTTGTTTTTTTTAGAGATTCCTAATAAATATGAAGCAGCAAATATAAATGTTTTCAACATTGATAATAATCAGAAATGTTTCTTGAGCAGCAGATCAGCATATTAGAATGATTTCTGAAGGATCATGTGACACTGAAGACTGGAGTAATGATGCTGAAAATTCAGCTTTGATCACAGGAGTAAGCAGAAGAGACTTCTTTCAAAAACATTTAACATTTTTACCGACCCTGAATTTGTTCTAAACTGAAATATGATCATGCAACCACTGCTTAAAAACCAAAAACGGATGAAGACACCAAGGCAAATATTAAAATGACTTCGGTATCTGTTTTTGACATTGTTTTTCAGTTCCTGCTGTGGTAAACACTGACATAAAATAACCTCTGAGGATTTGTTTTGTGTCAAGACAAGAGAACACAAGGCGTCTTGACAGTTTCAGGCTTTTGTTTCAGGCTGTGGTTTGGTGTTTGCTGCCATCTTCAATTTAACGTGTCTCTGGTTTGGTAGTCTGGTGTTTTTCTCTAGAACTGAACGTTTGAACTGTTGATAAGAAGCTGTATTGCAGTGACCTGAATTAAACAATTCTCACTTTGTGGGTTTGTTTTGTCTCACTAAGTTGAGTTATGCTATAGAAGTCACAAAGAAATAATGATTACAAATAATGCAACATAACCAAAGTATGAGACACACGTGTATCACATTCACCCCCTACAGTCAAAGTCAGGCCGGGAGAGCTTGTACTTAGTTTAAACCAGCTCAAAAGCCTGGCTTTGATTTTCTTGGATGAATTAAGAGCAGCTGTTTCCTATTGGGCACGTCATTTGCTTGCTTGAAGCACTTGCTATCAGTTCTCGATGAAATCACACCTTTGTTTTCCTCCTCATTAAAGCTGCAAATGTCAATAATCAAGCTCAAACAGACAAAAAGCGGAACAGTATGATGTGATAGACTTTCTGTGATGCTTTAGTAATCATGATTACATGAAATTTTGAAGATGTTTTCAATGTGCCATCTGGTCTTTACTCTAAAATGGTGTGAAAATAGAAATGTCATGTTCTTGACATTTTTATCCACAAGTCAAAGATGGCATGTTATATATAATGCAAAGTTATTTCCATTAGAGAAAATGTGCTTGATTTGTTTATTATTGCGGTAAAACTGTGCCCATGGAAAAGCTTCACAGAATGTAGGTGTAAATGTGGGAAAGTCTTTTAGGCTTATAGTCTTTTAGATGAGCTCAGTTTAATCTTTAAGCCTTTGATTGTGGTTACTACCTCCCAGATAACAGAAATACATGTGCTTTTGAATGGGAGTGTTGAATGAGGCCTTTATGCATTACATTTATTTTGGAAAAATGGTCATGAAGTCATGAATATGGAATGGAATGGAATATGAGCTTGCATAATTCTTCATAAAACCTTGCATTTGAAGTATAAAGATTCCATGTGGGCCAAGTCATAAATTATAGTGTAAAATAAATATAGTAAGCAACATTAATGAATTATAATATAATATAAATTAATTATATATTTTATGCTATAAAATGAATAAATACATTTTATTTGATAAAACGTAGTGCAAATATACTACCATTTTGGGTCAGTAAGATTTTTTAAATGTTTTTGAAAGTCTCTTATTCTCAGAAAGGCTGAAATTATTTGATCAAAAATACAGTAAAAACAGTACTATTGTGAAAAATTATTACAAGCAAACTGTTTTCTATGTGAATATATTGTAGAATGTAATTTATTCCTGTGATCAAAGCTGAATTTTCAGCATCATTACTCCAGTCTTCAGTGTCACATGATCCTTCAGAAATCATTCTAATATGCTGATTTGCGGCTCAATAAACTTTTCTGATTATCAATGTTTATGATATTATTATATTTTTGTGGAAAACTTGATACTTTTTTGGGATTCATAATGAATATAAAGTTCAAAAGAACTGCATTTATTTTAAATAGAAATCTTTTGTAACATTATAAATGTCTTTACTGTCACTTTTAATCAACTTAATGCATTCTTGCTGAATAAAAGCATGCATTCTTTAAGTAAAAGAAAAAAAACAATAGTCATATTTATATAAAATGTAGTATGGTATGATTTTTCATACTGAATATACTCTTCTAACAGATATCCTCTTCTGTGTGTGTGTTTGTGAAGTTGCGAACGGATGCAGAGAAGCGTTCTCTGGTGGAGAGTGGACTGGCGTGGTACAGCGAGGACTGCAAGTCCTTAAGGAAGGCCGATGGAGTTTATGACACAGGCAGCCTTAAAGCGGAGCCGTCCAGCAAGTGGAGGAAAACTCGGCTGCCGGATGGAACCGCACAGGACAAGATGGGGAAAGGAGAACTGAAGAAACCTCAGAGTCTCGGACAACCTGGGAGCTTCAAAAAGGGCCGCAATCCTCCTGTGGGCGTCACCTCACCCATCACACACAATTCACAAAGTGTGCTAAAAATCGCAGGTATGTTTTTATTTTAATTTATTTTTTTTATTTTATTTTATTATAGTTTTTTATTTATGTATTTATTTATTTTTATTATTTTTTTATTATATATATATATATATATATATATATATATATATATATATATATATATATATATATATATATATATATATATATATATAATAAAAAATATATATATTTAAACATTTTTTTTTTTTTTTTTTTGGTGTGTGCTAACATTTAGGATTTAGCTTTGACATAAACAGACTTTATTTTCTGATTTGGATATATTTCAGACTTATACAAGACATAAATTCATTAAGAGGTCCCATTCTGGGCAGCAAAACAAAACGTTTTTGTTCTCCAAACATGCATCTCCAGAAGGATTATATATTAACAGCACTATATCACGATTTGGAAATGAATCAGTTGGACAAACTTAGGTTGTTTATGTTAATACTACTGTCATTCGTAATCTCTTGTAAATGAAGACCATGTGTGACAGAGATTGGTGAAGTGTCTCTTCAGCAGATATCAAGCTGATGACACATTTGTGTGGAAACTTTAAAGGAACCACATGAATAGTATCAAAACTCAGTCTTAACTTAAACAAATAGTTCAAAGTTCTGTCATCATTTTTTTACTCACCATCATATCGTTCCACATTACGCTTTTGTATACAATAAATGCATACAGAGACCAGAGAGGCTCCAAAAAGGACAATAAAACACCATAAATGGATCATAAAAGTAGTCCTTATGACTTGCGCTAGTCTTCTGAAGTCATATGATATGCTTTCTGTGAGATTCCGAGTAGTCATTGAAAATCCTCCTTTTTGCTGTAACTCTAAAACCTAATTTATGCATCAAGTCATGCTGGTTTGATATAACATGAACATGAAAATGATGACAGAACTTTCATTTTTGGGTGAATCATTCCTGTAACTCTTCTTTACTATGCTTTCAGAGTAGATTTCATGAGAGAGAAGCCTGTCAGGTTTATCTTTTTACCGTCTTCTCTTGATGCAGTCTTCCTGTAGGCAGTGTAACCTTTCTATGCTGGATCCATAGTTAAGAATGACATTTAAATGTCAGCGATCCAGTGCACTTAGAAGAAAACCAGCAGCCATGGCCTCACAAATGGCAAAAACATAATCACCAATTTAAGGAATAAAAAGCATAGAGGTTATAGCACTGAATAAAATGGTTGGTTTCTGTTGATTTTGGGTGTGTGTAGCCACTTCAAAGTAAAATTACACACACACACAGACACACACACACACACACACATATATATATATATATATATATATATATATATATATATATACACACTACCAGTCAAAAGTTTGGAATCGGTAAGATTTTTAATGTTCTTAAAAGAAGTTTCGTCTGCTCACCAAGGCTGCATTTATTTAATTAAAAACACAGTAAAAACAGTAATATTGTGAAATATTATTACAATTTAAAATAACAGTTTTCTGTTTGAATATATTTTATAAAGTAATTTATTCCTGTGATCAAAGCTGAATTTTCAGCATCATTACTCCAGTCTTCAGTGTCACATGATCCTTCAGAAATCATTCTAATATGCTGATCTGCTGCTCAAGAAACATTTATTATTATCAGTGTTGAAAACAGTTGTGTACTTTTTTTTCAGGATTCCTTGATGAATAGAAAGTTCAAAAGAACAGCATTTATCTGAAATACAAAGCTTTTGTAACATTATACACTCCTGTTCAAAAGTTTGGGGTCAGTAAGAATTTTTATTTTTATTTTTTTGAAAATAAATTAAAGAAATTAATACTTTTATTCAGCAAGGATGCATTAAATCGATCAAAAGTGACAGTAAAGACATTTATAATGTTACAAAAGATTATATTTCAAATAAATGCTGTTCTTTTGAACTTTTTATTCATCAAAGAATCCTGAAAAAAAAATATTGTACACAATAAATGTTTCTTGAGCAGCAGATCATCATATTAGAATGATTTCTAAAGGATCATGTGACACTGAAGACTGGAGTAATGATGCTGAAAATTCAGCTTTGATCACAGGAATAAATTACATTTTAAAATATTTTCAAACAGAAAACAGTTATTTTAAATTGTAATAATATTTCACAATATTACTGTTTTTACTGTATTTTTAATTAAATAAATGCAGCCTTGGTGAGCAGAAGAGACTTCTTTTAAAAACATTAAAAATCTTACCGATTCCAAACTTTTGACTGGTAGTGTGTGTGTGTGTGTGTGTGTGTATATATATATATATATATACACACATACAGTCAAACCAAAAATTATTCAGACATTTTTGATATATTTTTACTTGTGGGTGCAGGACACTACGGTTCATTTATGTAAGTGAGGATAGCAAAATAAAGTAAACTGTGGACATATTATACCTAAAAATTCTTCATACAGTGGACTACCAGTAAAATTGATAAAAAATTTGGAACCAAAAATTATTCAGACACTTTGACCTGACCATGTTTTGCTTAAGTGTTATCTGACATAATTAAGATAATTTTTTTCGGACACAGTTTATCTCTGAGATCTTGTCATATTTTATTACCATTTTTTAAAACTATAGTGAATAAACTGTATTAATGAATGAAATGTTCAAGGTGTCTGAATAAATCTTGGTTTGACTGTATATATATATATATATATATATATATATATAAAGCAGCACAACTGTTTTCAACATTGAATAAGCATATTAGAATGATTTCTGAAGGATCATGTATAGTATAGACGAGTAATGCTGCTGAAAATTCAGCTATGCATCGCAGAAATAAATTACATTTTACACTATATCCAAATAGAAAACAGTTATTTTAGATTGTAATAATATTTCACAATATTACTGTATTTTTGTTTAAATAAATGCAGCCTTCATGAGGATAAGAGTCACTCAAAAACATTAAAAACGGAACTGTAGTGTGTATAAATGTGTTGCGTACTAAGTACACTATACTATATAATGCAGAAGTGGTAAGAGTAGTATGTTAGCATGTAGCTTCTCCACTAAAGTTTGGGAGCCTGAAAGTATTAATTTTTAAAAGTAAATCAATTGTTTTATCATTTCAAACCCAACAAATGTGCTTTTAAAAATGTTTTGCATGAAAAGTGTGCTTGAGCGATCTTGCTTAAAAATCTAATGGAATGGCAAGTGTGAGATTGTAATTATCTCCATAAAGAAGTCATATTCTTGATGATAGTTTAGCTGTAAGCACTTTCTGAGCATCTGTCATTAGTATTCGTACAGTCACAGAATTTCCTCTATCAGTAATAATTATTCCCCCAAACGTCATTTAAAACTCATTAACAAGTTAACATATTCTTGGTAACTATTTTTCATTGTAATATTCAGATGTGAATCCTGTTTGTCTCATCAGTACGAATCACGTGTGCAGTGGAGTTTATATCTTGTGTGGGCTGAGACGCTCTTTATCTTTGCAGTGTCTCTAATTAAATGCAGATGGGTGCTTGCCCTCGTCTCCATCCACGATGACTCACGTACTGTAGACTTAAGCCACAGAAACTTAATCATGGCTTCAGTCGGTTCTCTCCATGACTTCATCTGATGTCATACCCCCAAGGCTTTCCTACTCACCTTTCAAATGATACGTGTCTGACCACACGGAGGACATGTGTCATCCTGGTTTGGTCATTAACACTGATTCAGCTTTGTGTGTGTGAAAGGAAATGAAACTTTATTGATCATGAGGTTGAAGTGGTAATTTCCCACAGAAAAGTGCTGTTGTGGGTACCATGGTACAGTGATGGTATCAGATGGTAATAGTATGGTATTTTGATGTATTCCATTGAGCTGAATGATTATCATTTATGTGGTTTTAACATGACATTTCAGGGTACTTCAAAGAATGCAATGGTTTATTTCCATCCTAGAGGAAGATTTTTTAATCTCAGGTTTCTGGTTTTGGCTTTCGTTGTGATTTGGTGTGTTTAAAGATGTGATGTTATTGTTAACTATTTATGTTAAAGGGGACCTATAATACCTCTTTCAAAAGATGTATTATAAGTCTCTGGTGTCCCCAGAATGTGTTTGTGAAGTTTCAGCTCAAAATACTCCACAGATCATTTATTATAGCTTGTCAAATTTGCCCCTATTTGGGTGTGAGCAAAAACACGCCGTTTTTGTGTGTGTGTCCCTTTAAATGCAAATGAGCTGCTGCTCCCAGCCCCCTTTCGAGAACAGGGCGGAGCTTTAACAGCTCACGCTTCGGTTGCTCAAAACAACAAAGCTGGAGAATCTCACGCAGACAAAATGACAATTGTGAAAATTATGTAATGATTTTAAAGAAATGTCTACATTGAAAACTTTTCCCTGAAATGACACAAAACAAAAGCACATGAAAATATTCTATAAAATGAAATTTAGTCATTCACCAATAATATTTTCCCATGTATCTTCAAAGATGTGTGACACCAAATGTTAGTGCTCAAGAGTTTAAATATGCACATGTACAAATGAAATATGATGCAGTGTTGTTAGTTTTAGTGACTGTTTTCTCTCTTTCTTTAAAGTCCCCAAAGGAGACTCAAAGGCAGTTGACAAGGTGAAAATGTCCGTGAAGGCAACAGGTCTCCAGCGTTCCCGCTCCGATGCCGGCCGGGACAACGCCGAGCACCGTAAGCCTCCCTCAGGTCTGGTGAAACCCTCCGCCGGCGGCTCCTTCGGTTACAAGAAACCACCAACCACCGGTACAGCCACCGTCTTGACAGCAGGAGGTGCCACTATCACAAGTGGCTCGGCCACTGTGGGCAAAACCCCAAAGTCCTCGGGCATCCCCATCAAACCCGTCCCAGGTGGAGGTGGGCGCAAAAACAGCTTGGACGCCAGCGGCTCCGAACAGGGTTTCCTTGCGCCCAATGCTCGCGGTAGCATTCAATATCGTAGTCTGCCGCGGCCTGCAAAATCCAGCGCTATGAGTTTAACCGGACGACCTTCCACTCGCCCTGTTAGTGGCAGCATCGATGCCAGTCTCCTCACTCTTAAACCCGTGCCAGCCTTGCCCAACACCATGCCCACCAGAGGAAAAGAAGGAGGCAGTTTGAAAGCAGCTAGTCGCTCGAGCACCACAGGACCCGTCAACCAAACGGATCGTGAGAAAGAGAAGGAAAGGGCCAAGGCCAAAGCAGACCTGGAGATCAGCTGTCTGAAGGCAGAGAACCAGGGTGAGAGCTGCGGAGAGACTGTAGAGAAGATCCATCGAGTGCGGAGGACGAGCACGAGTAAATACCCTGAACTGAGCTCTCCGACCAGCACGCCGAGGTACGACACCTGCAGAAATACCTTTTTAAAAATATATATATATATATATGTTTCAAATGTATGCTTATTGAATTATAAACTATTACTATTATTAATAAATTATATATTAATAAATATTTTTGTTTTCATTTTTCTTTAATGATGATTTGGTTTGTCCTAAATTAATGGCTACTGGACTTTATATATTTATTTGTATTTTATATATATATATATATATATATATATATATATATATATATACATACACACTACCAGTCAAAAGTTTGGAATCTGTAAGATTTTTAATGTTTTTAAAAGAAGTTTCGTCTCCTCACCAAGGCTGCATTTATTTAATTAAAAATACAGTAAAAACAGTAATATTGTGAAATATTATTACAATTTAAAATAACTGTTTTCTGTTTTAATATATTTTATAAAGTAATTTATTCCTGTGATCAAAGCTGAATTTTCAGCATCATTACTCCAGTCTTCAGTGTCACATGATCCTTCAGAAATCATTCTAATATGATGATCTGCTGCTCAAGAAACATTTATTGTGTACAATATTTTTTTTTTTCAGGATTCTTTGATGAATAGAAAGTTCAAAAGAACAGATTTATTTGAAATATAATCTTTTGTAACATTATAAATGTCTTTACTGTCACTTTTGATCGATTTAATGTATCCTTGCTGAATAAAAGTATTCATTTCTTTAATTTCTTTTAAAAAAATTAAAAATAAAAATTCTTACTGACCCCAAACTTTTGAACGGGAGTGTATAATGTTACAAAAGCTTTGTATTTCAGATAAATGCTGTTCTTTTGAACTTTCTATTCATCAAGGAATCCTGAAAAAAAAAAAAAAGTACACAACTATTTATTTTATATATATTTATTTATATTATATATGTTTCAAATGTATGCTTATTGAATTATTATTATTAAATTATGTATATAAAATAAATTCATTTTCAATTAAATCAACTGCTATAAAATTAAATATTTATATTTTAAAATATATGTTTTTGATGTGCTACACAGCTACTTGAGTCACTTAATTTTCCCCATTAGTTTGAAATACGTTTATTTCATTTTGAAAATATCATGAATTGATTATTATGATTTGTTAAATATTTAAATGTGTGTTCTATTTTATAAATTAAGCAACTTCAGTATGCAACTTTTTTGCAGGAAATACTCTGCAGATGATCTGTGTGTTTATATTATGCAAGTTATGCTACTCAATTATTTAAAACCCTTTCTGGAACCGGCCATAAAGAGCCTTTGAGGTCGATTTTATGGTTGGCGGAGTGTTCTTTATTTAGTTCCTCTGGATGCTCTGAAATCCCTTGGTTTCATGCAGTGCTTGACTACAGAAGGTCTTTGAGTTCATGACGTCATTGATGCTGATTCTGTCTTTTACTCTAACAGGTTGCTGAGCAGCAAGTCTCTAGTTCACCCTCCCAGCCTGGCTCACCTAGACAAGGTCAACTCCAACAGTCTGGACAATTGTATCACCATCCATGACCTTCCTCCAAAGATCCCTCCCTACTCCAAGCTTCAGGACCTTGCCGGCTCCCGTGTGCCGCCTCGACTCACCCCGAGCCCGGCGCCGGTTCTCCACATCGATTCTCCCAGCTGTTTCTCAGGCCAGGCTCTGTCTGTGAGCAGCTCCCCCATCCTCTACCCGAAGATGTCCGGCCTGCACCGCAGCATGGAGTCGCTGCCTCTTCATATGAGCGTGCCCACCAAAACTGACCTGGGGCACCGGGAAGAAGCCAGGAGTACTGGGACGTGGGGCGCAGGCAGTCGGACGTCCATCACTTTAGGCGACAGGTGAGCTTGGGTTTGTATAATGGCTGTATATGGTTTAACTGAGCAAAGTAGAGCAAAACCACGATTTATATATAGAAAAATGAATAATTGAACCTGTTAAAAAAGCAGTATAACTGTCACCTGCACTGTTTTTAAAGATGATGGTATGCTGGCCTCACTGCTTTATTTATTTTATTTTTTTATAAATTAATATTATTGTTTTAACGTATTTTGTAATAGATAATATTATAATGTTAATTAAAATTTTATATGTGTATGTATATGTGTGTGTGTGTGTATGTATATATATATATATATATATATATATATATATATATATATATATATATATATATATATATATATATATATATATTAGAAGAGTGGTCACAATATAATAATAACAATAATAATAAAAGTTAATTTTTTTAACTTCTTACAAAATGTATGTATGTGTATATATATATATATATATATATATATATATATATATATATATATATATATATATAAATAATAATAATAATACAATAAAATAGTTTATAATATAATTATGTTAATATAATATTATATATAAATTAATATTATTATTTTAACATTTTGTAATAGATAATATTATAATGTTAATTAAAATATTTTATTTAATATTATATATATATATATATATATATATATATATATCAAATAATAATAATAATAATAAAATTAAATAAAAAAAAGTATATATATATATCATATAATAATAATAATAAAATAAAATAGTCTATAATATAATTATATTAATATAATATTATATATAATTAATATTATTATTTTAACATTTTGTAATAGATAATATTATAATGTTAATTAAAATATTTTATTTAATATTATTTATATATATATATATATATATATATATATATATATATATAGATATCAAATAATAATAATAATAAAATTAAATAAAAAAATTATATATATATATATATATATATATATATATATATATATATATATATATATATATATATATATATATATATGATCTTTAGTGTTATGTAATACACTTCTGTTTGTGTATGCACTTAATGATCTAAATGAGCCCAGTAAATATTAAAAGGATGCTCATGTCATCTGCTGTGAGCCTGTCGCCCCCTGCTGGCAAAAGAGCAACACAACTGTGTGATCAAACTAGATGAGTAACACTATCAGATGAACATTGTGGACTGGATATCAGTGTAATGCTAACAGTGCTGGTTCGGGGTGAGGTATTTATATGTGCTGCTCTCTACCCCTCCCAGTTTACAAACTGATAGGAACACCTTACCCAAGAAAGGATTAAGGTACAATTATTTAATCTAAAATGAACTAGTACAGCAGTGCGACGTAAGATGATTCTGACATATGTTACACTGTCTTCCGCAGTCGCTATGGCAGCGGCCAGTCAGATGGCGAAGGGAGGGAACGTCGCCATTCCCACACGATCACTAGTATGACGGATTCGGAGAGCCCGCCTCAGCTTCCTTCCCCCACACACATGACACAACCCTTCCTAGGAAAAGCACCGCCAACCAACGTGGGTAAGTGAAGTGAAACACCTTCTCATTTTACACCTTGAATGACTGAGATAAATCACCTTGAGTAATAAAATGATGTTCTCCACAGTGGCGCCAATCCCGAGTTCAGGCTCTGGTTCCCAGATCACACGATCCAATAGTATCCCAGCAAACGACATGGGCTACGAGCTGTACGGCACCTCTCCTCTGGGCAGCTCTCTCTCTCTGGCCGACCGACCGAAGAGCATGATGAGATCCGGATCCTTCAGAGAGCCAAGTGAAGACGGTGAGCCACAGGAAATGTTCAGTACCTGCTCCTCAATTTGATTGGGCATGCATGAACGCTTAACATTGCTAATAAACTGTGTTCAAATGTATGCAAACAAAAATATTTAGATTTTATTTCAGCTTTATTTTCAGTTACCAAAAATCATCTTAGTTAATAACAACACTACTCAATGATCAAACAAGATATCTAATGAACACTTACAGTCATCATGAAATCAAAACCGCATGAGCCTATTTTCTTTAATACATGTTCCTGGTCCTGATTCATCTGTGCATGTTATTATAAACATCAGTGAAGTCTGTTTTCCTTATTAAATATCTTGTTTCATTTGAAAATAGACCATATTATAAAAAGTAGAATTGGTTGCAAACAATGTTTCATGTTGACTTCAATTATAAAGCAAAAATACATCTCTTTCTCTCAGTTCATGGATCTGTGCTGTCTCTGGCCTCAAATGCCTCATCCAACTATTCGGTGAGTAGAAACTGATGAGGATGTTAAAATTGGGTTGATTTCTGTATTTGTTCAAATGATGTTTAGATCCTCTATTGGTCAGAGGTCTTTTTTTAATGCTAGAATAGAAAAATAAAAATTCACAACTCAAAGTTCATCAATATTGAACTTTATTATGTAGATAAAGCTGACAATTCTACACGTTCATATATTCTTATGAATCAAAGTGAATGGAACACAAAATCTGATCTTACCGGCCCTTTAATTCTTGCAGTTTCTCTTAAAGGGACAGTTCACCCAAAAATGTCATTACTAACCCTCATGTTGTTCTAAACCTGTAAGACTTTTGTTCATCTTCAGAACACAAATGAAGATATTTTTAATCGAAATCTGAGAGATTTCTGTCCAATCATAACTAATCCATATGAATTAAGCGGTTTAGTCCAAATTTTCTGAATCGCTTTATATGATGAAAGGATTGAATTTAGGCTTTTATTCACATATAAACATTCATCAACACACACACAGCTTCAGTCGACCTCTGTTTCTGTTTGCTTATGAATGTTTATATGTGAATAAAAGGCTAAATTAAATCTGTTCATCATATAAAGCGATTTGTTCTCTTCAGACTAAACCGCTCGATTCATATGAATTAGTTTTACGATCTCTTAATGAACTTGCGGTGAAAGTGGTAGTTGCGTCGACTGTCTATAGAGGGACAGAAATCTCTCAGATTTCATTAAAAAGATCTTCATTTGCATTCTGAAGATGAACGAAAGTCTTACAGGTTTGAAACGACATGAGGCTGAATAAATGATGACAGAATTTTTTGGTTGAACACCCTTTAAACGCACAGGCTTTTTTTCCTCTCTATTTCTTGTTCTTGCTCACTTTTCTTGGTCTTTATTCCTATTTCTGTATCATGCACTCTCAGACTGAAGAGAGAATGCAAGGAGAGGTAAGACTTTTCTGATCAGTTTGTCCTTATCCTTTGCTTTCTCTTGTTTTCTGCTCAAGAAATAAATCATTCATATTCACGTTTGATCTACACTGCAACTCATTCTGGCCAAGAACTGCAGTCTAAACAACATGTAAAACAACCAACCATAGTTCTCTTTTTATGTGACATCATTCTTATACTAACTTCATTACATTTTAAAGGATTAGATCACTTTAGAATTAAAATTTCCTGATCATTTACTCAGCCCCATGTCATCCAAGATGTTCATGTCTTTCTTTCTTCAGTTGAAAATAAATTATGGGTTTTGAGGAAAACATTCCAGGATTTTTCTCCATATAGTGGACTTCAGCAGTTACCAACAGGTTGAAGGTCCAAATGTCAGTTTCAGTGCAGCTTCAAAGAGCTCCACATGATCCCAGACGAGGAATAAGGGTTTTATCTAGAGAAACCATCTGACATTTTCTTAAAAAAAAATAAAAATTATATACTTTTTAACCACAAATGCTCATCTTGCACTGCTCTACGATATGCCATGCATTACGTAATCACGTTGGAAAGGTCACGCGTGATGTAGGCGGAAGTACCGCGGTAGGGCGATAAACTCAATCTCATTTTCTCCTCCAACTTCAAAATCGTCCGACATCGTTGTTTTACCTTTTTTGTAAAGGCCGTTTGACTTAGTCTTTACACGTTCCCTTTGCTCGATACTTCCGCTTTTGTCACGTGTGACCTTTCCAACGTGATTACGTAATGCGTGGCGCATCGCAGTGCAAGACCCTAATTCCTCATCTAGGATCGTGTAGAGCTCTTTGAAACTGCTCTGAAACTGACATTTGGATCTTCAACCTGTTGGTAACTACTGAAGTCCACTATATGAAGAAAGAAAGAAAGACAAAAACATCTTGGATGACACGGGGGTCAGTAAATTATCAGGAAATTTTAATTCTGAAGTGAACTAATCCTTTAAGCTTAAAATATCCCATAAATATCTGTGTTTTGAATATACACATGGATTTTTAATGCAACTCATTTTCCATCTCAGCAAATCCGGATACTGAGGCGTGAGCTCGAGTCGTCTCAGGATAAAGTGGCCAGCCTGACCACCCAACTCTCAGCAAATGTACGTGCAAAAACACATACATTACTATATACACAATTTCAGATTTTTATATTATTCAATACATTCTTAACATTTGTTTTATTTCATATTTATATAATTAGATTTTATAACATACAAGTCACATGTATTGTGTCATAATAGCTATAGCAATTTGAGTCTTAATACTTAAATGTCCATAATATGTTGTCATAACTGTTTGTTTATCAGACACTCTGTCATGTCAATGACATCACCAGCATTTTACATTCTGCCACTTTTCTAAACTTCTCAATAATCATTGCTTGTTTCCCCAGTCAAACCAGGATTATTAGTCAATTAATGAGTTTTGCCATGCAGTGTTGATCATTATAATCACAATATTTCTAGTGTTTTAAATCCAGCTGTCTCTGAGGTCAATAGTTGATCACTTCTCACTGCAAGTTCCCACTAACCCACCTGCTTTCAACTCGTCCTGCACTGATCTGCTGTTTCAGTACAACTGGCTTCAGCAATACAGTCACACACTGTGGTGACGTTCATATGCAGACAGGATTAGTTTTCCCAGTGTGGATTAAAATCACAAAGTACATCCCCTTACGCAAAGAAAATATATTTCCTTATATATGAATGATCAGTATATTAAATGATTTAATGATATATTAAAAATATATTCTTTAATATAAAGAATAATATATTGTGTTAATATATTACAATATATTGAATACATAAGGAATTGCAGCTTTTCATATATTGAAAAATATGACAATATATTTACTGTATATCATAATGTATGTAATTTTTATATAACATAACATAATATATGATGAATTCAGGTTGATTGGGACACATTTTCCCAGTCATCTCAATGGCAAAAAGTGTCCCAATCACCCTGAATCACCCTAGATGTGCATGTGATGAGATACGGTACTGTATGTGTATAAATATATTGAACATATGTACTCATGCAGTATACACACACACACACATATATAGAAAAATATTATGTAATATATTTATTTATATTATATATGTTACATATTTTCATATACAGCAACAGCACAAGCACACCTGCATAACCCCAAAAACTACCAGAAACCCTTTTAAATTCCAAAATAATAGAACATTAAACATTAACAGATCTCTCGCTATATTAATATTGTGTAAAACAATTGAAATAACACTTAATTTTAACATATATTCTCCTTTAACAGTAAAGCAAAGCATGCTGGGAACTAGAAATCTTCTGTAACTCATTCCGTGAATGTGTAGCCTATGTGTGTATATATTCCCATTTATATAGGAACATGTATGTGCAATATATGTACACAATAAAGGATAAAACTTTATGAATATGATGGCGCCAGTAGCCTTGTGGGCAGCACCGACTTGTAGTGCAGTTTCACTTCGGGCGTCCCGAGTTCGAGTCCCAATCCCGTTCTCCTCCTTCTCTTTCCAGCTTCGCTTCCTGTCAACTTACTGTCCTGTCATAATGAAGGCAAAAACACCAAAAATAAATCTTTAAAAAAAATATTACATATAATGTTATTTTTGTCTTCATTTCTAAATATTCGGTCAATGCATATATTGCAGTATACTGAAAAATATATAAGCACTAGTTACCCATATATGGAAATGTATTATGTAATATATCATATTATATTGTGCAGTATATTCCCATATATTTTTGTTACGTAAGGGTCTATAAAGCATGAATTTACCTAATCACCTCAGGGAAAAGTAGTCCTGTCTAAGTATGACTCTACATTTTGCTTTGAAACAAATGAGCCCTCATAAAGGTGAGAATGCACCCGAGGGCCCTGATTTCGGATGCTGATCCCAGTGCATATATGAATGTGTGTGGGGTGGAGAGTTGTGGCCCTATAGTCCTAACAGCACTCTCCCTCTCTCCCTGGCTGATGTCCTCTCCCGGCCTCTGATGACTGACTGATTCCTGGGGTTGCTGGCTGTTGCAGGCAGGCCAGGTTTGTTGGACTGTCACTCGCAGCCCCGTCCATCACTGTTGCATGTGTCTGTGCCTCTCGCGGGCCTCCCTATAGATATATATACATAGATGCGTCAATACCAGCTGTTTCTATGGGCCACTGTACATAAGCCGTTCACCATATTGAAACAGTCAAAGCCGAGAGCAAGTTGACTGGGCGTCTGTAGTTAGACGCATATATGAATATCTATATCTGCAATAGACTTCAGCAGATGATTTTGCTAAATGGAACACAATACAAGACGAAGGCGTCAGCTAACACCACATTAAAAAGATACCATAATAAAAGTAAAAACATTGAAAAATACCATGGTAAAAACCTGTAATATTCAGGGATAGTTTCTCAAAAATGAATATTCTGTTTTTCCAAAATTTGAATGAGTTTGTTTCTTCTGGATGTTGGAACAACATAAAGATTGTGTAAATGAATTTTTGTTTTTGGGTGAACTATCCTGTTATTACATAAAAAAAAAAAAAAAACACAAAGCAGCACATTCTTATCTGTGAAAGGTTATCCCATTTCTTTGGGAATTTAAATTTCGGCAGTTTCACAGCAATGTTGTGGCATCAGATTCTTACTGTGAGTTTCAACACGCTGACTGTTCCAAGATGGCGGATGTGTTTGGAGCGTTCGAATGTGGCATCTACGTATACATATCTATGGGCCGTCCTGCCCTTAGTGTGGCGCTGACTGATGATGTGTGAAGTGGAAGTTATTTATGTTTGCTCTGTGGCTTTTTATGCATCATCTGGCCTAATGCTGATGATGTCATAGTGTTGACCCTGGGTGCTGAAAGAGGGAACCGCAACCGCAAACACTTACATAGTCATAAATGCACTAATTGATGATTAAAAGTTGCATTTGCTTATTTAAACAAACCCCTAACCCACAGTATTCAATTTTGTGTGACTTGTATTGCATCATTTGTGCTAGCAATGTCTAGCAACCACAAGAACACCCTGAGAACATCTTAGCAACCACCCAAAACATCTTTGGAACCACTTGCAATACCCTAGCAACTGCTTAACAACCACCTAGAACACTCTAGCAACCTCATACCAATGTGCTAAACCATTCAGAACACCTTGACATCCACATAGCAGCACCCTGTAAACCATTCACAACATCCTAACAACCATTTGCAACCACTTAGCAACACCCTAATAACCACATAACAATGCCCTGACAACCATTCATAACACTCTAGCAACCACTGAGAACTCCCTAGCAACCGCATAGCAAATCCAACGCACTAATAACCACTCGGAACACACCGCATAGCAACACCCTAGTAACCACACAGAACACCCTTGAAACTGCATAGCAACATGGTAAAAAAAACACTCAGCACAAGCAAAAATCATAGCTATGAAGTGGCAACCATCCATAACACCCTAACAACCACTTTGAGAACACCTAATCAACCACAGAGCAACACCCTGTTAACCACATAGCAATTACTTAGCAACTATTCATAACATCCTAGCAACTAATGAGAACACCCTAACAATTGCATAGCAAATCCAACACACTAATAAACACTCAGAACACCTTAATAGCCACATAGCAACACCCTGGAAACCATTCACAGCAACCTAACAACCATTTAGCAGTCCACTTGCAACCACTGAGCAACACCCTAGTAACCAGATAACGATGTCCTCACAACCATTCGTAACACTCTAGCAACCACTGAGAACACCCTAGCAACCACATAGCAAATCCAATGCATTAATAACCACTCGGAACACCCCGCATAGCAACACCCTAGAAACCACACAGAACACCCTTGCAACTGCATAGCAACATGGTAAAAAAAAACTCAGCATGAGCAAAAATCATAGCACACTAATAAACATGCAGAACACCTTAGCAACCACATAACAATACCCTGGCAACCATCCATCACACCTAGAAACACCCTGGCAACCAGCCACAAAAGCTTAGCATCACGCCGGAGAGTTTTTCCACTCACATTTTCTTCAGGAAATGTAAAACTGTAGTTTAGTATGTGATGCAGTCGCATGCGCAGCCAGAGTCGGAGTGAGAAGCATGATGGATATTGTATTTTTTATCAGGGTGATTCCATCGTCTCTTTCACACACACTCTCTTCTGTAGCGTGTGTCGTCACATGGCAACCTCATGTTTTGTCCTTTCCAGCCTGCAGGTCATCCTCTGTTCACCCTCCATCCATCCATCCATTCAACAGCTGTTCTTGATTCCCATCCTTTCCCGTCGCTGTTTCCCAGTCCAGATGGAGACACACACATCTGAGTGTGTGTGTGTAGTGATGCATGTGTATGTCAGACACTAACCTGTTCCTGTCTGCAGGCCAACCTGGTGGCGGCGTTTGAACAGAGTCTGGCCCTCATGACAGCAAGACTACAGAGTCTGTCGGTCACTTCTGAGCAGAAGGTCAGTCTACACCTATTGTTTGAGGGATTGTTTTTGTGTTTGGGGGAAGAAAATTTTTCACGTGTGGGGGACCAATTTCTTTTGTTGCACTGGAGGGGGGACCAAATTTTTTGTTACATTGCTGGAGGGACCAAATTTTTTGTTACATTGGTGGGGGGACCAAATTTTTTGTTACATTGGTGGAGGGACCAAATTTTTTGTTACATTGGTGGGGGGACCAAATTTTTCACGTGAGGGGGACCAATTTCTTTTGTTGCACTGGAGGGGGGACAGCATTTTTTGTTACATTGGTGGGGGGACCAATTTCTTTTGTTGCACTGGAGGGGGGACAAAATTTTTTGTTACATTGGTGGAGGGACCAAATTTTTCACGTGTGGGGGACCAATTTCTTTTGTTGCACTGGAGGGGGGACAAATTGTTTTGTTACATTGGTGGGGGGACCAAATTTTTCACGTGTGGGGCACCAATTTTTTTGTTGCACTGGAGGGGGGACAGCATTTTTTGTTACATTGGTGGGGGGACCAAATTTTTCACGTGTGGGGGACCAATTTTTTTGTTGCGTTGGAGGGGGGACAAATTTTTTTGTTACATTGGTGGAGGGACCAAATTTTTCACGTGTGGGGGACCAATTTTTTTGTTGCGTTGGAGGGGGGACAAATTTTTTTGTTACATTGGTGGAGGGACCAAATTTTTCACGTGTGGGGGACCAAATTTTTTGTTGCATTGGTGGGGGGACCAAATTTTATAAATTTGATAAAAAAATTATAATTTTTTAAATAAATATAATAGAATAAAATATGTATTCCACCGTTCAAAAGTTTATGATCAGTAATATTTTTTTCTTTTATTCATCAAGGATGCATTAAATTGATCAAAAGTGACACTTATTGTGTAACAAAAGATTTCTATTTCAAATAAATGCTGTACTTTTGAACTTTCTAGTAAAAAGTATGTATGACAAATTTTCTACAAATAAATGAAGCAGCACAACTGTTTTCAACATTAATAATAATCAGAAATGTTTCTTGAGCAGCAGATCAGCATTTCTGAATGTGACACTGAAAACTGGAGTAATGATGCCGAAAATTCAGCTTTGATCACAGAAATAAATTACATTTTAAAATAAATTACATAGAAATTAGTTTTTAAATTGTAATATTTCATAATATTTTTTTGATCAAATAAATGCAGCCTTGGTTGATAAAGTTAAGTAAGTTTAAAGGTAAGTTTATCTTTGCCCTCTAATTTCAGGATTCTGAGTTACAGGACCTGAGGGAAACCATCGAGGTATTGAAGACCAAGAACACAGAAGCCCAGTCTCTCATTCAAGGGGCCCTCGAAACCTCCGACACCACACCCCCCAAAGGTTTGGAAGTTTAGATGTTCAGAGCTAATAGAAAGATCGAGATGTTATTTTGTATTTACATTTAATCATTTCATGAATTAAGCAATTATTCTTTTTCTGTCAGAGCTGCAGATGGACCGGCAGAACTCGTCAGAGAGCATCTCCAGTCTGAACAGCATCACCAGTCACTCGAGCGCCGGCAGCCTGAAGGAACAGGAGGCCAAGAAGAAGAAGAAGAAGAGCTGGGTGAGGATGTGTCAGGGAAAGGAAATACCTGCTAGAAATACTAGTTTTACTGTTTACTGCACTTTGTTATTCTTCTAGTTATTCACCTGTTAGCGACTAATGAATCGGAAGTGTCGCACATTCAAAGAAAACTGTGTACGTGTTGCAAAATAAGGTGGATAGTTGGTCCAGCAACAAACTAAAAACCAGCCTGGCTAACTTTAACTAGTATGATCTGTTTGTTACAGCAGCGATCAGATGTTTCAATGCATCTTTAACATGCATTAAATCTCCTGTCAATAAGACCCGGTTAATGGCGTTGGGATAGCATGTGTACTATAAATAGTATGTTATTGTTTGCTATCATCATGGGAACAGCACTGTTCCAACGTTGAAATTAAGTATGACTGTGATCTCTTCCCTATGCTTCCCTGATCCCTGTTTTTACAGGTCTATGAGGTGAGTCATTTACCCAGCCCATCCCATCCTCATCCATCACAAACACATCAGCATCTAAAGAAACAATCAATATCTACATCTCCTTGATGTATTATATAGACAAAAACTCAGTCAATATGTCTGATGCTTTCAGGTTTAGAATCTGCCATAAAGCAATATTTAAAGGATGAATTTTTGTTTCAGTAGTATGCAATACAATATACAGTTATTAGACATATTGACTGAAAAATTAATTTAGCACAAGCGTCCTACTCAATAACTCTTCATCATTTCATGCATTTTTTGATATGTATTTTGTGATGAACACTTCTTCATACAGCTTCACTTCTACTGTTATTGTACTGATTATTATTGTATGAATTAACAATTAATATTTTATATTTCAGTTAATTTTATTTCATTCATAATTCATTTTAGTTTAAGTTAGTAATTTTGTTATGTGATTTGTCATTTTATTGTTTTTTAAATATTTGATATATATAGCCTATATATAGCTTTAATTGATTTATATTAAAGTTTTAGTATTTTTAGTAGCTTTAAATTATTAAACTTATTTATTTTAGTTTGTTGACAATTCTAATTTTCAGGGTAAAGTTTTTATTCCATGTTTATTTCAGTTGTCGAAAATTATTTTTAGTGATTGCAGTTTTAGTTTTAGTTTAGATAACAATAACAACACTGCTGAGAAACAATGCTAGTTCAATGCTTTGCTTGAAAAAATAATTTTTAAGAGTCTTAATGCATATGCCATCACACTTCAAATCATACATGCCTCCACTGTTATTTTTGTTTTGCTATTTGCTGCCATCATGAATCCAAACCATCTACACTAACACTTTATGTTTGTGTTTAAAGAGAGACTCAATATAAATGAGTTGCTGTTGTTAAACTTTGATTTCTCCTCTACATGTAGCTGAGGAGCTCCTTCAACAAGGCCTTCAGTAAAAAGGGTTCCAAAGCGCCATATGCAGATATAGAGGAGATCGCAACCCCGGTCACATCCGCCCCATCTTCACCCAAAATCATCCATAATGTGGATACTGTCCCCGCAAAGGCCTCAACTTCAACATCAGGGTACGACATACAGTTGTTGCCACTTTATAGACAGCATGTCTTAAGAGATGATTTGAATTATGCATTATATTACAGTATGTAAGCTTTGCTGGTATTTACGGCAGATCGTGTGAAGGGCATGAGGAGACTGAGCATGATGAGAAAGTGGTGTCAGAGTTACGCACGGAACTATGGGAGAAAGAGCGCAAGCTGACGGACATCCGTTTGGAGGCGCTTACCTCCGCCCATCAGCTGGAGCAGCTGCAGGAGGCCATGACTAACATGCAGGTGTGTGTGAACTATGGATGTCCCAAAAAAGCTTTTTGTGCCCCCTATCCGATCCGTGTCGTTAAATACTGAGTATCTGCTGATACAGAGTCCCGATCCATTTTTTTTTTTTTTTTTAGTTAAAAAAATGCTTGATCGTTCCCGATATGACTGCAACTTTTAAGTTAAATCCCTCAATAAATGCATTGACAGCTTACAGTAGAAAACCTGAAGGCAGAGAATGACCAGCTGAAGACAGGTGGCCCCTCCTCCAGACCACCAAGCTCCACCTCCCAGTCCTCTGGGCTCGGCTCATTGGGCGTCTCATCACCACGACAGTCTGTTTCATCTTTCGGCAAAACCATCGGACAAAATGAGCCTTACCCAGGTGACACATTTTTATACAAATTTCATGTACAAAATGTTAAGTTTTCACATCCAATCGGCCTTAATTTCTATACTCTCACATTTTAATTTCTATTCATCTCTTAGATGTCTTTCAAAGCCCCACCGCAACTTTGCAGAAGGACGAAAGTCTTGTCAGAGTGTTGGTTCGCATACCCAATCAGCACCTATTCAAAGACGTGAGTTCTTTACACAAGCATCTTCATGCAGACGAATCAGCAGCTGATTATAAAGTGGGTAGTTCAGATACTGTACTGAAAACCATTGTTGTTTACCATTGTCATTGTATTATTTTTATACTATTATAGTATTTATTAATATATTTCAAATTATCTTTTATTTTTATATTTTAGTTTAGTTTTAGTAATTTTGATGAGCTTTTTTAATTTTTATTAGTTTTTGTTTTTTGTAATATTTCTATTTTTAATTTATTTTTATTTCAGTTTTAGTACTTCAAATTCAACTTATTTTATTTCAGTTAGTTGCTAAAGCAACATTTCTAAATTTAGTTTAAGTTTGTTTTAGTCTAATATATTTTATTTTATTTCAGCTTAATTTCAGTTTCAGTTTTTTTTTTAGTTAATAGCACTGCTTCTTATTGTTTATATTTTGTATTGTTTTAAAATAATGTCTAATAAAATAAAATAATATTTAAAAATGCAAAATAAATATTTAATGTAGTTATTTATATAAATGTGTTGTTTCACAACCATAAACAACCTTCTGACCTGCTCTTACATTTTAAAACGCAATGTCTCATTCATAGGAAGTGAAACAGCTGGAGTTTTTCATTGGCACGGTTAAAATCAGCGGGCGGACTGACTGGTTTTCTCTGGACTCTGCAGTCATCCAGGCTTTTAAAGTGAGTGCCATCTACAGTCTTCTGAGGGACAAAAAACATCCACACATTTAGACGTGATATAAAACATGAACACAGAACATGAAAAGCGCTTGTGTCTCTGTAGGAGTATTTAGCGGTGGTGGACCCCGGCTCCAGTCTCGGCCTCTCTCAGGACTCCATCTTCAGCTACAGCCTAAGCCATCTCAAGAGGGTTCTGGGTGCACAGCCGCCCGAGACCCCACCAGTGCGCCTCTACACCAAAGGCTCTTCCTGCATCAGTGTCGCCCTAAAAGGTCAGTGAGTTGAGGTTTGTGCAGTAACAATGAAACATTCATGTAAAGTCTAACACTGGTCTTGTACTGTAGATATTACGGAAAATTATTGTTTGATGAATATATCTGAAATGTCATTATATGTTATTATATAGACATATTTGTATACATTTCAACAGTATAAGTATAAAACAGTTTGTCCCTAAGTATTATATATATTGTATAATAATAATAATACGGTCACACTTTAGTTTGGGGAACACATATTCACTATTAACTACTCACTATTAATGACTTTTGCCTCAAACTCTTAATTTACTGCTTATTAATAGTAAGGTAGTTGTTGTAGTTGTGAAGTTTAGGTATTGAGTAGGATTAAGGGATGTGGAATATGGTTATGCAGAATAAGGCATCAATATGTCATTTATAAGTACTAATAAACAGCCAATATGCTTGTAATATGCAAGCTAATAAGCAGCAACTAGTTAATAGTGAGAATTGGACCCTAAACTAAGGTGTTACCAATAATATATAAAATAAAATATAAATATTAGACTAAAACAAACTTAAACTAAATTTAGAAATGTTGCTTTAGCAACTAACTGAAATAAAATAAGTTGAATTTGAAGTACTAAAACTGAAATAAAAATCATATTCATAAATTATATTCATATTCCAACATTTCTTCATAGTTTCAAATTATTCTACTGTCCATGTTCTGACACTGTCTTTCAGTATTTTTCCATATGAGCTTTAAGCCATTATTTTCAGATTTCCATCTTCAATAACCGCCAACAAACAATGCAAATACCCACAGGAAGCACTGCGGTGTAAATGATGCTTATATCTGTCTCAGCTGTGGGTGATGAGGGTTTTCATAGCTCACATCTCCAGAGAAGAGCAATATTCTGCTAATGTTTCTCACTCTAACAGCCGCCAGCAGGACGTGTGATTGGTCCACGGCCCACCCAGAACACTACCGCCCTCACCCTATCCCATCATTCCTGAGCTCTCAGGTCTGATATACGACCCAGGGAATTGGGGTCGTTACCCAGACTCCTCAGGGCTTGGTCTAGGTGTTATTTTAAGCGCCGGCTGCAGCTCTATGTTGTTTATTGAGGCCGTGTGATGCTATAGCCCACCCAGACAAATGAAAATAAAATCATTTGACTGTTCTCTCTCATAGAAAACGTGTATTCCCTCATTTCTGGGTGTGATTTCACCCTGTACTACATTAAAAAAAAACTACCCTATATTTTTAATAAGAAGCATTAGAGCATATATAAAATAAAAGAATGGTCAAGATTAAGTGTTTTTTACATTCATCACTATCATTCTGAATAGGCTGATATTATCAGCAGATAATATAATGGTGTATTTTTTCCAATTGATAGTATAAATGTAACTATTATTGCAAATTATATTGTTTTAATTCTTGACGTCACTTGAAGAATGCAAAATTCTAGACTGGAGCTTTTGCTGTTTTTTAAAAAATCGAGCAGAAAAATATAATTATAATATTGATCAACATATCGGTTATAATCACAACAAAAATAATTATTGTTGTAAAATATTTTTTCTAGTATTTTATGGCAGTTTATATTTTTAGGAGGATAATATTTTATATATATATTATGTTATTTTTATTATTATTATAAAGATATGTTTAGGTTTAAAATGTATATGTTTTGTAATTTTACATATGAAATAAAACACTTTTAAAACTTGGCATTGCGGAGAGTTCTTGTATGACAGATTGCTTGTAAATCTTCCTCATTTGTCGCTTTGTATAAAAGCATTTACTATAAGACTAATTGTAAATGTAATGTAAAACCTGTATTTATCACTGATATTTGATTTCACACACTGTTGTCCCTGATTGCAGGACTGAAGGAGAAGTGTGTGGACGTTCTAGTGTTTGAGACGCTCATCCCCAAGCCCATGATGCAGCATTACATTAGTCTGTTGCTCAAGCACCGGCGGTTGATCTTATCGGGCCCCAGCGGCACAGGGAAGACCTACCTCACCTACCGCCTCGCCGAGTACCTGGTGGAGCGCAGCGCTCGAGAGGTCACGCCCGCCATCGCTGCCACCTTCAACATGCACCGCCAGTCCTGCAAGGTACGCTGGGTACTGAGGCAGAGCATGCAAAATATATACATTATATTCATTTTATAAATGTGACTTGACATAATCTTTTATTGTGTTTTGTCTTTTATCCCAAAAGGACCTTCAGCTCTATCTGTCCAATCTAGCCAATCAGATTGATCGGGAGAGCAGCACAGCTGAGATCCCGTTGGTTGTCATCTTGGATGATGTGCATGATGCAACATCCCTCAGTGAACTTGTTAATGGTGCTTTAACCTGTAAATATCACAAATGGTGAGTGTAAACTCTACACCCACATGACTAGTGAGGTCATTTTAAAGGTGTTAAGAGCTGTTTTGTCTTTTTTTCAGTCCATATATAATAGGGACAACCAATCAGCCAGTGAAGATGACCCCTAACCATGGTCTACACCTCAGCTTCAGGTTAGTACCAACATACACTTTACCTAGCGAAGGTACTTTTTGCTTGTTGAGCATCAGTGAGGAACAGCTGTGATATGTTGCTCCGTCCTGCTTGAAGATCATGTGCTTTTGTTTTGATTGTCACTTTGGGTGACACTAACATGTGCTTGCCTTCACACTAACTAAATACTGCACATGGATGCCTAGTATTTATATTTTTATAGTGTTAATAATATGTGTGTTTTATTATGCTTTTCTCTTATCACTCCTTTACATAAAATATCTCAAATAATTTCACTTCAAATGAATATTTCATGTCCGTTTATTCATTTATTTGGTAAGTAGCCATTATAAGCAGGATATTATAGAGTCAGCTGGTTATTCTTAATTTTATACCCTGATCACCCTGTCATGATTTATTTTTTCACAATGACTGGCTGACTGTACATTTGTCTCTTTCATATTTTTACACACATATTTATAATATTATTGGGGTTTAATGTTATCAAATGGGATGTACACAAAGTTGCTAAAAAGAATATTTATTTGTGAAATATTTCCACTCAAACCGACACATGTAATATCTACTTTATTTTACCTACAATACAATTCAAAAATTTGAGGTCGGTGAGATTTTTAAAATGTTTTTGAAAGAAGTCTCTTATACTCAATGCATTTATTTGATCAAAAATAGAGTATAAACAGTAATATTGTGAAATATTATTTCAACTTAAAATAGCTGTTTTCTATGTGAATATATATAGTAAACTGTAATTTATTCCTGTGATCAAAGCTGAATTTTCAGCATCATTACTCCAGTCTTTAGTGTCACATGATCCTTCAGAAATCATTCTAATATGATGATTTGCTGCTCAAGAAACATTTCTGATTATTATCAATGTTGAAAACAGTTGTGCTGCTTCATATTTTTGTGGAAACTTTTTCAGGATTCTTTGATGAAAAGAAAGTTCAAAAGAACAGCATTTAGTTGAAATAGAAATCTTTTGTAACATTATTAATGCAACTTTGATCAATTTAATGCATTCTTTCTAAATAAAAGCATTAATTTCTTTTAAAAAAAAATATCTTACTGACCTTATATATTTCCTCTACACAGGATGGTGATGTTTTCTAATAACGTTGAGCCAGCAAACGGGTTCCTGGTGCGTTACTTGCACAGAAAACTAATGGAGGCCGAGGATCCCAGAAGCGTAAAAAATGAAGATCTTCTGCGGGTTCTGGACTGGGTGCCCAGACTCTGGTACCACCTTCACACCTTCCTGGAAAAACACAGCACCTCCGATTTCCTCATTGGTAATTTTTATTATTATGTCGGCATCATATTGGATGAGAATAAAGATCTATTTGTTTCAATAACAAGCTTGATGTGCCTAATGAAGTGAGTATTTCCACCTATTTGTGTCCAATGTGTGTTGCCGTAGGCCCCTGCTTCTTCCTGTCCTGTCCAGTTACAGTAGAGGAATTCCGCACGTGGTTTATTGATCTTTGGAATCACTCAATCATCCCATACTTGCAGGAAGGAGCCAAAGATGGCATTAAGGTGGGTCAAAGTATCTTAAACCTAAACTTGAATCCTAAACACTTCCTAACTCTCAAAGTGGCTGTTTTTAGCAAGAATAAGTGTGAATGTGTGTGTCTGCAGGTTCACGGACAGAAGTCGGTGTGGGAGGATCCGGTGGAGTGGGTCAGAGGATCTCTGCCCTGGCCGTCTGCTCAGCAAGACCAGGCCAAACTCTTTCACCTGCCTCCCCCGAGCACAGGCCCCGGCAGCCCCAGTCAGCCAGGAGACGATCGGCCACACAAGGAGACGCCGCCCAGCTCTGTGGAGTCAGATCCACTGGTCAGTGTGGATTAGGGCTGGAGTGTGTGGATTAGGGCTGTTAGCAAAATAAAACAATAATTTAATTATATAAATTAAAAAAAAAAAACAAATTAAAAAAAATTAGTTATTGTAATTCTCATTCTCTAGTAAAAACCTTTAAAATGATGTATGATCCAAAAAAATCATACATCAAAAAAAATGACCTACACCTGTTTGTAGTCGATAGAGTCAGCAAAGTCAATTTTGAGAAGAATCGAGTTAAAGTTTTCTGAAAGTCCAAAACAAAATCACCTAGCCACCAAACCTTAAAATCCCTGGTTATACCTTCTTTGTGTGCGCGCTTCAGATCTGTCAGTCGGCGCAAGTAAGATCGTTTTGTTTACATCAGCATGAGTTTGAAAATCACATTTCATTGGTTCAGACTCATGCCATTGAGAATTCGCTATGAATATTCACAAAATTGGAATGCTGCGCTTTACAGCGATACCAAACTTGTGCTGAGGGAAGCGCCAGTTGTCCAGAAGCGAGAAGAGAAAAACTGAATTTTTCATGGTCAAAGGAAAGGTATTCCTCTCAGAAAAAAATAACAAATAAAGATACTTTTAGATGTTAAATTGCTATTTGGAGCATTGGGATAGCTAGATGAGGGCTTAATGAACTTATTTTTGTGAAAACCTCAATTTCGACCAAAATTGACATTTTTCACTTGTTTTCACTCATTTTGCCAGCACAGGTCACGTGTTTATATATATATATATATATATATATATATATATATATATATATATATATATATACATATACTGTATATGAACGCTTACTAACTAAACGCTTGCTAAGTGAAAACAGATCTGAATGTCAGTTCGCAATCAGTCCCACCCACCGCCGAGACACATGAAGAGAACTGACATTACAAGGGCATGTGAATTTTTAAAAAAAAATAATGACGTGTTTGGATAAATCATTTATAATAAGCACTGCAACATTATGTAAAAAAAAAAGAAGAAAAAAAAGAAGAAGAATTGTCCATTTTGATTTCAAGGTTAAATGTATTCCCCAGTATCAGTATTTATTGCATGAGAAATATCTCAGTATTTTCTTGTTCCTGTAATAATCTCTGCTCTTTTCCCAGATGGCTATGCTGTTAAAACTTCAAGAGGCTGCCAATTACATCGAGTCACCGGAAAAAGAAACGGATCCAAAACTCCCTCCTCTCTGAACATCCGATTGACGTTCCCATCATCCCCTCCATCTCTCCTGCCGCCCATGTTGAGGTCCAAACTCCCAACAGCTGCCCCACACCTGCAGATGACACTGTACTGTTACTATAAATGCTATTAGTGCATTTCACCCACTAAGTTATTATATTATCCATCCCTCATTTTTTCATTTCAATCAAATGTCCCTTACAAAGAAGTACTGTGGCGGTACCATGGTTCACTGATTCACTATCACATGGTAATACCATGGTACTTTCTTATATGGGTAGTTTACATGTTCTGCAGTATGACATGCTATTTATTCTCCATCTAAAATTATTTTAACTGCATTTTGCTCTTTTAAAGTTAGTATGCATGTGGATTTAATGAGCTCCTATGAATCGAAAGAGTACATGGAATATTTGTACATGTTAAAATGGATTTGGTCACACCTCAGGACCTTTTAAAATGGACTAGAGAAGGAAAAAAGGGTGATTCAAAATGAAAAGCTTCAGAAAGAAACAGCAACTAAATCTATACTTTTCCTTACACATGCATACATTTTGCAAAAATAGTTTAAATATTGATGGTGATACAAAAAAAAAAAAAACTATCCATATACCATGGTACTGAGTAAATAGCATGGTATTATCATGTTAGTGACTTTTTATGCTTTTCCCATGGTACTTTTATGTAAGGGCTTGCAAAACAGTGTTTTGTCATAATAAATTACTCTTTCTCCTAAAAGAATGCCAATATGTCAGATGAATATAACGATCAATTTATAGCACTTTTGTCTGCATATTTCTGTTTACGGATGTAAATGTACATACGGATGTAATTTCTCTTTGCGGGGACCTTTACTGTTCCACTGCTGCCCGTATTAACAACTCAACGATACAGGTGCTAAAACCTCTAGTGTGCACGCGCTAATTCATCTCGCAGTCAAGCGCTCGTGAACAACAGCAAACATGGGAGATATTGGGAAATATTAGACGTCTCCTCTCCGATGTAACACTTAAGGCCACTTTAGCCTATGCTGCTTTTTGTACTTTTCATTTCTTTCACGTTTGAATATGGCCACAGCATAAGCTACAATTCAACCCCAATCCTTTAGTGTCTCAGAAACACTTATGCAGACTTTTTAAAGGGATAGTTCACCTAAAAATGAAAATTCTGTCTTCGTTTACTCATCCTCAAGTTGTTCCAAACCTGTATTAATTTCTTACTTCTGAACACAAAAGAAGATATTTTGAAGAATGTGGGTAACTAAACAGTTAAAGGGGGGGTATCACACACAGTTTCTGCCAATCTCATGTTAATCTTGAGTACCTATAGAGTAGTAGTGCATCCTTCATATCTCCGAAAAGCCGAGCGCCTGGAGGCGTGCCGTGTGGGCGGAGCTAAAGAGTGACGAGCACGCGCAGCTTTTGCGTAGCGATCGTCTGCAAGCTATCAATGGTCAGCTAAACAGATGTATTTAAACACACACTACACCATCGCATTATCCCTGGATAACCTTTGAATCACTGTAATGAATATAGCATATAGTGAATGATGAATAATGAATTTATGAATTCACTACGTTCATGTTGTTTACATTATATGCACTTAGGCACCTATTGCCAACAAAACAGACATTTGAAGGAGTTTTACTCACCACCTGCGGTTCTGACTCATGACTGGGATCATTACTGCTGTGACCGCTCCATCTTTCAGTTTCAAACGATCAGTAAATCCAGCGTAGAACTGGGCCTTGTTTATGAAACCATAAGTGCCGATTCTGAGGGCTGGAGCAGCCACGGAAAACACAAGATATTCTCCATTCATTTTAACCAATAAAAAAGTGATTGCAAGTATCAGTTTCTACGGTTATTTTAATAACAAATATCGAGAGCGCATCAATGTAATGCGTGAGCACAAAACTCTCAGCTCCACTTAACGCTGGGTTCTTTGGGAAGCAAGGTTATCTTTCCCTCACAACCAAAAACACACTTCTTTGGTGACATTGTTGATTTTGTGAAGTCCTGTGACCTGTGCAGCGCTGCCGACTACTTCCGTAAAGCCGAACGCACGTTGATGGGCGTGTTCTTGCTCTCTCGCTCTGATCGGGAGAAGTGCCCGTACAAGGAATTCCGACCTTTCCGATGTGTCACAGGCCCATACTGCAAAGTTTATGAGGATTTAGAGTATTTTTGGTACAGAAATACTCCGTCATACGTCCAACTCGTGTTTTGAAACTTTGGCCATGTTTAGCATGAGAATCCAACTCTTTAACAGTGTCCCCCCCACTTTAATCATCCCCATTGACTTCCATAGTATTTTTTTTCTATGGAAGTCAATGGGGAATGTTTGATTAACAACATTCTTCAAAATATCTTCCTTTATGTTCCACAGAAGAAAGAACTTCATGCAGGTTTAGAAGACCTTGAGTGTGAGTAAATAATGACAGAATTTTTCTTTTTGGGTGAACTATCCCTTTAAACCCTTTTCTTTCTATTTCTAACACAGTGAATGCCTTATAACAGATTTTAAGTGTGCTATAGTGTTCCCTTGAGCAAATTTTAGAACTTTGAATCTGAAATGAATTGGCCACAACACACAGGATGTTGAATTGGAATTTGAATTAAAATTAAAGTTGCAATTTTGAAACAAAGACATTAATTTTGATGAATTATGGTGATTTATTCAGTGGATGATTAGACATATTTCATTTGATACTGTCATTTGACTGGATAATTCATTCTCAAAACTGAAATGCATTATTAAACACGCAGTCTTTGAATTTCATTCCATTTTAATTAAAAAAAATTATGATTCTGCATCCTGTTTTAAAACATGGTAGGGGGCAGCATTCTCAAAACTGAAGCTCGTGTTCCCTATGAAGTTGCCACAGTCTGCAAAGCACCTCAGTAACAGATTATAAAATTAATTTGTTTTCAGAGATTCGTCCCAGTCACAAACAGACTATTTTTGTGCACTTTGATTTACTGTAATGATACTGTAGAGACGTTTTACTTGGCTTTGGCACTGATCTCAGCTCAGGGGTTTGGTTATCTCAGGCCTCTAATTAGATTCAATACAGCTACTTTCTCAGTTAACCGCTCTCTTTGTAGCAAATGGTGCAGATGTAGAAAACCAAATACTCAGTGCTTTATTCAGTACAAGCCTTTCATTTGGAGTGCAAGAGACGATTGCCCCAACAAAGTGCACACGGATGTGATGCTTTTGATTATTTGGTGCTATCTGATATCACTATAGGAAAAAGTTTCCAACATAAATGTCTTGGTTTAGTAAAAATCGCACTTGACATCCAATAGCCTTAGTCTTGTGGCGTTTAAGGGCATCTTTAGGTACAACCAAGTTTTAATTTTATTTATATGATCCTTTTTAGTGGTAGTTTTAGAGCTGTAAGCATTAAGTTTCTTTAGATCACATTTTGCCTCACTAAAAATCCATCATGAAATTATGTCAAAAGAAATCAACCTCCTTTTTAACTATGGTGGTCAAACATATCAAACCATACAGTGTTTCTCTGAAGCTTACAGTTGATAGTAGTGTACACTACATTCATATGTCCTCACATAGAAGAGGATTCGCTCACAGAAAGCAGTGGTGGACCAGTAATTTCCCATCTCTGTACCTGAAACTAGTATCCAAACATGCATGTAGGTAAGATCTGGGCTATGAAAGTTAAAATATAACTCAAAATCATTCCATTCCTTTCTACTCATATATTGCATTATCATTACTCAACTGTGTAAATATGATTTTCGTAGTTCCTTCTCCAAGAAGTGAGGGTTTGTGGAGTTTATTAGCCAAATAGAGAGACTCGTAATGCTCAAGATGGCAAAATGATTCAGTTTTCTTTAGCCTTCTTCAGTTGCGCTGCTGCTTCAAGTCTAATATGTGACATTTATATTTGATTACAGTCCAGACATAAGACAGTGTGCCAATGGCTTTTGTTGCTTATCTGCTGGAGAGCGCACTTGTATTCGGCCCAATTGCAGTTTCATTTTACGTCAATTTCATAACTTGTTGGTAAATTACCTGATATTGAATCTGGATCAGTGAATAAAGCTAATCACTGAGGGAATAAATCTCATTTACGTGAGCAGGTAGAGACTGTTCTCATCGTCAGCAGTTTTTAAAAAGACGTTTATTAGTGTGACTAAAGCCGCTGTACACTGTCTGCATCATGTTCCTGGTTATTGTGCCTGTAACCGTGTGATAGCTGTGCTGTGTTGTGCAAAGTCCCATTTAACACGACAATTCAGCAACTTTTTACTGTCTACTTTGTCTGTCCTGGAATTGTAATGACAGCACAGGGATGGTGACTGTTAAAACTGGATTTTTTGCTTTTTTTTTATTGTCTGTCGCTCATGAGCTTTAGTTTTATGTCATGTCCGTCTGTTGGTGTTTTTCACTTTATAGCTCTTAAATGCACCTTTTTATATTGTTGCAATAATTTGTCATGTGCGTTAAACAGAGTCAGACTCGTTTCATCCCTGGCTTTGGGTGATTGTATGCCTTGATGGTGCTGTCTTGAGGTCAGGGTCAAGCTTGGGCAACTCGTGAATGAAGATCTTTCATATCAGGTGGCTTATGTAAAATGTTTCAAAGAGGACCAATGAAAAATGTAAAGAGATTACAGATAAAAAGTGGTGAGAAGTTGCTGAATAGTCCTTTCACTTCATGCAATGCTTGATATTGATTCAAAAAATCCAATACTATTGCATAAAAGGTAATATGACGGTAGAAGATATAAGTTGCAATGTGCAATGGGTTTCTAAATGTCGTAAACGCATGTCACCTTAGTGTGAAGCAGAATTACGGATGTGTTCTACCTAATTTGGGGTCGTATAAAAGGAATGATATTTCTTTCTTTCTTTCTTTCTTTCTTTGTAAGTTTCCCCAAATGATTGTTTGTACAACTTAAGTTCCATTTTTGTACAGAACATTATAAATGTAAACATTGTACATAGCGTGGCCCTGCATTTGCAACAACAATCATTTAAGAAAATACAATGTCATTAACAAATGTGGTTTGTAAGGAAGATGATTGTTACCGATGGAGTGGCCCAGTGCACAAGAACTGGCATGCTTCTTCGGATGTTTGTAATGACCACCAAGACATTGTCCATCTGTCATAATAAAACCACAACGTTCGTTAAGTGTGTTCTTTGTCTGTCTTATGTTTTCACTGCTGGGGTTAAGTACACAGAGCATGTTTCAAATGTTTAATGTGCAATGCATTTCTAATTACTCAGAGTTGAATATGTCAAATAAGTTTGGTATCCTGTAGAAAGTAATGGGGACACAAATGCCAAAGCTTCATGAGGATGACAGACAGACAGGTGGGTAGACATACAAGATAGACAGAAATTATATAATGAGCATGTACATCATGAATCCATTTTCCAAACCGTGTTTTTATCTTATCCTGAATCACTACGGTACACCTAATAAGTGTTTATATTCTGACTATTTTAGACTGGGTCGGGTCGGGTCGGGTCTGCGCCGCTGCAGAGTAACATTAACCCAGTATCTGCGTGACTCGTCATAGACATTAAAGGGATAGTTCACCCAAAAATGTAATTATTCCATGATTTATTCACCCTCAAGCCATCCTATGTATACAACTTCTTTCAGACAAACACAATCGGAGATATATTTAAAAATATCCTTAGTCCTCCAAGGTTTATAATGGTAGTGAAGGGGGGCCGCGTTTTCAAGTCAAAAATAATGCATCCATCCATAATCAAAGTAATCCATCCGACTCAATGGGGTTAATAAACGACTTCTGAAGCGAAGCAATGTGAAAAATATCCATATTTAAAACTTTATAACTTCAAATAACCGGCGGACGACCATACACAGAATGCGCAAGTCGACTTGAACCAAATGAGTAACCCCTTAGACGCCCCTCGCGGTTCAAACAAATAGGGCTGTGCAACAAATTTAAGCTCCTCTTCTCTTATATCGAAATCCTCTGACATTTCTCTTTAAAAATGATTGTTTTAGACTTTTAATCCGTGAACGGTTATTTGTTTTGCTCTATCCTCTCCGCGTTCGTCATTACGTTGTGTGTCAGGTCAAAGGTACTCTTCCGCCGCAAATCGACTTGTGCATTCTGCGTACGGTCGTCTGCCGGAAGGTAGTTATTTGAATTTATAAAGTTTCAAATATGGATATTTTTCTTACAAAAATGCATCGCTTCACTTTAGAAGACCTTTATTATCCCACTAAAGTCATATGGATTACTTTTATGGATAACTATCCCTCTAACAGAGAGAAGTATCTCCGGCTACAATGTTCTTCTGCAAGACGCATGCAGTTCATGAACCGGTCATCTCTTCCTCTTTACTACTAGTTATAGCACGAAATATGACACTGAAAACATGCTGACAGACAAGACAGAGCAGGAAACAAACTGTCAGCTTTCAAATTCTGTCGTTTTTATTCAAACAATACCATTTTGGCGCTAATGTGCACGTGAACCGATCATCCTCTTTACTACTAGTTATAGCACGAAATAAACATGAATCAACATCAGAGAGGGTATGGTGAAAGATACAGTACAACTTATTGACATATGTCTCCACTGCAGAAAGAAAACAGTTTCAAAACAAAACAGCTTGTAAACAATGTCACAACACATATTTACCTCAGGATTGGAAAGCCATCTTTAAAAGGCCTCTTGGGCATCCAAGGGCAGCTCATATCTCTTTGAATGGGGAAACATCAAATTCTCTAAAGCTGTTTGCCAAGCTTTCGATTCAATTTCATATTTGAAATGACCAATGAAATCTGACAACAACCGTCTCGTAAATTTAGTTTCTAAACGCTCGAATCGTGACAAAAAAAACGGTATTTTTCAGGCTGGATCAACCTAATGCGCATACGCAGTCCTAAATGCGCGCGTCTCTTGTGCCTAATTTCAGAGGCGCTCTATGACTGTTTCTATAGAAACCGGAGCTTCTAAAGGCCGCTGCAGTGACGCGATGACTTTACCAATCGGCGATTGGCTCTTATTTAAAAGGCGGGATTTATTCCGCCATATTGCGTTGCACTTTCTCCCATTCATAATAATACGAGTGACGCGTCTTGTGTTATTATATAGTCTTTGATTATATTACATATTTATTCTATTTTTACTCGAATATCATTTAAAAAATAACATTTATTTTTTATCTTACGTTTTTTTTTTTTTTTTTTTTTTGATGAAATATGACCCTGCTTTTGTAATTATAAATACAAACTGCAGTGTTCTGTTGCTACGGTTACCTAACCGTCGAACAATGTTACTAAACATTTAAATGCTGTTGTTGTCTTCATTATGTAATTTGTGTAATTAAATCAGTTTAGTATGTAGGCCTACTTTTCAAGACGCCCCTCCCCCCATCCCGCACGCTTCTTATCTGAAGTGTGACACTCCTGTGACTGTATATACAGCTGAAGTGACCGGGATGTTGAGAGCTCCGTTCACTCCCTCACTAGTCACTTGAAACTCTTGAGGGGAGGAGTTGACCAGCGCCACAAGCCCTAGGCTATAAATCTGGGGTGACCCATCTTCAGACTGAGCCGAAGGACTTACTAAGTCAGAGGGATCCCTGAAGCGGACAAGCATGCCGGCAAAACCAGCCCCGATAAAGAAGTCGGCTAAGGCCGCCAAGAAGGAGGAACCCGCACCCGCACCCGCACCGGCACCGGCACCAGCGCCAGAGCCCGCCCCAGAACCCGCACCCGTTGAAGCTGCCCCCGCCGAAGCTGCTCCAGCGGAGGCCGCCCCAGCTGAAGGTGCACCGGCGGAGGCACCTCCTGCTGAAGCCCCACCTGCTGAAGCTCCACCAGCGGAACCCGCACCTCCTGCTGCAGGTACTGAGTGCGTATGTGGACCCCAAACTTTCCCATGGTTCTTGAAATCAAATTGCAAAAGTGCAATTCTGTGGGTGGATCTCTCCAAGATAGTACTGTACATAATTTTTCTTGTCATATTTCAGTCCAAAATTGTATGAAAAAATAAGAACATTATAATTTGCATATTTAAAATCACCATGAATGAAATTAAGAGCAACAAATACTGCCATAAAGTACAATTTAAATATTAATTATTTAGCATTACAGTGGGAAAATTGTTACAGTACATGCAAAGAAAAAGCCTTAATGGTTGTAAAAATAGGTGTCATTTTCTTTATGCAAAATATAATTTCTTATCTTCCATCTTGTGGAGATTTGTTGGTGAAATGCGACCCTGCATTCAATGAGATCCACGCTATCATTTGCAATAATAAATGCAAACAAGCAAGCAATATTAACACAGATGCATGTCATGTAACAATTAACTCTTAATGCATGAGAACTCAATGCACATTACTGCTGGAGCCAAGAACTCTAGCCACTTGGAAAACGTCTGACTACAGCTGATGGTTTAAAAAAAACACCAGAGAGCGTTTACACCTGTTAACCTCTCCTCACTTGAACACTATACTGATCAGACCAGCTGTTCGCCCTGACCTACTCAACGCCTATTCTGCTACTTCTACTCTACTTTAGATTATGCCTTAAAATTTAAACCTAAAAAATTCCCGTAGAGAAAATATTCAGTGATTATTACCATATTAATGATGTACCATTTAATTTACATGCAACTCCAAAGTACTTAAGAGAATATATAGGTAATATATTATTTCAGAAACCAAGCATAAAACTTCACACGAGCTTCTATAGAAGCCCAGTTGCTCATTAGCTTTACTCTCTAACAAGAATAAAGCATGCTTTTCATCACCTGTGCAATTATTATTGTAACCTTAGCTATATCCGCTGAGGCCTTATAAGCCAGAGGTATTTAGAGCTTGTGGCTAACACAGACATCTCTATTTACAGTCCTGCAGAGAGCTAATATAAGAATAGTAATAATGATGTTTTGATTAGTGAGCCCAGTCTTTTCCAGTAACAAGGTAAGTTAATGATTATGGGGGATTCTTCAGTGAAAATATTTTAGAAATATTCTTTTGTAATAATATAATGATAGCATAAAAGATATTATTCGTACACAAAATGAATGAATATAAATTATATTCATTATTTACTTGTGTACAGCTATCATTAAATGATTTAATTTCTTATTATTTTATACTCTAGATTAAATATACTAAAATGTATTTGAAAACAGATAATGTGCACTATCCATTATCTGTGTATCTCAAAACGACCAAATATTGTTTGATGTATCGCTCTACGACTACTTGTTTCTGTTTTCTAAACTATATTCTGTGCATGCAAAACAAGCCTTAAATATTTGGTCCATTCTAACATTTTACTAACATTTAAAAATGATTTGCTGGCCACATCGCTGAAGGAGCCACTGCGACCAGCATTGCACACGCTGCTGAGGCCCCGCTGATGCTAATAGCAGTGGTAAAACAATGGTAAATTATGTAAATTATTTGACGCACTATTATTGCAGTCAAAACACCTGATGTTTTTCACAGTACTGAAAAAGTCAAAGTCAACATGAAAGACAAAGTGTTTGCAGTTATATTCAATGTGAAATCAACTTGAACTTGAACTTGATTTCATCATTTCAGTATTATGAAAGCTTGTTTCCGCCACTAAATAAAAAATAAAAAAGGCAATTACAACTTTTTTATTTCACAATACTGACTTTTCTTCTCGCAATTGCATGTTATAAAGTCAGAATTGCGAGATATAAACACAATTCTGAGTTGCAATTCTGACTTTATAAGACACAATTTTGACTTTATAACTTGTAATTCTGACTTTATATCTCGCAATTTGGACTTTATAACTTGCAATTCTGACTTTATATCTCATAATTCTGACTTTATATCTCGCAATTCTGACTTTATAATTCGCAATTCTGACTTTATAACTCACAATTCTGACTTTATATCTCGCAATTCTGACTTTATAATTCGCAATTCTGACTTTATATCTCACAATTCTGACTTTATAACTCGCAATTCTGACTTTATATCTCGCAATTCTGACTTTATAACTCGCAATTCTGACTTTATATCTCGCAATTCTGACTTTATATCACGCAATTCTGACTTTATATCACGCAATTCTGACTTTATCTCGCAATTCTGACTTTATATCTCGCAATTCTGACTTTATATCACGCAATTCTGACTTTATCTCGCAATTCTGACTTTATATCTCGCAATTCTGACTTTATATCACGCAATTCTGACTTTATATCACGCAATTCTGACTTTATCTCGCAATTCTGACTTTATATCTCGCAATTCTGACTTTATAACTCGCAATTCTGACTTTATAACTCGTAATTCTGACTTTATATCACGCAATTCTGACTTTATAACTCTCAATTCTGACTTTATAACTCGCAATTCTGATTTTATAACTCTCAATTCTGACTTTATAACTCGCAATTCTGATTTTATAACTCTCAATTCTGACTTTATAACTCGTAATTCTGACTTTATATCACGCAATTCTGACTTTATAACTCGCAAATTCTGACTTTATAACTCTCAATTCTGACTTTATATCACGCAATTCTGACTTTATATCACGCAATTCTGACTTTATAACTCAATTCTGACTTTATAACTCTCAATTCTGACTTTATAACTCTCAATTCTGACTTTATATCACGCAATTCTGACTTTATAACTCAATTCTGACTTTATAACTCTCAATTCTGACTTTATATCACGCAATTCTGACTTTATAACTCACAATTCTGATTTTATAACTCAATTCTGACTTTATATCTTGCAATTCTTACTTTATAACTCGCAATTCTGAGAAAAGTCAGAATTGTGAGTTATAAATTCGTAATTGGGAGAAAAAAGTCGCAATTAACTTTTTTATTTTTTATTTCATGGCAGAAACAAGCTTCCATACAGTATTGATTTCATGTTGACTTTAAAATTTCTTTTTCTAATGAAGACTTGCACCAAATTTGGAAACTGAAAACTTTTGGAATATGTTAAAACCTGACCTGAGCTATGATTCCATAATGTTTGGCTAAACTAGTGCCTGAAGCTCTGTTAAATGCTGCTTTTATTAATGTGCCCTGCTTATTTAACACCAGCTGATGCTGAAGCTGAAGCTGAAGCTCCACCTGTTGAGGAAGTCAAAGCACCCACACCCCCTCCACCGGCAGGTAAACCCACGGGGAATCTAAACCGCTTCAGATCACCGCAGTTCTACCCATACATTGTGCCATTTCCAATTGAAACATTAGATGGAGAGTCTGATTTTTTTTCAAATATTGAATATCAATGTTTGCTCCCCAGAGCCCACCAGCGAGCCCCTTGAGCTCGGCGTTGAAGATGTCAATGACACTTCAGTCACGATCACATGGAGACCACCAGCCACCATTGGAAATGCTGGTCTGGATGGGTACACTGTGGAAATCTGCAAGGAAGGAAGTAAGTCTGCAAATCAAAACAAATTCAGCCTTCTATTGAGGTAAGAAGGGATCAAGACATGTCTAAATCCAATGTTGCATAAGACCCTTCCTACTAAAAAGTTGCTCTAGATCTTGAGATCAAAAACACTGCCTGTTTAGGCATCGACTTACTGGGCAGCAAGGCAGCTGCTTTCAGTTTCAGACAGCCAGTTTCTTCATTGGGGTAATAAAACCCTCAATGAGGATTAAATGTAAAATCTAAAAGCCTTTTTATTTGATTACAGTGGCCCGCCAAGCAATTCCATCATGAAGTGCCACCTCACAATACCTTACCTTAAATTAAACACAGTGCAATGTTCAAATGTTCATTAGCAATTTATTGGCTGGTTAGATTGGTTAGACTGGTTTATTGGCTCTCAGTTGCACCTGTCCTCAATATGTCAACTGCAACATGTACTAAGTTGTGTCCTTATATGGAGTGAGGCATTTCTGGAGTGCCACACAGAAGTCTGTCTGCAAAACAGCATGGCTGTTGCAGTCATGTCAGTTGCACATGTAAATAAAGTAAAAAAGGATATATACACTCACATATTGATTTGTTCAGGCACAGTGTGGGAAACATAAATTGACGCACTGCAAAATCTTATTCCCCTATATATATTTTTATTTATAATATATATAATAATAATATTTTATATCAATTTTAAATGATACTTACATTTTATTTAAATATCACCTTTACTGTGTGCAATTATTCAACAATTAATCTTAGATTTTTTTATTTAAATTTTTAAAATAGTAATATAATAATAATGCTTTTAATAATTTTATTTCTAAAAGCTGTACCGTTAATAAACAATCAGTTTTTATGATTGTAAATGGGATGCAAACAAAAATAAACCATTTTAGAAGTATTGTTATTTATATATGGCCTTATCAAAAGCTTTACAATCAATGTGCAATTAATCAGCAGTCAATTTTATGATGGTTAATGGGATGCAAATCTCAGATTAACCCTTCCGATTGGAATAATTTTTCATTTTCATCTCTATCCTAGCTGGTGACTGGAAAGCCGCTAACGAGGAGCTCACTGTGTCCTGCCGTTATGTCATTAAGAACCAGACCACTGGTGACCGCCTGAACATCAGGGTGGTGGCCATGAACCCTGGCGGCCGCAGCCCTCCTGCCACTCTGCCCGACGCTGTCCTGGTCAGAGAGGTTGTGGGTAAGTCAAGATTTTACTGGCCAGAATCAAGCTCTGAAAACACATACACTACTGTTCAAAAGTGTAGGGTCAGTAAGATTTTTTTAAGGCTGATTAAAAGTACAGTAAAAACAGTAATATTGTGAAATATTATTACAATTTAAAATAACTGTTTTCCTTTTGAATATATTTTAAAATGTAATTTATTCCTGTGATCAAAGCTGAATTTTCAGCATCATTACTCCAGTCTTCAGTGTCACATGATCCTTCAGAAATCATTCTAATATGATGATCTGCTGCTCAAGAAACATTTTTTGATTATTATCAATGTTGAAAACAGTCGTGCTGCTTGATATTTTTGTGGAAACCGTAATACATTTTTTTTTTCAAGATTCTTTGATGAATATAAAGATTATTAAAAAAACAATAAAAATCATTTGTAACATTACAAATGTCTTTACTGTCACTTTTGATTAGGGATGCACGATATATCAGCCACGATATCGGTATTGGCCGATATGTGTTAATTTTTAATGTTAACGTTATCGATCCAATAAGAAAATTTGGCCGAGATATATTAAGGTCGATAAATAATGGATTATTTCCTTCAGCTGAGACCCTTCAGATGCACACTGTCCTCCATTATTGTTTTGAATTGCTTGAAATATGATTAAAAATCACTTAAAAAAGGAAAATACAGTTAAGTGCAACATGTGTAATGCAAATCTGTCATATAGTCTACATTAAATTATAATGTGAACATTATAATTGTCTGCTTGGGCTTTTAACGGTGAGACTTTTTGTTTTTATAATCAGGCTCTCAAAAATTATATAAAAATTTGGATCTAGATTTATCGGTTATTGGCTTTCAAATATAAAGAATTATCGTTATCAGTATAGGCCATATCGGTGCATCCCTACTTTTAATCAATTTAATGCATCCCTGCTGAATAAAATAATATAAATAGTTCTTTAGAAAAAAACCTCACTGACCCCAAACTTTTGAATGATAGTGTATCTAAGGAGGGGCATAACAGCCATTGTAACAATTATTGAGTTTCATCTTGGGTTGATTGTGCTGTCTCATCCACTTCCATTTATTTTAGCTGTTTTAGCTGTTAGCATTTTGTTTTTCTTCCGATTATTTACCTATAGCAGCAAATGAATTGGAAGTTTCGGCACATTCACAGAAAATAGCTTACTTCTGTTTTGAAAAATTAGGTCAATTGCATTACTAAGATGACTTGAATTAATATTCATGTGCCAAGCTGAAAAAAACTCTCACTTTTCAGATCGTTTTCACCCCTGCATCCAAGCCAGTTTTCTTTGGACATAATTACTGTCAATGTTGGAACATAGAGTTACCCTGCTTTTGCCTGCACATGTAGTTGCTCTAAAGATCGGGGGCCACCTCTCCGGTCTCAAGTATCCTAGACCTCAGAGCTATCTAGAGAGGTGAAATTAGTACCACGTCAAGCAAACCTCTCATGCTGTTCTTCAGGGCCCCCTAATTGGCTCTGAGTGGTTGCCAGTTGTGAAAAAATAAATCTACCTGACAAGCGTCTGGCTTTAGCGCGAAGAGGTGTTGCCTTACAAACTTCAGGCAGCGGTGTCAAAAACACCATGTTCAATCTACAATGTAGAGTTATCTGTTGCTGTGACATATCATAAACGGCACAAAAATCTTTGTTGTTGCATAGCTTTAGTAGTACTTTTTTTTAAGTAGCTTCAACTTCCAAAATATCAAACATTGTGAAGCAACATGAGGCAGTTACATTTGAAGTACTCTACATTTAACCGCATTATCGCAGCCGCTACATAAACCAGTTTTGTGTACGAATGCTTGCAGTCATTTTACATACTCCAAGAGTGTCCAGCGTCTAAAGAAAGAAATCATAAATGTAGAATGGAAAGTCAAGCAGGATTGGAATGTAACTTGAATCCGGTCTACGTAAAAAAGGGGGAGGGACATTTTGGCAGATCTCCAGTTAAAGGTCTTCATGCACCGAAGCATATCATGAAATGTCTTTTCCAATGAAAAATATCATTAGAAAATAGTTAGTTGGTAAGTGCTGTGCATTAACAAGGATTATGTGGAGAGGGTTTTACATGGCTTCAAAGCCACTGACAGTTAGCCGCCTGGACCAGTGTCAAGCTACTTCCTTTAAGAGCGATGGCGACAAGTGTGAATGGTTCAAGCCGGAGGGTGGGATAAATTCCCAAATGTTCTCGCGCCACATAAGGAGTCAAGTGGCATCTAAGGTTACTCCATGAGACTTTTTAACTCGCTAGAGATGCTATGTTTATTTAGAGGCATGCTGTAGCTTATAAGATTTAGCATCCGGCTAACACTGCAAGGAGTTTTCCAGAAACAAATGCACCATTTTATATGCTGACTAAAAGGCAGAAATGCATTACATGCATGCAAAAACAATTCTCCTTTTTTGTAGCATTGAAGGTGCTTTGTTAGAAATGAATGTTAAACGGCGATTCTGAGATGCAACCTTTGGTATTATTTGTAATTCAGCAGTTTTAATGTAACTAAAGCTCTCCATCATAAGTTATAAGTGGCAGGGGTGTAATAGGACTGATCTATTTAAAGCCGTGATGAGTCCAACAGAACCACCGTTAGCTCAAAGTGTATCTTGTAAGTGTAGGTGTAATTGACACCTCATAATGTTTTTAGCCTTTGATTTCCTTCTGTTTTACATGTGTGCAACTGCATATGGTTTTGCTAAAGATTTTGGTCGTTTTTGCTGCAGACTGTTCAAGAAACACAAGATGAAACAGGCTGACCACAGCTAAGGATGAAATTACAGTTAGCTTGCACTCCAGGTCATGTTAAGGTTAGCTTAGTCAGTTTTCTGGTTCACTAAATAGTGAAATAAGCAAGTTTTCCTTACTTAAAACCTAGGATTTCTCCTCAGTTTTGTCGACTGAGATTAAAAATAAAAAGTGTGTTTGTTTTTATAAACCAATAAAATAAAAGCATGTATTTCTTTATAAAAAGTTGTTCTGTCTTTGCGCAATTAGGCACTTGCATAAGGAAGATGCAGTTCTATAAAATCTCAATAATGTAACATTGCTTATAGTGTTTAAAAGCATATGTATATACAATGAAATCATATTATGTTCCTTTTTTTTTCTCCCTTCAGATCGCCCCAAAATCCGTCTGCCACGTTACCTGAGGCAGCGCTACGTGAAAAATGTTGGAGAGAAGATCAACCTTGTTATTCCCTTCAGTGTACGTAATCTCTTGAAACAAAAATGCATGGTGATAACTCTTTTGAAGGTAGCTAAATTTAACATTAGCTAAAGCTTGTTTGTTTGTAGAACAGAAAAAATAAGTAATTAAAGCAGGACAAAGGATTATTAAAACATAATGACTTTACTTAAAGCCTTTATATATTATGCATTATAAAGGTATTTTAATGCATTAATTATTTACCTTATAATGCATTGCATGGTCTCATGAATAGTTATTACCACAGTTATAATACAGTATAATACTCATATTACGCCTTTAGAAAGTATAATGCATTAAAACACATGACAACCAATTTCAGATGTAACAAGGAATATAATGCATTTTAACTTTGGTTACAATTATTTATGAAAAAAATATAATGCATTATAGCATACATTATAAGCACTTTTATAATGCATTGTACATGAAATAAATTGTGACCAAAAGTTTAATTTGACATTATTACAAAATGCACATTTTAAAAGTATTAAGAAACAGTCATGAGAGTGAACGCATTTAAACGCATCTTAATACCAGGTGTAAACCAGGCTTTAAAGTACACTAAATTGGCTTTTTATTTAATTGATATTATATTATTCACAAGCAGAAGCACACAATATTCTTAATCTGATTTTCAGAGAGGAAGAAGACCAGTCAATTCTGAGTCAGATTTTAGGCATACATTAGCAATTTAAGTTGTTAATTCAGAGCTATTCTTGTCTTATTTTCTAACCTGCAGGGCAAACCACAACCTGTTGTGTCATGGACAAAGGATGGCCAGCCTATTGATACTAAAAAGGTGAATATTCGCAACACCGACAAGGACAGCATCTTCTTCATCCGTGCCGCAGAGAGAGTCGACTCCGGCGTGTATGAGATGTGTGTGAAAGTGGACAGCTTTGAGGACAAATCCCAGTTAACGCTGCAGATTGTTGGTAAGTGTTATAAAAGATCATACACGTCATGGGCCATGGTGTATCCTAGTTGCTGGAGTTTTTTTAACAATTTTCTTGTCGACCTGTTCACCAGAGTTGCCTGGACCTCCAGCCAGCATCAAGATCGTGGACACCTGGGGTTTCAATGTTGCTCTGGAGTGGACCGAACCCAGGGATAACGGAAACACAACAATCACCGGATACACCATCCAGAAGGCTGACAAAAAGACAGGGGTACAAGCTTTTTCAACAATTACTACATACCATGGTATTAAGTTTTCGGACATGGTCCATTGCAATAGCATTATTTTTGGACATTTACTGTGTTTGTTTGGATATGGTACCATGGTGGAATGAGGAATTTACTTGTACACTGTCTGTAGTTGTGTCTAAATTTTACTGACCTAAGCTGCTGTCTCCACAGGACTGGTTCACAGTACTGGAGCATTATCACAGAATGAATGCCACTATTTCAGACCTGATCATGGGTAACACCTACATCTTCAGGGCTTTTTCTGAGAACAAGTGTGGAGTCAGCGAAGAGGCCACAGTTACAAAGACCTCAGCCACAATCCAGAAGACAGGTGAATCAGCTTTTCTGCATTTCCTGTATTTGACATTTGCTCAGCATCACAATTTGTATTAATTGACATTCCCTGCGTGACACTTCACATTTGATGTGTTTTCGTTTTCTAATCAATTATGTACATTACAGTTTTATGTTACATCTAATGTTGTTAAATTAATGTTTATTGCATTTTTTAATGTTATGTGTGTTACCATAATGATGTTTAGTGTTTCTGTATATTAGTATTGTGGAAAAGCTGCCTGTGATGAGCTTTGATTCATCATGTGACTTTAGTACTTCAATAGGCTGGTAAATTAACATTATATCAGTTAATAAAATGTGTTTTTTTAGAGTAAATTTAAGTTAAATTCGTTGATACCGTATTTTAAATACACAGTAAATTTCTGGCGTATTTCTGTTTTTTACTGTAAATTTAATCTGTATATCATATTTTTATCTTAAAATATAACCTAAATACTTTAGATCCATGTATTATTGTATTTGTATTTATTTTCCTGCAGTTACATAAATGCAAAAGTGGGTCAAATAAATAACCCAACAACCTCAAAACGTCACAGGCACATCATGCACTTCCTGCTTTCTTGCAATCTAGCAATCTTGTAAAATCAGCTTCCTTCATGGCATCTGCAGCGCTGTTCATGTGGAGTGTCATATTTGCAGCATGATATTTGTGTTTAGATGTGCGTCATGAAAGTGACGTGGCATCCAGTCTCATGCAGTCTTATTTTAGTGGTATTCATATATTACAGTCTTGAATTAGCTTTTATTTTTTGAGTTTTCATTTAAATTTCTTTGAATATTTCTATTTAGGTTTAATTTATTTTTATTTCAGTTTTGTGTTTAAGTAGTAAAATAGTAATTTTCAACTTCAACTTATTTTAATTAGTTGCCAAATCAACATTTAAGTTTTTCATCTAATATTTATATTTTATTTCAGCTTTATTTCAATTAACAATGTTTTTAATAGTTTTAGTTATCAATAATAACCTTGGTCTTGTCATTTGACATATATGCATTTGGTAGATGCTTTTATTCAAAGTAACTTTCATTGCATTCCATTTACATAAATATTTATCAGTTCTTGCATTCCCTGGGAATTGAACCCTTGACCTCGGCATTGTTGGCGCCATGCTCTACTGTTCGAGCTGCAGGAATGCATTTGCCATGCAGTTAACCAATGGCTATTCTTGTTATTCTTTCTTCACTGATCTTCATTATGTGTTTTAGGCATTGACTACAAGCCTCCAGAGTACAAGGAACACGACTTCAGCGAGGCACCCAAATTCACCACCGCCTTGGCAGACCGCAGCACTACTGTCGGCTATAGCACCAAACTGCTTTGCTCCGTTAGGGGATTCCCTAAGGTACATGATTTTTCAAGCATCCATAAGCAGGACTAATTTTCGGGTAATAGTTTGTGAACCATCATTATTTCTGCTATAGCGACTGATGGCTAGTTGCACAGAAATGACACACTTTACCTTTCACCTAAAAGTTTGATGTAGATATCGTGTGAAAAGACATATCAGCAACCAAAAAGTGGTTCGGTGCTGGTTAAACTAAAATAAGTCTTGAGATGTTTCAGGTAGAGTATTTTTAATCTAAATTAATTGAACTTTAATGCACATGCTCTGTTCTGTGCATGTATTGTGTACTGTGTATGCATTTATCCAAATTTTCCAATTGGGTGGTTATTTTTTTTAAGCTGCATGCAACTGGCAAAGTTTAAAACTCTTGTTTTAGTGCAGTAGTTGATTGACAGGTGAATGGGCGGTCATCCAGGATAAATTAATTAGTGTTTACTCTACAAATGCAATATGGTCACATGCATTTCTAAATACCTCTGAATGTAATGTGAGAGATTGGATCACAAAACATTTAGAGCTGTCTGCTGGGATCAGATCACCTGAATCACTCCAGGTGTAAACAACCTCCTATATCAATGTAATCATTATGAGCACAGAGCAGCCTCATGTAATTCATTAATGTGTTAAATTATTCCAAAAATTGTGCTGATGTGTGTTTTGTAATGAAGTCTGTTCCATAATCAACACTTAATCCATCAAGAGCTATTCAACAGTTCAGGTTTGAGTAAGTGAGCACTGAAGTGTAGGAATCCGGCTCTAACATACCACCGGAGATAGTGCAACTCCTGGTGGGAAAGATAACTAGACGAGGGACAGCATGAGTTGGATAAGTGGGATTCCTAGTGGGATCACTATGACGGGATGAGCTTCCAAACACTGATATGTGGAGGCCATGAAAGTGAAAGTGCATAGCATTGATCAGCATCCAAAATTAACCCTTACCAAGCGCCAAATGCAAGTAAAACTGGCTTTGGTGAGTAAATTAAACACCCAGTGCCTAGTAACTTACAGTAGGTAAGAAACATAATAATACAAGTCTTATTGTTGTGTAACTTTTAGCTCAATGAAAATGTACAATTTGAAATTTATCTGGGATGCCTAGTTTTTATTGTCAATACATGTATGGAATAGTTTTGCATTAAGGCACCAAAACACAAAAATGTTCTCAATCCACTTCCACTCTTAAAAAAATAACGGTTTCAAAATGGGGTTTTCAAAGTGATTCAATCGAACAACCATTTTTCGTTCCCAAAAGAACCTTTCAGTGAACAGTTCTTAAAGGATTAGTTCACTTCAGAATTAAAATTTCCTAATAATTTACTCACTCCCATGTCATCCATGATGTTTATGTTTTTCTTTCTTCAGTCAAAAAGAAATTAAGGTTTTTGAGGAAAACATTCCAGAATTTTTCTCCATATAGTCGACTTCAACAATTACCAACTGGTTGAAGGTCCAGATGTCAGTTTCAATGCAGCTTCAAAGAGCTCTACACAATCCCAGACGAGGAATAAGGGTCTTATCTAGCGAAACGATCTGCCATTTTCTAAAAATGTATATACTTTTTAATCACAAATGCTCATCTTGCACTGCTCTGCGATGCTTCGCGCATTTCATAATCATGTTGGAAAGGTCACGGAAGTACAGACGGAAGAACCAAGCAAGTGTTTACAAAGCGAACGTGCAAAGACTAAGTCAAACAGCCTTTACAAAAAAAGGTAAAACAATGATGTCTGACAATTTTGAAGTTGGAGGAGAAAAGAGTTTTTCGTACTTCTGCCTACGTCATGCGTGACCTTTCCAACATGATTACGTAATGTGTGGCACATCACAGAGCAGTGCAAGATGAGTATTTGTGGTTAAAAAGTATAAAGAGTTTTATTTTTTTAGAAAATGACATCGTTTCGCAAGATAAGACCCTTATTCCTCGTCTGGGATCGTGTAGAGCTCTTTGAAGCTGCAATTTGAACCTTCAACCCGTTGAACCCCAGTGAAGTCCACTATATGGAGAAAAATCCTGGAATGTTTTCCTCAAAAACCTTCATTTCTTTTCAACTGAAGAAAGAAAGACAAACATCTTGGATGACATGGGGTTGAGTAAATTATCAGGAAATTTTAATTCTGAAGTGAACTAATCCTTTAAACAAACCATTTTTGCCTTAGTGTGAAGATTTGAATAATCTAAGGAACCTTTTTCCACTGTAAAGAAACTTTTGTGGAATGGAAAGGTTCTATGGATATTAAAGGTTCTTCATGGAACCATCAATGCCAATAGCAAACCTTCGTTTTTAAGAGGCAGCATGGCTAAAAGTTCATTTTTCCATCCTAGTGGCAGTATGTGAGAAATGGCTCATTGCAGTGATCTCATGTTTTCTCCAACTTCTTTGCAGCCCAAGGTCGAGTGGATGAAGAATCAGATGATTATTGGTGACGACCCCAAGTACAGGCAAATCAACAACCAGGGCATCTGCTCCCTAGAGATCCGCAAGCCCGGCAACTTTGACGGTGGCGTCTACACCTGCAGGGCCAAGAACCCGCTCGGGGAGGCCTTGGTTAGCTGCAAACTGGAGGTTAAACGTAAGTAACTATAGTAGACTGAACTCAAGTGTGTTTTTAGGAGTCTGCAATACGCCTTTAGTCTTTTTGATCATGGAAAAAAATATTTCGGGTCATTATGAGTGTGATATATTCAGTCTCGATTGATTTTATTTATTTGCCAAATAGAGGAGGTTTTGCTGACCGCACTGAGACTTTAAGACTGTGATTTCAAAGAAAATTCTATAAAGACTAAAGGCTTTATCTAATTATGCTCAGCTCCATAATTTTTCATGGGCTTGACTTATTCTTTATGAGTGCAGTGTCTGTGAAATCACTTTCTATACAGTAATCATGAATGACTGGAAAAGTTGTGGCATTTCATTGGTCTAAAAAGGCTAAATTAAATTATTATTCATTAGCTGACATGAATCCAAGGATTTAAATATTCAAAAGGATTGTAATATATTGCACAGATAGTCAAGAAAAGGAAAATGTATATCACATGATACTTTTAAGAGCAGGTTTAGTCAAGGCCACATTTAGAGTGACTGTTTGACTGATGCATTTATGATGCATATCATGTGGATTCATGGAATGATATGAAACAATGTGATGATAAAAACAGTTCAAATCTAAAGAGTTTATATTTAGCATGGAAATGCAAGTAGTGTAAGATGAACATGTAAAATGCATGTTGCTGTTAATCGGATGATACAGTAATGATAGTCAGATGATCTTCAGGGTGTTATAAACAGGCTTGTATGATTGGGATCAAATGGAGCATTACTTTATGGACGTCTAATATCAGTGTAATCTAACCTAAGCTGTTTATACAAATGCTCAACCTGATCTGGGAACTGTTTTTATGTTTGTCAAGTTATCACTCCACACACGTCTTTACTGGGCTGGACAGGTTTATTGTTATTGTAAAATGATTTACCGCCTTTTGAAAGGAGAGAAAATGAACATGTCAAACAGAACAAGAGTCTCTACATGTCTGAGCTAAAGCTCTAGTGTCACTGGTGGTTAACATGAATGTTTGTTTGGGTGATAAATGCTGTTTTGAAAGCCAGCAGACTGAACGGCATTCTGGTTTTCTTTCCCAACAGAGCCTGTGATTGCTGATGCCGATAAGAAATAAGTTCAACACCCGCATTCATACAGGTCAGTGTCTATTTTTAGATGTGTTCAGGGGTGTAAAGTACCAGAGGAATTTTACTTCACAAGTATTACACTGCAAAACACTGCGTTCAAAAGTTTGGGGTCAGTAAGGGTTTTTTTTTTTATTTTATTTTTTTTATGAAAAATATAAGACTTTTATTCAGGAAGGATGCATTCAATTTTTCAAAAGTGACAGTAAAGACATAATGTTACAAAACATTTCTAGGCAAATACCTGATGTTATTATTGAACAGCAGTTTTCCAACATTGATAATAATCATAAATGTTTCTTGAGCAGCAGATCAGCATATTAGAATGATTTCTGAAGGATCATGTGACACTGAAGACTGGAGTAATGATGCTGAAAATTCAGCTTTGATCACAGGAATAAATTACATTTTAAAATATATATTCACATAGAAAACAGTTATTTTATATTGTAATAATATTTCACAGTATTACTGTTTTTCCATATTTCACAGCCCATCATAATTTTCCCACTCAAGTATGTTTTGGGACTTTCTGATTTTGGGAACATTTTTAAAATGATACCCTCATTTAAATTTTTATCAAATATTAAAATGAAAGATTTTATGTAGGTGATTTTGAAATGTTGTCAGAAGTTTAACTCTATATTGTATTATTATTATTATTATTTTGTTTTTTATATATATATATATATATATATATATATATATATATATATATATATATATTTTTTTTTTTTTTTTTTTAACAATCAACCACAGCTTTGAGAATGTGCCCCAATTTAAAGCTTTTGCTATGACGAGGGAGATTTGCAGTGCCAAAAAGCGATTTGGTTCTCCATCTATTTGGGTCCTGACAAGACATCTGTCTTCCCCCGCAAGCCCTGACCTTACATGGGGGACACTAAACTTGGAGATTGCGTCCCCTGCTGCTGAAGGTGTCCGAGTGGCAATTCCCCATAAATTAAACTCGTAATGACTCTATACGTGTACTGCAGGAGAGACTAAATTACATCCCCCTGACTCGGCAACAGTTATGACCTCAGACATCTACTGCTAGATCTCGTCCCAGAAACACTGTAAAACAGAGTTTGTGTTGCTTGGAGTGTTAGAGCTATTTTCAGGCCGTCCTGACACCTGTTCCTTGTTCTTCCTCTCTGCATGCACTCTAGTCCCAAATAAGGAGCAGAAAAATGTGGGATCCCTCTCAAAAGGTGAGAACTAGTGCTAGAATGTTCCAGCTCCAACATCACTTCTGATAAGCCACGTTCAAAGCTATTATACAAAGTATATGCAGCAACTGCATATCAGTTGATTTCTGTATTAATGCAGCAAGTTTCTACACTTGTTGGTGGAAGAATTCTTTATTGTACTTATTATTTATTTATTATATAAATAGTAATAAAAAAAGATACCAATGTTCTACAAATTTGACTATTCATTCATTCATTTATTATTATTATTTTATTTTTGTCCCATTTTAAGGCTCATTCACACCAACAACGATAGCTATATTTGCGTTCACACCAACGAACGATAACGATCTATTTATTCTAAGCTCGCACGCTGCGATTTTAAAGTGTGTTTTTGCTGTTCTTGTTGCATTTATGCGGCTTTAACCAGCAGATGTCCTCAGCATGCTATGTTTGGAGTGAATAGCTAGTGTAATCGATCTAATCTAACAGTGAATTTAGCTGACGAAGTCAATATAGTGGAATAAAAACAACACCTAGTCTTTTTCACTGCAACTTCAAAGGAAGCTAGACAATGTTGTCGAAACTAGCGCTGGATATTTGAGGTAATTTTATGTTTCACTGTTTGCTAGCCTGGCGTAACAGCATCGTTAATACTTCACAGCATTTATTCAGAGGGTATGACTGATTGTTTTACATATATCCATTTTCTATAAAGTATCCTTGAAAAGGGGGTTTGATTTGTCAAACAGTGGTGGCTTTTTCTGGACCTCGGCGATTAACTTTTCCACAATGCCCTTAAATTAGAATGGATTCTGATTGGCTGTCAGTGTTTTATCATTCAACAGCTGGAAAAAAATAATTCTGAAAGTGATCCCAAGGTTATTGTTTCTCTACATCATCATCATTATAGTTGTGGTGTGGATAGTGCTATTCTTGTATATTTAGAACGATTTTTAGAACTATATCTTTATTGTTATCTTTATATTTATCATTCTTGGTGTGAACAGACCTTAAGAGAGCAAATATTTAATTTTATTATTGATCAGAATACACACTCATTCTAATAAATAATATAGTTCATTCACAATTTTAATGTTTTAAAATTACTTGGTGCATTAATATAGAGTTCAGCTGAAATCATTTTTAAAAAGTGATCAAAAATGCTATCATTCTCGTTATGTATAATTACTAATTTTACTCTTTCTTTCACATTTGCAGGATTGTGAAGACGTCTTTAGCTGATAAGAAAAAAAATCATGTAAATATGAAATAAAAAAATATAAAAATAGACATTTTCCTTTTTTCATAATTTAGTGCTTTGCCTCACAATTATGAAAAAGCACATACATATTTATTATTTAGACATATACATCAGCAGCTGCCTGTGACATGTAGTGATTCTTGTCTGTGTATCGCCGCACATACTCGTCCCTGACTGTGTCCGGTGATGTAACTCGGATCAAGTCCCATCCGGACCAACAGGAGTGTTTGTTCAATTAAACCATAGTCTTTCACCCACATGATGTCTTTTGTCGTTTGTCAGCGCACAGAATGTAGCATTTACAGGAATGTTCCAGGTTCAGTACCAGATTCAGCAGGCTGAGTGACCCTGAACACTGTCTACGGCAGAGCCATGGAACACATTCATTTGTATGGAAATTATTTCTTACTGTGACGCAAACTTTGTGAACAGACACCGTCCCAACCAGGAAAAACTCAACTGAGAGCAGACGGGTTACTGAAGGTCACACACACACACAAAGATAAATGTGTCTGTGAGAATGCAAAGACTTTCAATGGACTATGTGCTATGTGTGATGTTCATTATCGACTTCTCGGAGTTCCTGTCAGAGAAACCTAAAGCCTAGTGCTTATTTAGCTTGGCCAACATCATGAAACCTTGTGCCAACACAGAACTAAAGGTAGTGATGCAAATGACTACTGGAAAATGGAAAATAAAACAAATTTGGTGAAGTTTAGGCTTGATAATGTAGCATACAGTAGTTAATTTTGAGAAGTTTGGATATATAGCTTATGATGTAATGAATCTAAGCAATATGATAATTTTACAATCCCATTGGATCTCATAGAATAGTCTTGATTTACTGAAACTACTGTACTTATTTTTAAATCCAATTACATGCATTTCAAGTGTGTTCAAGGTAGATGTTATATCATCATAGTGAAATAACAGCAGGACTGGATTTAAGGTTAAAGACAAGCACTGCTTGAGATTAGACTTTGCTTGAGAACTTATAATGCTGGACATTTCCAAAATGTTTTTAACTTGAAATATATTCACATAGAACATATGCATTAGAATGTACATTAGTTAGAATGTAATTAAACTGTACTTATTGCAAATTTTCAAATTGTGCTTCTCTAGTGACGTCTAGTTTTAAAGACAAGATTGTTATATTTCAATATAGATATTTATATTTGGTAACACTTTAGTTTAGGGTCCAATTCTCACTATTAACTAGTTGCTCATTGGCATGCATATTAATAGGATATTGGCCATTTATTAGTACTTATAAAGCAGATATTAATGCCTTATTCTGCATGACCGTATTCTACATCCCTTAATCCTGCCTAAACTTAATAACTATTAATAAGCAGTAATTAGGAGTTTATTGAGGCAAAAGTCATAGTTAATAATGAGAATTGGACCCTAATCTAAAGTGTGACCATATATTTTAATTTTTAAATAATTTTACATAGACAAAGATGCTGATTAGCAATAGAAAGTGTTTGCCATGTACAGTGTGCAGTGTTTAGATTGTGTGTGTGTTTCTAAACAGTAGGTGGCAGCAGCTTTACTGTTTTTAACCCTGATTTAACAGAAGTCGGCTTTAATCACAGACATGCTCTCAGCATATTCAGAGCAAAGGAACAAACCCAGCTCAGATCTGGCTCTGTCCCAAACCCTTGCTGTCTGCTCTCTACGTAGGCAGCAGCACAATTGATTCCAAAAGAGTTTGGCAGTATAGCATGTTGATAAATCAAAGGCAAAAAATTCTAATAAGTATTAAAATATACAGCATACCAAATATTGGGGAAGTGAGAGAAATTATCAGCATTTCTCATGGCAGCACATCAGGGTTTGAATCAGAGCCCTGCGGTCAGTCGACATTACAACGGTTCCCTCTGCTGACCATCTCCAGAACAACAAGAAATTGCACATGCAAACTTACTAGTGTCCTCTGGAACATACCTAACATTTTCACACTAAAACATGATTGCGAACAAGGCCACAATCTAAAAAATGTTTCAACTCATGTTTGGGCAAATATTGACAAACCCAACTGTTGGTTTAAATTTTTAGATTAAATTTATACCAACGGTTGGGTTTGTCCATATTTGAATCAAACATGGGTTGAAGCAACCCAACATTATTTTAGAGTGTAAATAACCTTTTGTCCAAAGTAAAGGTTTTTTAAGTGTATGTAAAAGTAGAATGTTTTTTGAACATGGGTTTTGGACATGTTACAGTGTAAAAAATCAAAAGTTGAGAAAACTTAAAAGTTTAAGGCAACCAGATGCAGGAGATTTTTGAGTTTTCTCAACTTGTTGTAAATTGAACTTGTTATATAACAAGAAGTTGAGAAAATCTCCTCCAGCTGGTTGCCTTAAACTTTTAAGTTTTCTCAAATTTTACAGTATAGTGCCATATTATTCTTTAAACTACCTTGAAGTACCATATAAATACCATGATATTACCACCACTACCTCTATTTTTATAGGAACATACTGTTCAAAAGTTTAGGGTCAGGAAGATTTTTTAATATATAGAAAGAAGTCTCATCTGCTTACCAAGGCTGCATTTATTTGATCAAAAATACAGTAAAAACAATAATATTTTGAAATATTATTATAATATAAAATAACTGTTTTCTATGTTAATATATTGTAAACTGTAATTTATTCCTGTGATCAAATCTGAATTTTCAGCATCATTACTCCAGTCTTCAGTGTCACATGATCCTTCAGAAATCATTCTAATATGATGATCTGCTGCTCAAGAAACATTTCTGATTATTATCAATGTTGAAAACAGTTGTTATTTTTTTTAAAACCATGATACATTCTTTTTTCAGGATTATTTGATGAATAGGCAGTTCAAAAGAACAACATTTATTTGTAATAAAAATCTTTTGTAAACATTTCTTTACTGTCACATTTGAAGAAAAAAAATTAGAATGTATTCTTCTTAAATAAACAGTAGTGTACATATACTTTTCCTACTGAAAGCTACATTTTTATTTAATATTCTTAAGCAACCTTTAACATGCCTCGGCCATTGAATAACAGTTTGAATAACATCAGAATCCATCACCATCACACTGCTTTACCTCTAAACCCACACAAACACTTGACTTATTCAGTGCGGACTGAACTTAGAACTTTCTTTTGTGTCCAAGATATACTCAAAACATTGATTGAATCTGAAGCTTACTTCATTTGTGGATTTCCACAGTTGCCTGTACCATACGAGCGACTGGGTTGAAGGTCACAGTACAGTCTGTTGAAATGTTATTTTCCACACCGGAGTGGAGAAACTCGAAGAAATGCCAATTTGAGCCCAGAGACTGGGCCCTGAATCTGAAACAGGAAGGGATTTTGTCAACAAATCCTAAAGGAATTGCTGGAGATCTTTTGGAATTATCTAATGTCATCACAATATGATGTATCACAATCCAAAAGGAATCAAATAAAATTAAAACAAGATCCTATTGCATAAAAATCTGAAGACAAAAAAGATGTGATTTTCAGGTCATCCAACAGTGACATTTATTCAGATCAAGTTTAATCAAATTCTCAAAGGATTCTTATTTGATCCATATAGAACTGATTTCAAAGTATTATTGAAATTCCATTGCTATTCTTTAGGGAAAACAAGTTATTATCGAGTGTTTCAGAAAAATATTAGGTTGTCTGGGTTGATAAACTGCTGTACATGAATATGACGTTAAAAACAAGGTTTTAATTCAATTATTTATGAATAAAGTCATCTTAAATTCCTAAATCTTTAACTTGCACAGTCTTGCAAATGCAAAACCCACGGATGCAGCTAGTTTCCAAAGCACTCCATCTGTGATGTACGGTAATCTGATAACATACGCAGCATTCCTCACAGAGATGAATGATGGAGCCGGCTGTATTGTATCAGGTTTATGATGCTTGTCATTCTGCCGGCATCACTATTGTGACATCGCAGCTGGACAAACAAATGATGCTCAATGGATGTTCTGTCTACTGCAATAAGATTTGATGATATAGCACAGACAGCGCTCAACTGAATTTGAGAGAACGAAACTCGATAAACTTTCATTGAGGCTTGCTCACAACAGATTGACATGCATTCCTGGAATGTTTTCTGCATAAACAGCCTCGTTAATGGTGTTTTGTAATGTGAGAATGTCTTAGTCTTGAGAACTAGAAAAGAAAAGTGCTCTGGGCGGTTGTTAGGCTGTTGCTAGGGTGCTCTGGAAGGTCACTAGGCAGCTTCTAGGCATTTGTAAAGTTGATTTGGGTGGTTTATATTGTAGGTGGTTGCTAAAGTGTTCTATGTGTTTTGGATAATTGATAGGCAGTTTCTAGGCAGTCGATGGGTGCGTCCTATTTGCATATATATACACTATTCTATGAGGTTTTGTAGTATAAATAGTGTGAGTAGTGTGTTTACACTGAAAATTCACTTTCAGATGCCCAGAAAGCTACTAAAAACATATTTAAAACAGTTCTTGTGACTACAGTGATTCAACCTTATTGTTATGAAGCGACGAGAATACTTTTTGTGTGCCAAAAAAAACAAAATAACGACTTTATTCAACAATATCTAGTGATGGGCGATTTCAAAACACTGCTTCATGAAGCTTTGAAGCTTTACGAATCTTTTGTTTCAAATCAGTGGTTCAGAGCGTGTATCAAACTGCCAAAGTCACGTGATTTCAGTAAACGAGGCTTTGTTACATCATAAGTGTTTCGAAACATTTCGAAATTTCAATGGTTCACGTGACTTTGGCAGTTTGATACACGCTCTGAACCACTGATTCGAAACAAAAGATTTGTAAAGCTTCGAAGCTTCATGAAACAGTGTTTTGAAATCGCCCATCACTAGATATTGTGGAATAAAGTTGTTATTTTGTTTTTTTGGTGCACAAAAAGTATTCTCATCGCTTCATAACATTAAGGTTGAATTACTGTAGTCACATGAACTGTTTTAAATGTAGCTTTCTGGGCATTTGAAAGTGTTAATTATCTTGCTGGCAATGAAGGCCTCACTGAGCCTTCGGATTTTAATTAACTGAAAAAACGAAGTGTGGAATGTTAGACAATTCATCTAGCTTTAACTGTCGCAGCTTTAATTACGTAGTGGAGGGGGAGGGGATTCAGACTCCGATGTTGAATGACAAAATAACCTTATAACATTCATACACTACATGGTTGAGTACATAGTGCATAAGTACATAGTGTATAGTGCATCATTTGGGACGCAGCCCATTCTAGTTGGGTGCTGTGTGGTTGCTAAAGTGTTATTTTATTATTGTTTATATGCCATTATAGTATTTATTAATATTTTGAATTGACTCTGCACGCCAACTGCTTATGTGTTTCCGCTAAATTCTCTCAGACACTTTCTATCATATTTCTAATAACTGTCGATCACAAATAATAATTACATTATAATATAATACAGTACATTATATATTAACTAAACATAACATTTTAGTATATATATTAAACCACTGATGTTAAATGCATCAGCTTTTATTTTTTCAATTTTAATTTTAGTTTGCTTTAGTAATTTTTTTGTTTTTATTTTTATATAATATTTCTACAATTAATGTCTTTTTTTCTTTCAGTCAGTTGCCAAGGCAGTATTTTTTAAATATTTCATTTAATATTTTATTATATTTATAGCTTCATTTTAAGTTTTAGTGACAACACTGTTTAGGGTGTGTTTTGGGTGGTTGCAAGACAGATACTAGTCTTCAGGTCCCTTGAAAAACACAGCAAACTAAGGCATTTACATGACACCATTTTCAACTAAAAATTGAAATCTTTTATGTGTTTTGGCTATTCATTTACATGACAACAGCGTTTTGGGGTCCTAAAAAATACAAACTTTTAAAAGTGCATGTTTTCGAAAAAGATACCTTTATGGTCTCTGTGTAAACTACAAAAATGAGGCCTCAATGTGCATACTATCCATCCTAAATAGTATGTGACATTAATAATATTCAATACTATTTAGGGTGGATAGTATGCACAGGGGATGCAGGGGAGATTTCATTAAAATGGTGATGTCATGCGCATGCGTATTGTGTGTTCAGTTTATAGGCGTGTAGTTTTTCATTACAAAGTGACATCGCCAACTACTGGCCTGGCAGCAGAATACAGTGTTTTTAGTCGTTTTCACAGATCCATGTGAATGAAGATCGTTTTGACAACGTTGTCGTCTATACATGAAAAACTTCCGTTTTTAGTACACTGTTTTCGTGTAAACGTACCCAAAATGGAATGAAAAGCAATGTTGGCCTCAGGTTAGGCATTCTGACATTTTGTCAAGCCATCATAATTAAGTTCAGAAAACTGTGACAGTTTGCATCTTTCATCTATCCTATATTTTAATGTTTAAATCAAGAACTGGGTCCACTGTAAAATTTCTTAATGCATCCGAGAAATTCTTGCTCTGTCATGCAGCCTGAGTTTTCTCCTTTCAAATATATAGCGCTGCTGGCCAAAAGCTGCATCCCACTTTGCCAAAGGACTCTGCAGGCACAAAAACAGGATGACTTGGACATCTGCCACAGCCCGGAAGACTTGACTGCTGCCTCGATAATAATAAATCTAATCATAGAGCCAGTCCGCTACACCCGTTTGACATTCATAAAACCCATGTGACACTCTACAGGACTCTATGTAGGTTATTATTTTGGCAATTTTCTAAAACACCACGTGTTTACTAACAAAAACACAAATATGTAAAGGAATGAATATGATGCAGTAAATGGAATGGACTTCTAGAGCATTGGTTTGGTTCCTTTTGGTTTTACTGAGCTGATTCTGGACATTAACATTGCACTACGTTCAAAGCACATGAAATTAAATCTCTGAAATGGCAGAAAGTTATATGTGCTGTGTAACTTGAGGTTTGCAGTCTGTTTTGAGACTGGATTTTGCAATCATGTAGAAAGAATCCCAGGCTCCGCTGCCCAGAGGCCGGACTTTTTTTCATTGATTTTAGATGTTGACGGATTGGACTCCATCAAACCCATTTAATTAGTATTGAGGCACCAGGCTGCAAATGGAGACTAAAGGGGGGTGGGGGCTGACATCATTCGGCTGATCTGTTTAAATATCATACAGCACGGCTAACCGGCAACTTCTAGAACTGCATGGAGAAAACATGAGTTAGAAGAATCCTATAGGGAGGAAACACAGCACAGTTCATTAGACAGTGACCGTGAGAGACGGTCTGACAGTGTAAGATACGGTTGCTGTGAACTACTGCTATTATTATGAGCTTCTGGAGTGTGTGGACGGATTGCTCTGTTGGAGAGTGAGTTCTACAGCACCTCCCATCAGTCTTTAATAATTTACATAGACCACATTAAGTTACATGCTGCTGGAGCGCAGCAGGCTGGAGTCAGAGCAGGGCCAAAGAATTATTATATTTACTGCAGACAAGGAGCTTTAAAATATGTGATTAATTTCAATGGTACGCTATCTTCCCGAAAGTAAGCAAAATGGAGGCTGCCATCTTTGCTCGTGAGGCACTCAGTTCTGGGATCGGCTCTTGAAAATATAGGCTACAACATACTGTACACAACAAATTAATCAGATGCCATTTAAAAAAATGAAAACAATGTAAAAAAAAAAAAAAATTATAATAATAATTTGGTGACTGGTTATGAATATAACCTTATACATAAAGCAATATTTCCGACATCTGCTGGTTAAAGTTATGTAAATGTAGTTACAATATGTTCAGTGACGTTTTAACAAAGGATAATCGTACGTTTTACCAGATAATTGTAATTATCTAGCATTTGTAGCTTTTTTTTTTTTTTTTTTTTGTAGGCCTACCAGGAACAATTTAAATAAAGTTTTATTTTTATCAATATAAACTTAAATTGGCTGTTATGTGGCTTGAAAATGATATACATCATACTGTACAACAAATTAATCAGATGCCATTTAAAAAACTGAACACAATGTAAATAATAATAATAATAATAATTTGGTGACTGGTTATCACCTTATAAATAAGGCAATATTTCCGAAACTTCGCTACATCTGCTGGTTAAAGTTATGTACCAGCAATTATTAAAAGAAAATTCTCATTCTTTTTTTTATCAATTTAAATAATAAGCCTGACTGGTTCATGGTCAAACCAATTCAAAACGTTTCTGTAACGTAACTGCCTATGATGTAACGACGAAGCCTCCTTTGCTTAAATTTCATTACATTTCATGGCAAGGTTATGAATCGATTTGAACCGGTAGCTACCTTAAAAATGAATCGATTCTCTAAAACGAACAAACTAAGGAACTAGCCCTTCGTTGTGTTGTGTGAAGGTTGTCAAAACGCTGTCATAATGTTTCGATGTGGGTTTACCACTGTACGACACGTACAAGCGCGAATGTCAGTCTTTTAAATGTTAACGGTTATTTTGGCGGTTGGTCTATCTGACGAGAATCTACTGTAGAGCTGTGCTTTTTGCTTTGTTTTATCTCCATTTCAGAACATCAAAATGACGGTAAATGACGCAAAACTTATGATTTGTACTTTTATAATACGATATTTCGGTTCTGTTTACAACCTGAATGTTATACGTCATCCAAGAGATCTTGTTTGGTGAAATTTACCGATTTATTATCTTAAATTAGTGTTTTCTACAGAACTTCATTTTTATAATGTTACCTTCAGCTATATTTATTACAAAAAACTCCAGACGATGGACTTTGATTTAGGTCAGTGAAGTATTCATAACTCGTATTTTTAAACTACCGTTTAATTAAAAGAATCGGCTCATAAGAATCGTTCGTTTCGGGATTCAGGCAACACTAGTCGCGTTTTCGATTCACTAAAAACAACCGGCTCATAAGAGTCATTTGTATTTGAATCAGTCCACACTGGTCGCCTTGAGGACCGCTCAATCGATTTCTTGCCATTATTTCAGGGTTATGTCTCATTATTTATTCATATTCAATACAGCAAACTCATATCCACAACTTGGCTCATAATATGTCATTTCTTTGGCCGCGGCGCTGAAGATTCATCATCAGCGGAGGAGCGAGAACGCGATCCCTAGAGTCTACAGCGTCTTTCGCGCTTCTCTCATCCGCTCGTTGATTGGTTGCTGCGCCTCTTCCCCGCCCCGCCCTCTCGCGTTCTTCTCCCTGTTTTTCCTCTCGCTCCATCCTGCCTGATTTCCACAGCTCAGCATTCTCCTTACATGTACTGTAGGTTTTTAAAAGCAGGAGGGGTGGGATGGGTTTCAGAGTGTGCGCCTTGAAAAAAATCCCTCCTCACCCAATTGGAAAGAGGATGAGTTTTTATTGAGCCGTGATTGAGCCAATGACAGCTCAGTGCCGGGAAATACAGCAGCGAAACACCAGGGGCTGTGGTGCTGAGCAAAGATTGCAGGGTGTGAGACTGAAAATGTGTGTGTGTATATGAGAGCACCTCTGCATCTGTCCCGATCCGAGCTATTGTGTGTGTGTGTGTATGTGTGCGTGTAGAGGAAGACATCAGGGGTGTGTGTGTGTGTCTGCACAGGTCTGATATTTCCAACTAAACCAGAAGAGGATAAACCAAAAGTCTTGATTGTTGTCACTTTTCTTTTTTTTCTAAGCTCTCCAAGTGCCCTGCGCGCTCTGCGAAGTTTCTTTCTTCAGCCCCCCTTCTGCATCACCACCCTCCTCTTGGTGCAGTGAGGATACACACGGTACAGAGGTAAGTACAGTATCCCCTCTTTTATGATAAAGCATGCCTTTTATACATTTAAATGCTTTCTTACAAGGATGGGAGTCTAAATGGAGTCTTTCGGTCATTATAACAAAACAAAAAAAAAATCAGTGAATGAAGGCGTACGGCAGAGAGGAGAGAGGAAGATCTCTGTCAGCGAGTGGAACTTTCTCAGCACACAGGAGAGAGTGAGTGCGTAGTGTCCTAGTGCTGCAGTATCACATTACATAATAGTGGACGATGTGCGTAGAATAGAACTTGAGAGTCTCATCATTTTTACGCACGGCTTGATAACTCAGAGATGCAGTCTGACACATCACTGCCGGCTCTGTAGATATGCAGCTGTTTGTGCACTTTTAAATGTTTTTTGTGCATTCCCCCTGATGGGTTTGTCTGCATTGAAATACTACAACATTCTCCAATGAATTATTCAAGTTCCAGAGTACTAGCTGATTTGCAGATTATATAGGGCTGACGTCCAGCCGTGAGCTCGTTACTGGCCGTGCAGCTGCTGATCGTGGCATCTTTTTGCTGATCAAGCTGTTCTGCTGACAATAGGCACAGATTTATACGTCCTGTCTGCTGGCGAAGGATGTTATAAACTTGATTACCTTTTTTGGAAAGTGCATCATCTGATTTTTCTTATTTAGCGTGCTATATTATGAAGAGTGCTTCCTGTGAAAAAGTCAAACGATTGTGTGTTTTGTTCATCCTTGCGTGTACTTTCACATATAGGCGCATTCCCAGGGCTCAAAGACATCCCGGCGGGGCCGATAACAGGAAAAGGCAATTTAAGAGGTAATCTCATTGATTGCGGTGGCGACCAGGTGAATAGCGCGTTGAAGAAAGAGAAATACAGAGAGATAGATGACCTGGGCCGAGGCGCTTCAGCTAAGTGCTTCGGGTCAGTCCTTGAGAGCTCCACATAATAAAGGCGCTCGTTTAGATTCAGAGTAGACCTTGCTCTACTCAAAGCAGAGGTGAGACAGAGGAGGCATCGCCGCATTGGACACATTCACACACACACATGCTTGTGTGAGGGTTATGTGTGGAGTCTGCTCAGTGGAGTGAAACCGTTTCCCCTTCCTGTAATAAATCATGCTCCCGTACTGCTGCACGGGGGCCGGTAATGTTTGAAGTAGAACACTGTCTACTTTTTTTTATGTTTTACAGTAATAGACGAGACTTGGTTAATAATGACGCAGTATCAGGACTCATAACTCAACGTACTCATAATGCGCCGTTGGTTGGGGACGTTTCATTTGTTTTATGTTGTAGTATTTTTGAAGCCTGCTGATTTTGTTTATCAGTAACATAACCAAACCCACTATTCTTCTATCTATATCTCTCGCTCTCTGGAGTGCCGTTCGTTTTTAACAGAGGATATCTGCTTGATGGCTCATGAAATTGAATGGTCTTTGCCTGCTGTAATCGTGTCTTACTGAAATTGGGATGCGTTCACATAAAGCGTAAAGGTCTCCCTGTGGTTCTTCTAATCAGATTGGTTGAAATGACCATCAGTATGCATTAAATGCTTTCTTTATAAACTGATATCTTCACTTAAAAGCCACAATAGGATATAGTTATTGCAGCATGGGTCAGCAGGTTGCATAGTCAAAAAATAAATAGTACAGTTATCTATATGCATGTAAGCAACATACACCTCTGAGAAATTTATGAGCATAGAGAGAGGCCCATATATTGATCGTCAGATGATTCAGAAGATTTTTGGCATCGCCTTTGTAGTTTCTCCTTGTTTCAGTTTTGAAATTAAAAGACAGCATTGTTAAACAATGTTATCATTTTGAGAATTTGAGTAAATATTGTGTAAAATAGGTATTAATAATTTTTATTTGCTTTTTTATTTTACTATATTTTTATTTCATTTATTTTATTTAATTATTTATTTACTATTTTTTATTTATCTATTTTTATTTTTTTCATTGCTCACCCTGCTCTCTTTGTGAATTATGAGTAAATATGTTGTTGTAAATGTGTTTTATTTTATTTTTCCACCCTGCGCTCCAGATATCCGGACCAGCCTTTTAAAAGCCTGTATCGGTGGAACACTATATACACATAATATGTTTGCCATTATAAGGCATTGATTCTCAGACTGTACAATTGCTCAGGTTCAGTATTAATCAAACAATTGATCTGTCCTCAGTGAAACTGTATTGAAGGAATGATGAATGTTTTTCCATGAGCAAGCTGTTTAGATGGATCAGATTTGACTAGAAACTTCCTAACCTCCTAACATGCTTTCTTTTTTTATCACTTCCGGTTTTGTGCAGCTGCATTTTAAACTGCGTAGTACATGTACGGTAGTATCATGTTCTATCTCTCTCTCTTTTTACCTATCCATCCGTACCTTCTTTTGCGCGCAGCTTTGATTTAACAGCATCTTCGCTGTCACATCAGTCACTCCTCATGTAATGGCTTCATAAAGTCTGAGTGCTCAATGTTGACACAATGCAGAAATATTCCTCGTTTCACAATTCAAGAGCTCAGTCATGCCAGTTGTTTGGCCACTACATACTGTATGTTCATTCACAATAACAAAGGGAAGCACTGATGTTTGGGTTTGTTTGATATACTAATGGATGTGATTGTCACTGCAGTGTTTAGTGAAAGCCAGAATACACAATACGGTAGCTAATGATTTCGGAGTTTTAATAATGCCTGTTGTAATAATGTTTACACTAGGGCTGAACAATATATCGGAATTTTTCAAAATATCGCAAATGTACATATCACAATATGCATATCGTAATGGCTTTCGATAACTGAATGATTTTAATACTTCAAAAGAAACTATTTACGAAAAGTCTACTTTTTAGGTCAACGCAGACAACAGAGAGTAGATGGACACATGACTGTTACGTACGTATGACATGCTTAATGTTTTTAGGCGCAATAAGCGAGTACTCGCGCGCACAGAAAGCTGCCTCTCAGACAGCGCGTGATCCCGAATTCAGTTCTCTTCCACAGCTTATATGGACAAATACACACAAAATTATGTCAAAATGCCCATCTTGGTGAGTATTTACAAAAACACAGTTGAGAAAGTGTAACAGTATATTGGATCTGTGCAGCTCTTAAAGTGACAGAAGCCTAATAAACCTGCTTCCGTCTATGTGCTTAATGTTAATCAAACAACAAAAGACTCACTGCTCTTGACTGAATAACTTTTGTAGCTTTAATAAGAATCAGTATATATTTAATTCAGACAGTGAAGAATAAGCTGTTTTATTTTTACATTTGATTATTCTGTTTCTGTTGTTAAATAAACGTAGGTTTACACTGATATTAAAATGACACTTAGTTTTAAAGCATTATCGTATCGAATATCGCATTATTTAACGTGTTATCGCATATCGCATTTTTCTTCAATATCGTGCAGCCCTAGTTTACACATTTATAAACTGGGATAATTAATAAATTGTGATACATCTTTAATATTGTGTCACTGCATGGAAGTAAATGAGAGTGATTTGTTCGCAAGATTTAAAAACACTGAGTCGATGACAACTGAAATGCCACTACCGCACACGAAAGGTCGCATTTAAGCAGCATTGTTCCCCTGTCCATCAGGTTACTCAGAGTCAGAACTGATGATAGAGCAGCAATAGAGTTTGACGTGTTCATGACAGCTCCATAACATAATATTTAGAAAGGACAGCCAAGGTGCTGGGCTGGTAGATTTAGTGCCCTCAGGCTACGAGATGTTACAGCATGCTGACTAAATCAGATGTGGAAGGTGTGTGTGTTAGAGGAAGGTGGGAGTGTTGGAGAACAAGAAAGCCGTTTTGCTGTTCTATGATATTGACCCTTTGCTAAGCTCCGCCCCCCTTGGTTGCTGTTGCTCGCTTAGAAAAGCTTTATAGAACTGGAAATTAGAGAACTGTGAACAGTGTGATTGTCAGTAAAACGTGGTCATAAAATGGTCAAATTTTTATTTTTATTTTGCATGGGCTGTGATGAGGTGTGACTCTCTTTACAGAAATTGTTAAATTAAACAGTAAAAAAGCTGTGTAGACTGAATCAGAATGGAAAAGAGAAGAGCTATATATATTTAAAAAAAAAAAAAAAAGAAATTGATAATTTCTTTACAATTCCATTTAGAGCTATCCAAACAAACAGAACGTCCATAGACTTGCATTAGAAAAGAGCAAAATTGTATCTAAAAATCTGGCGGACTACAGGATTGGTCATTTACATTTTGAAGGCGAGACTTCTCTTCCTGATGAAAGTAATCTCTTTTGATGATGTCATTGTGGTTTTGTCAGTCAAACTGGTGAATAGGCATTGACCTTTCTGTATTTGCTGTTTTTGTTAGTATAGTCAAAAGTAAAATCTATTGTCATGGAAATAACTCCAGGCATTTATCTTTATGCTAATTTGACAATACTCTCTTTTTGCATGTTTGTGCATAATTTAAATTACGTATACATACTGTATGCATTTATTTGCAATAACATAATTTTACAGCAAAAACCTGTCAGGTGAAGCGGCGGTGCTGTAAAATGAGGCGTGAGCATTAGCAAATGGTTTGGTGGACGACTGTGGGCCACAGCGCCTCAGGCTAACACATGCAGACTGCTGCACGGTGCACAGCTACTGGTGCAGTGTGTGTCCATCCCCCCAAGACACACACACACACACACACACGAGTATTGCTCAGAAAGCTCTTCTACACTCCACTGCCAATTCTGACAAAGACAAACGGAGCTGAAGTGTATGTTGCTGAATTACACAGTTTGTTTGTTTGTGTGTGTGTGTTAGAGAGAGAGAGAGTGAGAGAGAAAGTGTGTGTGCTTATCCCTTACAAACAAGTACTGCTGCTGTACCATGGTACAATGACCGTATCAGAGAGTAATACCATGGTACTTTGATATACGAAGGTATTTGAATGATTGCCATATTCATGTACAATGCTATTTATGGGTGAATGTCCAAGCTGTCACTGTATTGGTATGTTAGATGATTTGTATACGAATACGCATTCGATACAAATAACCGATAATTCTTTATATTTGAAAGTCGATAACTGATATATTTGCCGATAAATCTAAATCAAAATGTTTATATAATTTTTGAGAGCCTGATTATAAAAACAAGCACACAATTATAATGTTCTCATTATAATTTTATGTAGCCTATATGACAGATTTGCACTGCACACGTTGCACTGAAGTGTATTTTTACCGATATATCATGCATTATTAATATTTTGAATTAGCGTTTATTTTTATATTTTCACTTTTCATTTTAATTTTAGTTTACGTTTTAGTAATGTTATGTGCTTTTTGTCATTTTTATTATTTATTCTTTTTTTAAATATTATTTGAATATTTAAATATTTCTATTTAGCTTTAATTTATTTTAGTAATTTTAGTACATAAATTTATTGTATTTCAAGTTTTTTATATTTAAGTTTTTCATCTAATATTTATATTTTATTTCAGCTTTATTTCAACAGTTTTAATAGTTTTAATTTCATTTAACAATAACAACATTTTGGGACATGTAAACACACATCAACTTTATGTAGAGTTCATGCAAAGGTTACATTCAGAATCATTAATATATTCATGGTTTTATTGTGAATGTAGCTGGTGTGAACGTGACTAAAGCACATCCAACCAAACAGTTCAGATCGTAGCACAAGCTGATCAATGCAAGTGCAGCTATTCAGTGCAGTCCCCAGGGAGCTGTGAACGTCTCTGATAGATGAGTTATATTGTGCATGCATGTCACACCGAACTCCTCAACATGCTAGTTGAAACACTAATGGAAAAACTTCAGTAACATAATTAAGCTCACATCAGATGTGAAGCCAGAACTCTTTGCATGATAAGTGAGGGTCTTATCCTGGGATGAACAGTATGTTGCACTTAATTAAAAACACTTTGTTATTCTCATTTCCTACTGCAGCTTTATGCATTATTCAGAGCTTGATTATAATATAAAATAGTACCGTATAATTGCATAAGCATACATTTGTTAAAGTATGTGTGTGTGTCGTTTGTAGTTCCTCTGTTTCATTTTCATGATATGCAAGTTGGATTCACAATCAAAAATATTTAAACGTTACAACCTACATGCACCGTGAAAAGTGGCTCAGGTTTAGCACTGCATGTCGATTCGGCGTCCTCTTTTATGTCGGCTCATTAATGAATGATCGATGATCCGTACTACGGCATGATCAAATTACCAGCCAGAACCACAGGCTGATAAAACAATGTGCCGGAGAGAAGGAGTTCATATATTCTGATGCTGTAATAGACCAATTATACTGCTCTACTGCCCCCTCCTGGTGCTCTGTCATTGGGGAGCTATAATAACAGTGTGGCCTTGACATGATAGAACTTGTAATTTTCTTCAACATCGTCATGCTTAGGACTTTTGTGAAAGGAAGAGCTGGTTTAAGATGAGTTGTTTAGAGAAGTTCCACAAAGGTGAAATAATAATCCCACATACTTGCATTGAAGGAGGGACTCGAGCCATATCTATAAACCAGAATAGAGACTTGAGGGTTAAGGACTCTTTGATTTTGACCTGTAAGCAACCACTCAGCAACAGTATAGCAATGCATTTTTAATAGAAGACTACCATCAAGGCAGCATCCTATCCAGTTTGTTGTGTTCAAATGCAGTAGATTTGTATTATGAAGCACTGCAGGTTTATTTGGCGCTAAAGATAGAGAGCACAAATGCCAGGTGATTAGTCAATGTGCTTGTTTTTCAGTGGGTCGGACATTTTCTGGGGTACTCGCTCACACTGACCTAGATTTGGATCATCTCTGTATCCGGTTTGGGCAAGGGAAAATGTAGCTCGTTCTGTCGCCCACCTTACTGAACTCCGCCAGCCTATTAAACTATTTTAGGTGTGGATCTGCGTGTCTGTGTACATGGCTGCGTCCGAAATAGCATATACTCTCTTGAGTAGGTACTTATTTTGAATAAGTAATTACTTTGTGCCGCTAAAACAGTATGTTCTATATAGTATGAATATAATTTGGACGTACTACATCGCCATGTTGCCCTACCAGCGTCAGTTACATCACTTCACCGTCATTCACAAATCCTCCCCCTCATGGGATAGTAAAGTGTCCATCATATGCACACTTCAGAGTCTCGTCAGAAGAAGTAGGTCATCTGGGTACTTTTTACTTACTCTTTTATGAGTACTGTGAATTCAGACATACTACTTTTGTCACATACTGTTTTTTGCTTACTATATAGTAGGGAAGTATGCGATTTCGGATGCAGCCCAACCTTGCATCCCAATGTGCATAATATCAATCCTAAATAGTTTTAAATATTACTTATGTCACATACTATTTAGGATGGATAGTATGCACATTGAGAGGCAGGCCAAGTGTCACTCATAAGGTCACAGTCACTGTTTGTAACGCCCGATCAGAAGTGTCTGTAATGTCTTCATGATGTAGTTTATCACATAAATACAGTCATAATTAAAACATGTATTATAATAATAATAATAATAGTAATGAATGTTTACTGCTGGACAACATAATCAGTTTTGAATACAAAATATTTGATCTTATAATATGAAGTATTATTTTGGTGTTATTTATTATAGTATTTATACTATTGTAGTATTTATTATTATTTTAAATTAGTTTTTATTTTTATGTTTTCAGGTTTCACTTTGATTTTAGTTTAGTTGAATTTTAGTCATTTTTATATGTGCTTATGTCATTTATTATTTTATTAAACATCTCTATGTAGCTTTATTTTATTTCATAGTTTTAATAATTTTAGTATTCGTTTGTTTATTATTAGGTTTATATTTCGTAGGTTTACTGTACGTATCTAATATTTATGCTTTATTTCAATTACCAAAAACATTTTTTGAAAACATCTTTTGAAAGTATTATCATATTATACACATTACATGTTCTATGTGAATTAATAAATAGTAAAATCGCACCTCTGTCACTGTATCTCTAACACTTTTCATGCGCAGGTCAAAGCGGCACACGGCACTGTTGAAGCCCTGACGCAAGTCATGTGAAAGGCCTTTAGAGAGTGTAGATGTGGGCCAGAGTTTCTGACTGCCCTAATTTGTTCGACCTTCGCGGGGGAGAGAAAGGCACTGCGGAGGAGAGAACTTGTTAAAGAGACCCGCTCCCTCACTGTGAGGCCGTGACTCCCTCCGCAGGCGCTCATCGTCTCTCAGTTCGCTCTAATCTGAATGTAGCTGCCAAAGCAGCTGAAATGAGTGTAGTTTCTGTGTAGCACTGCAGCTAATTTGCTCTTATGGCTTTACTAAAGGACTGCTGACTCACTTGTTCACAGTATGTGCTGGAAAGCTTGACGCGTGCCTGTTACCCTTAAGGGGTTTCCTGTTCATAAACAGATGCACTTGCTGCTGTCAACTGCATCAGCTGTATTTTATTCAGTATTTAAATTCTTCTATCCCAGTTGAAGGTGCAGAGATATCTATAAGTAATCCGTTTGTAAACCAAGTTTTACAAATATGTTGTTGAATTGAACCAAATAAGTTTCAAATGTGTCTTTCACCTCTGATAGTGATCACCATTCAAAAGTAGACATGTATTACGCAACATATAAATCTATAAAATTAACATGTGAAGTAATTCATTAGAATTACCTTAATTTGGAAGATTTTCTCAGCAAACATTGATATGCAATCAGTTGTGATTTAATAATTTGATTAATTATTTGGTGTATCATGCAATTAAGATTTTTTGATTAGATTATATTTATTTTATAGATTTAATTTATTAATTGATTATGAATCCTAATATGTATCTTATCTTAAAAACTAACTGATTATAGCTTGCACATCCAGTCCTGAGATTGTGTTCAAGTTTTCTGATTGCTATCTGCCCACATCTAGGCCTATCATCACGGTGAACCTTGCCTTTTGTACTTTTCCACCAGCATGCCAAATTTTGACAAGGGCATCAGTGATATCAGGTTTACACTGCCACTGCAATGTGTTGGAAATGCAGCAGTGAGTTCAAATTGCCTGTGCTGCAGTCGTCAGTTCGGTTTGAATTGGATGGGAGCTGACAGGAGACAATGGTGGTGAAACGCCCTGAAAATGACAAGTCAGATAAGAGGGAAAATTGCTGAAAATGACCCCATAAGTTTTGATGGACGCATCAATAATTTTCATCCTCTGAAGGGAGACCATTGTCTTTACGTCTCCAACGAGAAATTAAGACACAATAACTTGCGATTTTACTGTGGAACCCTTGTGAACGTTATATATATATTTGATTAGTTTCTTAAAGAGATAGTTCACCCAAAAATTACAATTCTGTCATTCCATCACACTCAAAAAGTAGATATTCTGAAAACAATCACAAGTGTTATTTTAGTATTATTTATGTACTATTATAATATTTATTAATATTTTGAGTTAGCTTTTAGTTTTATATTTTATATAGTTATATGTATTTACATAGTTTTAATTTAGTTTAATAGATGCTTTCTTAACTGCTGTTTTCTCACTGCTGTCATTTTTGTTGTGTTTATTTGTTATTGAGAGGAAAGCGCACAACACATTTTTATATATTCATCTAAACGTTGCTCTGAGCAGCGTGGACGGTGTTGGGATGTCCGTTAATAGTATGTCGCTGCAAAGATATTTCCAACTTCTTTTTACTTCTAAGTGAAGAACAAAAAAGAACTTCGCAGTTAGTATATCTGAATCACATTCAGTCTCTTGGACATTAGGTGTGCACGAGTGCAAACATGAGCAATAAGTTGCTGGTTACAGTTCACTTAATGGCCACCGGTGTCACTAAAAACAAGGGTTTCTGAATTCTACATATAGACTAATTTGGAGCAGATGTCAGGTACGTCACTTGCAGCTGCGCGCACATAGTGGTGGCAGAAAAAAAGCAGTAACAAGTGGAGGAAAATGGGCAAAATCCACAGAATAAGAGAAAAAAATGTTTTGTTGTGCCTTTGGATGTCATAATCGTAATGAAAAAAATATAGTCTTTATTTTTATTGAATATTGTTGTTGAAGATGCCCTTTAAAGAAACAGATGTTTATGTTAAAAGTCACAGACTGGACTGATGAAACCTGCGATGATTAGTCTAATATTAAAGCATGAATTTGATGTAAACATCAAGTCTACATAATATTCACATATGCACTTCATAGGAGACCATGAAGTGAAGTTAAACCAAAATTTATTCAGACACCTTGAACATTTTATTCATTAATACAGTATTCACTATAGTTTTAAAAAAAATGGTAATATAATATGACAAGATCTCAGAGATAAACTGTGTCAGAAAAAAAGAATCTTAATTATGTCAGATAAAACTTGGCAAAACTTGGCAAAACATGGTCAGGTCAAAGTGTCTGAATAATTTTTGCTCCCGAATTTTTTATCAATTTTACTGGTAGTCCACTGTATGAAGAAATTTTGGGTATAATATGTCACAGTTTACTTTATTTTGCTATACTCACTTACATAAATGAACTATAGTGTCCTGCACCCACTAGTAAAAAAAAAAGTCTGAATAATCTTTGGTTTGACTGTACATACATAGCAGTTACAGCATGAAATAATATTTAAACCTATAACATTTTACATAGATAACTTTTAAGCAATATAACATTTTTTATCTCAAAATTCTGACTTTTTTCCCAGTTCGGACTTTATAACTCGCAATTGTGAGTTTATATCACAATTTTGAGGGGGATAAAAGTCAGAATTGCGGGATATAAACTCGCAATTCTGAGGAAAAAAGACAAAATAACAAGTATATCTGACAATTCTGTTTTTACTTCTAAGAATTATGAGATATAAACTCAAAATTAACTTTTTTTTAAATATTTTATTCCGTGGCTTCCACAGTCTGCTATTGCAGAACTGTCATTTTCTGCCAACAGGTAGGCTCCGCCCACAAAAAAAACATAATCGCTGTTTGCAAACACAAAATTGGTCTGTAGCCCCTTTAAATATGATGCTACCCTGACTTAGGAATATTCCACAGAAGAAGGAAAGTCAAAACAGGTGGAGCAAATAATGACAGAATTTTCATTACTGTCTGTACTGTCCCTTTAAATTGTAGCCTCACTGTGATGCTATCAAATGCAAATTTAATGCTGGCCCAAAAGTTGTTTTTCAGACAGAATGACGCACAAGTTACCTTTTCCCAAAGGCGTATCTGTTTCCTTCAGCGGGTGTGCAGTCTTCTTGGAAATGGATTTCGTTATCAATCAAAATAACGGCAGAGTGGGTCTGCAACAACTGGCCAGACGTGTTTTGAGTGTTCATGAACAGATTCAATCAGAGATACTTTCATTTATGCAATCATTTATGGCAAAGATTATTGTTTACTATCGGATTTTTTTTTTTTTTTTGACTTTGGCCAGTAAGTAACCACCTAGCAATCATCTAACAATGCCCTGCCTTTATATAACAATCACATAAAATGACAGCCCTTGTAAAAATCTGAAAAGATTGCTGACCTGTTTACACCTTCTTGTTCATGGACCTTGGCAAAATGAACTTCACATATTGTAATTTGTAAGTATTATTTGATTAGAGCCTCAGTGTGTTACGTTTTACAGCATTACATCAGAATTACCTGAAAGTAGCAGAGTTCCTCAGCTATGCTAACTGATTTCTCATTTGTATACAGATTTGCATGACACACTCTGTTGGATGTTGAAATTACAGTTCAACATTTGCATATGCCATTTCTCTGAGTTTTGACTGGTTGTAATGCTCAAATTCTACAATAGCTTGTCTTTGTACAGCTCTTTGTTTAACAAAACGTAATAATATAATAAGGGGAAAAGCTCTAAAATCTTCTGTATTAATGTATAAAATTGGGCAATGGAAGACTGTTCTGCAAGTTGAATATTTTCATATTGTTCCATTTTGAATTTAAAAGGCTCTTTTCATAATACAAGTCATTTGAAAGCAGCTCACAGATAAGTGTGCTTTAATGTCACTGTGAACAGGTGAGACGTGCCAAAGATGGAGGAAGAACCCAGACTCTTTATATGATGTTCGAAAGTTTGTAAAATGCATAAAAGTGTGACATTCTCATTTAATTAAGAGCATGCTTGCATCAGACAAAGTATTTATAAAAAGGATGCTTATCAGTGACATGCGCCATAGTTTGATATTTCCTAATTTGCTCTGTAATGCATCTTTAGGCTGGAGAGTAATTGAAACAGAAAGCCCCATTATTGATCATGTGGTTAATTAGACCAAATGGGCTCAGGCCAATCTGTCTGGTCGCATTTTGATGAAGAGTGTGTAATGATTACACTGTGAAGTGAAAGCGTTTGAGCTCTGACATAACATCCACCCTATAATCAAAAGAAAGAATAAATGATATTTTGCATACATAATGTTATATATATAGTATTACTGACCAAAAGTGATGTCCGGAAAATTGACATCTTCACCCTTTATTCAAATATTATTTACATTTTGTAAGAGTATTGCACAGTTGTGGACATCATTTTTGGCCAGGCTGTCATTCAACGAAATTATGAACACATACAAAAACAAGAGAGAAAGAACGAAATATTAATAAATTATTATTATCAATATATGCTTTTTCCTGTAAGCTTTTTGTTTTTCTATGCATTTTTTAGGAACGTAAAATAAAACATGTAGCTGTAGTTTGCCTTTTTTGGTAAATCATTTTGTGAGACAAATACCTTAAAACAAGTTTTGTGTTTGGTTCTCCCCTCATATTTAAAATATTAAAATAATATATAATATATAAAATATTTTTCTCATATTTTGATGGTTTAGTCAAACTTTTAGGGCCATTAAAAACAAATGTCCCCTCCAGACATCATTTTTGGCAACTGTATATAATTTAAATACATTTTTATAATTATTAATAATAAAATAAATATGTTTAAATAGGTATAAATAGATTTATTTATTTAAAGTGAAGTGATACCTTATCAATTATATGAGATTCAATCAGTCATTTAACAACAAATATATTAAGTTTAAGTGTTAGTTCACCCAAAATGAAATTTCTGTCATAAATTACCTACTCTCATGTCGTTTCAAACCTGTAAGACCTTCATTCATCAACACAAATTAAGAATATGCTGTGTCATGCTGACCCAGGAGCCGTCCAAGTATGAGTCGGCGTTCTGACGTAGAACCTAGAAGCGCTGAGCGTAAACAACGTAGGAGAATGACACAAGAAGATATTGTTAAATAAAGTTGTTATTTTTGTTTTGTTTTTGCGCACCAAAAGTATTTTCATCATTTCATAACATTAAGGTTGAACCACTGCAGACACGTCGACTGTTTTAATGATGTCTTTAGTACCTTTCTGGACTTTGAATGTGGTAATTTCGTTGCTTTCTATGGGAGATAAAAAAATCTCTCGTATTTCATCAAAAATATCTTAATTTGTGTTCCGAAGATGAACGAAGGTCTTACGGGTGTGGAACGACATGAGGGTGAGTAATTAATGACAGAAATGTAATTGTTGGGTGAACTAACCCTTTGACCTTCCCATGAAACAGGACAATCCTGTGGCTAAATATCAAATTGAATGAAAGCTTATTGATGAAAGCTAATTGCTTTGATTAAGAAACAATGCCTGTGTCCTGGTGCATCGTGATAGATGCTAAAGCAGGGTATTCTCTCAATAAAAGCAGCACTCCAGAGGCTGAGAATGAATGAAGCTCTTCAGCCTTTCATACGAATTCAATTATCATTCAAAGTAATATAAATGTCATCCAAACCTTCTCATGCTGACTCATAATGGAAATTTGTACTTGCACTGCATTTGACACGGTTTTTGACATCCATTTTTACCCCTTATTTTAGAGGGCATTTGATGCTACTTTTGTATAAGCACACCATATTGAACTTGAGGAGTGAAATTGAATGTGAATATTTGAAATATTTGAAAATTGAAATTAGTGTTAATTAGGAAATGACCTTAGAGAGTGTGGCAGATCTGTGCTTGATTTTGAAGTAATGGTTGTTAAATTCATAGGACAGCACTTTGAAGGCTTTCAGTTTTGAACACAAATACCCGAATGACCATTTTGTTTCTTTATATGTCATATTCCATCTATATGCTAGATAGATGATGTTTCAATAGGAAATATATGTAATCTGTGCTTTTCCAGTGATATCATAATGGGTTGTTTAGATATTTTCCTGGAAAACAAGTCAAAAAGTACTGATTAGTAAAATTATTTTTGCAGCGTATATTGACAGAAGTCAGCGATATAAAGTAGGAACATCCAACATTTAATGCAATGCAGTGCGACAAGACACCTGACAGACTAATGCTTACCTAGCTGACTGTGTTAATGAACCGTGTATGTGTGTGTGTGTGTGTATGTGTGAGAAAACCTGGTGGGTGAATCACTCCGCTCAATGCGCCCTCTAGCTTTATGTTTCCGGATAAACCTCTGCATTGCAGCATTACTTGCAGAAGCTGAGTGACACACACACACACACACAGAGAGAGAGAGAGTAAAACCTGGTCCAAGTCACATCAGAGAGAAGCCCCTACTCTACTAAAGTTGTTTGGCTTTCAGAGTTAAGAATGACATTTTTAATTTTAGTTTAGGTTTTAAACAGGATGCAGAACTATCGTTTAAATTACTGTAGGTTTCTCTTTTAATAATACATTTTATTTTTATAGATTTTTATATTTAATAACTTTATATTTAAAATATTTATATGTAATAAATTAACTTTCATTTTATGGTGGAAGAACACTTAATTTGTATTTTATTATTTTAATATATTTTATTTTAACTATTTTAATAATTTATTTATATAATATTTATTTTATTTTTATTATTATTTATTTAATATGTATTATATTTATTTTACTCGAAAACAGTGTTGTGGACATTATGTGGAAATAGTTTGATAGCTGTGTTAATGTGTTTTTTTTTTTAGGGATGCACAATATATCGGTCACCATATCGGTATCGGCTGATGTTCATTTTTAATGTTATCGTTATCGGCCTGATAAAAAAATTTGGCCGATATATTAAAGCTGATAAAAAATTTCTTTTTTCCTTCAGCTGAGACACTTCAGATGCACACTGTTCACCATGATGGTTTTGAATTGCTTGAAATATGATTGAAATCACTTCAAAAAGGAAAATACAGTTAAGTGCAACATGTGCAGCGCAAATCTGTCATATAGGCTATATAAAATTATAATGAGAACATTAAAATTGTGTGCTTGGGACATGGCTTTTAATGTTTTTTGTAATCAGGCTTTCCAAAATTAATAAAAAAATTGGAATTAGATTTATCTGCCATTATATCAGTTATTGGCTTTAAAATATGAAGAATTATCGGTTATCGGTATCGGCCAAAATTGTCATATTAGTGCATCCCTATTTTTGTTGTTGTTTTTTTTTTTTTTTTACAGTATTGATCTTGGTTTAGTAGAAGTGTGCAGTGTGCAAATCAATGTAATCTATACCAGGGAATAAATAGGCTTAATTAATCAAAATAAATGATTAATTATTTACTTTTGTTTTTCTTGTGTTGGACAATTGAAGTTCCTCTTGTCTGACTGTGTACTGAATTTCATTGAATTGTAATTCCTCTTTCTGTCATCATTTCACATTCTAATTCAACATCCTCTGGCTTTAGGCAAGTAAACCTCCTTAACCTTCATGTCAGGCTGTTTGTTTTAGACTCCTGCACAGTCACTGTCTGACAACAGTAGCAGTTTAAGGCCTTGTTCGAGTCGGAATTAAATATTCAAATCATTTTCTAGGCTGAGTGAACTTGTGTTTTTTTAATATAATTATCTATGGGCATCTGCTTGAATGCTTGTTTGTGAGTGTGTGAATAGTCTTCAGGAAGATCAATAATTCAGTGGCCATCCCAGCTACTTTCACTGTGACTTCTTCTCCCCATGTGTCTTTATATATGTGCCACACTGCACACTACCAAACCTTTGATCCAACTCGTACTCTTACAAACAATTCTAGCCACACATTGTTGACTTCTGAAATGTGAATGAGAAAATGAGAATGCTGACAGATAGCTCTCTCTAGGTATAATAGTTTTCTCTTCTGATTCTCTTACTGTCACTGTCGACAATCAGAGAATCTATGCAAGTTAGTTAAAGTCGGCATTTTTATACCTTGCTACCCGGATAACAAAACATCAGGTTTAATGACACAGATAAGGAAACTCTGTAGCCCTCTTGAGTATTGAGGTTTGTTGTCACTATATTAACACAAGAACACATTAAATATGTAAAACAGGAATATGTGAATATGTAAATAATATGTAAAACAGGAATATGTAAATATGTAAATCATTGCTGTCTGCACACTATTCGCTATTGTCCTTGCTTGCATGCTTCACAATACCTGCAGAACGTCTGATGATTCGGCTGTGCAGCTCCACAATGTTAATACTGCCTTGAACATGGTCTGGTATATGCAAAAGTTGGGGGCGTACATATTAATGACCCTGACTGTTGTGTCACAGTCAGTGTTATGTTGAGATTCACCTGTTTTTCTGTGGTGTTTTTCATGCACAAGATTTACATATGAAGGCGGAAACAATGGTGTTTGAGGCTCATGGTATGTCATTTCCATGTACAGAACTCTTATTATTCAACTATGCCAAGGTAAATTCAATTTCAATTCTAGGGCACCTTTAATATATTATTAATGAATATGCATGGCCGAAGAATTTCAACACTCTTTATTCAACTCTTATAACACTCGTTCTCAGCTCTGTTGAATGCATTTCACCATATTTAAATCTATTCCACAGAATTCTGCAGATTTTCCCCTCCTAAACAATGCAGAATATTGGAAAAAAAGTCTGGGATTGGTAATGTGTAATATTTAAATGGATAAAAAGAAGTGGAGAAAATAAGATTTGTTTCAGTTTAGCCTCGTTCAGACTGTCAGTCCAAATCCAATTTTCGTGCATATTGGATTGGATTTGGAATCTGATCATATTTAGCAAATGTGAACGGCAAAAAATCACATGAAATGCAATTTTTACATATCCATTTTGAGCTACATTCATATTGTCACACTTTCATTGTGTTTGGTTTTCATTTTCAAAGACTCTTAGTTCACTTGTTTCCTTTGTTCTAATTTTCCCGCCGCTAGTTTGTCACCATCGTATTTGATTTAACGATCACACCTGTTTTGTATTCTGTTCATTATCACTGTGTATTTAAGTCCCTCATTTTGGTTCATTCAGTTGTCTGGTATTGTTGTGTGCTACGTGCCCTGTTTCGTAGACTCTCGCTTTTGTTTGTACCTGAGTGTGATTAGTTTAATAAATTTAACTTTGATTTTCATTCTGAATCTCCTTCATCTTCACTGGAACTGAAAACGTTACACATATGTGGTTTGAAATCCTATTCAAAGGATATATTGCAAGTGCCAAACAAGCAGACAATTACAATAGCCTATAAATGGAGACGTATTTTGAGAGCTGTGGAGACGACAGCACTGAATAAAGTCGCACATACCAGCCTCCTATATTTCTGCCATTGCTTTAGAAGATGTAGTAGTCCAGCATTGTGGCTACATATTGTAATGTTGTAAATAAGACAACTTCTCTATTGCAAACCCTCCACATTGCTGTTGTTGTTTGTTGGTTTTGGCACAATGCAACGTCATTGCCATAGAAATTAATGCAGATATTCCAGAAAACTTAATAGCAGCACACAAACCGGATCTGAACAGTTGCGATACAAAATCAGATTACAATCGGATACACAAAAAATCAGATTTAGACTGACAGTGTGAACATAGCCTTTGTTTGTCTCCTAAGTAGTCTTGCCATAATTAGGAAATGTCCCATTCAACATGACAGACTGTATTTCAGTCATTCTTCCCCAGCTCGTGCCTGATTGGATCAGTAATGCACACATCACACAAACGCTCCAGTGCAGCCGTAAATCTACCTGGCTCAGGATAGCCATTCTGTTTCAGCGTATAAATCATGTAACAATCAGTGAAAGAGGTTTTTGCGCATTGACAAAGGTTTTTCGTCTCGGTCATAACTGGAAATGTGGTTGTGTTGAGTTACTCATGAGTGCAGAAAAAATAACCTGCACAGATTATTTCCTATAGATTTATGCAGTTTTCCCCCACAACATTTGCAAAAATGTAAAAAAAGAAAAAAAAGAAAAGTGTCCTAAATGTACTCTATCAGCAAATTGTGCAAAGTCATTTCAACTGGACGATGGTCAATAGAGACGATTTAACCGCACCTCATTATTTTGAATGGAAACAATTAAAGATCACACATGAATCTGTGACACTTACTGTTAATGAAATCACATGCCTCTCTAGCGCAAAAATTGGGACATTTTGCAAAATTTTGGGTTAATTAGATGGACTCGAGCTGCTAGATTCATGTATTGTCATCTATATAGGTCATTTTATGGGCTAGATGTAGGTTAGATTATTGTCAGAAAATTCATATCTTCCATCAGGGACTTGAAAGCCTGACATGATGATCTTTATAATGTCTACAGTGATAATTGAGGGTTACTGTACTTCCTGACAATTTAATAACCGTTGCTGTCTGAGTAAATCTTTATGAATTTAATAATGGCTACATCAGATTGGTGATTCAGCTTCGGCGCATGTACATCAGGTTTTGTAGAAAAAGCAATGCCAGGAAGTGCTGCTCAGTTTGCATGGGTTCAGACCGCTGGATCAGGGATGTCAGACCCCATCTGGCAGGGGCCGTGTTGTTGATGCATGGCGCCGTGCCACACCTCAGCACTTAATATACACACACTTAATATTCACATAAGGAGGATTTCCCAAAAAACAACAAACTGAGGTTTTATTACATGTGGGAATAATGTTAATTATGTGATATGTTGGCTGATATATATTGATATTTGGCATTAAAACATGTTTGGTTTAGTACTTCAATGTGACAAAAAGAACCATTTGCTGCAGATAAATACTGTGAGTATGATCAGCCAGACTGATTAATCTGCCAACATTTGGCCATTTTTGAGATTGTCATCTTGTTGATAAATGTTGTTGATAAATGACCTCAGATGCATCTGGGCATCTGAGGTCAGCGCTTTACACTTGCTAGGAACAGTTTTTCCTTGTGGAAGTTTTGCCTTTGGTGAGCTAATAAAATATTATTACTAAATTAATAATTAGTCATTTTTGTACTTTAACCAGTTTATTTTAGATAGTCGCCAAGGCAATATTTCTAACACCGTGTCTACACCAGAAGCGAGTGGCGCGACGCGTCTAAAGACAAAAGAACCCATTATAATCAGAGATATTGTCTACACTGGATGCAACAACAAATTCCCGACAGTAAACGGATTCCCCGTTCTATTTCTGACGTAGTCCGAGTGCTTTGCAATAGTCAGTTTGTCTCGTTCAGTGTAGACAGCTTTTAGCACAATGGTCGCGTCTGGTGTAGACACAGTGTAATTGTAATTTTTTATGATTAAGTTTTCCATCTAATATTTATAAAAAACAAAAATTCAGGACATTTGAATTACCAAATTTTTTAAAAAGTGAATAACAACAACAACACTGCTCTTCAGTTATTGTCATGGGCTATAGAAAACGAATCGGTTGACCGCTGATGTTAGCATTTGCTGGTTTTAAGGTTGGTATTTTGTGAACTTGCCATTCTCAAATCTTAATCAGTGCTGTTAGTACTCGCTTCCTGAGCTCTCTAGCCAGGGTTATTTTTCCCATCATTCTCTCTCTCTCCCTCTCTCTCTATCTCTCTCACCCCTGCTGTTGTTAATTTCTCTGAATAATCAGTATTGACATCAGCTCTACTGCTGTGCTGTCAGCTCTTTATTGTGGGAGATCACAGGGCACTGCAGCCCACTGGGCAATGAATCTTTCATTCATATCCATCTATATTCATGCATATTTTCATCCCTTTTCCCATTGTCTGGTCTCAAATGAGCTGAGGAAACACTTCTGCCACAGGATCTGATTAGTAGTGGTCTTTGCAATTGCTATCTGAGTATTAAACGTCAGCATGTAACTCATCCTGCACCATTTGTTTTACAGGAATGAATGACACATCAAATTGTGTTTTTTGAGGAGACGTGTGCTGTTATCTTTTGAAGTGATTAGATGTACAATTTTCATGAGCAGATGATAAAATCCCCCAGACTTACATTGGAGGAGGGACCCGAGCCGTGTCTACAGCTTGCAGGACTCTTTTCATGCAAGACCGTAAGAAACCACCTGGCAACCACTCAGAACACCCTAGCAACTACCCACAACTACCTAGCAACCACCTAGCAACCTCTCACAACATCCTACACTCTAAAAAATGCTGGGTTAAAAACAACCGAAGTTGGGTTGAAAATGGACAAATCCAGTGATTGGATTGTTTTAACCCAGTGGTTGTGTTAAATGTTTGAACAACATGCTGGGCAGTTTTATTTAACTCAACTTTTGTTTAAAAATTACAATACTGCTCACTTAAAATTAACCCAAAATTAAAAATTAGACACATAATTACTAGAGGCAACAATAATAATCAAAAGGTGAATAATTATTAAAAAGCAATTTAAGAAATGTTTCACAATGTTGAAAATGGACAAACTCAGTGATTGGGTTGTTTTGACCCAGTGGTTGGGTAAAATGTTTGCCCAACCTGCTGGATAGTTTTATTTAACTCAACTATTGTTTAAAAATTACTGTTTTGTTGCTTAAAATGAACCCCAAGTATGTTGGAAATTAACATGTATTAATATGTTTAATAAATGAATATTTATTAATACGTTTAATGAATAACAACTAAACAATAAACATTTCTTAAATTGCTTATTAATAATTGTTCACCTTTTGATTATTATTGTTGCCTCTAGTAATTATGTGTCTGATTTTTAATTTCCAACCTATTTTGGGTTCATTTTAAGTCAGCCATATAGTCATTTTTAAACAATATTTGAGTTAAATAAAACTACCCAGCAGGTTAAGCAAATATTTAACCCAACCGCTGGGTTAAAGCAACCCAATCACTGGGTTTGTCCATTTTCAACCCAACTTGAGTCGTTTTTAACCCAGCATTTTTTAGAGTGTTATATTTCAATTATTATTTATTAAACTTATTAATAAATGTTAATTTCCAACCTATTTTGGGTTCTTTTAAGCAAGCAGTATAGTAATTTTTAAACAATAGTTGAGTTAAATAAAATACCCAGCAGTTTGGGTCAAACATTTAACCCAACCCGCTGGGTCAAAACAATCCAATTGCTGGGTTTGTCGATTTTTAACCCAACTTTTTTTTAGAGTGTAGCATCATGGCGGTGAGTTTGCACAGGAAAACACCACTCAGAAAATGTAAACTAATATATAAATACATTTTTACAGCTGTAATAATAATAGTTTTGTCCTCTATGCAATAAAGATCATGCCTGCCATTAGGCCGTCAAAAACACCCAGGAACAGTTTGTGCACGACGAGCCAGTTTGTGCTTTAAAACGCGACAGAACACAGCGTTCCCGGCTCACAGCGGTGTTTAAAGATAAATCTTTTTTGTTTTTTAAATTGAAAAAGACGATTTATAGCTGATTATGCTGCCAGCTCTACTGCCCTTTCCCAACATTTCTGGGCTAGCTGTAACCATGGCTATTTTTATGAATATTTCCATAACAATGTGATGCATAATGCCAAGCTGTCTTGCAAAATGTCACATAGTTGGCATTAACTGCGCCACACTTTAGTTTAGATTTCTTCATTTTGTTTTTCCTCTCAGGGTTGTGTACCATACACCTCCTGGTTTATTACAGAGCAGCCCCGTGAGACTTGCATGAGAAATTGCAATGTTCTGTTGTTGGCGTTGTCTTTGTTATTCTCTCCGTTTCTCTCTTTCCTTCCCACACACAGCAGAAGTTTCGCTGCACACCTGGACAGTTTCCCCCTGGCATTTCAGAGGATAAACCTGCACAATGTCCCCGAGGGGGGGACAGTTTTACATATTGATCAGTGGAGATTGTCCTCCACTAGCGGTTCAGGGCGTAGCACACTGCATTCAGCCGAGTGTGAGCAGAATCCATAATGAGAGAGAGAGAGTGTGGAGAAGAGGGAACGAGAAGAGAGATAGTAACGTTAAACAGGACGGAAGAAAAGAAGAGAGTTCAAAGGTAGCAATATGCGAATTTGAAACAGTGAGGTAAAGTCGAGGAAGTTGACAGAGGGAGGTTTGTGTCTAATGAAAGAGCGGGGAGTGTGCGAGCGAGACAGAGCGCTCTGTACTGCAGTGGGGGACTGCAGTTTGTGCGGATGCGAGGGAGATCGTGGGATGTGCCTGTGAAGCGTTCTGCTGCTCTCCCGTTTTGGATGGGTGGCTCCATTAGGGAGGACAGAACTATTGCCTGGTAAGGGCTTTCCCATTTCTGCAAGACCCCACCTCCCGATCGACCCCATCCGAGAAGCATGCTAACATTTTTCATGCTGTTCAATGTTTGTTTTCGAGGGGAATTGCAGGTTAAGATTGTTTTCGTTTTTCCTGCTGCATCGTACAGAGTTTGCATGATTTCAGAAGTGAGTTGGAAGTGGGGCATGAATGCATAAAGCCCTAAAGATCAAGTTACTTGATTTAGAAACTTACGTACAAATCTACAAAAAACATGAACAAATCGAGTCAATTACTAGTTTTAACACGCTTGTTTTTATCCTGCTGAAATTATTTACACTTAGCTGCAAGATGGTTTATGTTAATTAGTTCTGGTTTAGCTAATGGATCACTAGATTTGCCAAAGATGGTCAGGTTAGGCCTAATTAAATCTTTGAAAGAGACATGTTTAAACTGTATTGTCTGCTTTGTCTGTGAAATAATTAGTACTTATTTACAAAGTACTTAAGTTTAGAATTGGCAGAAATTTTTCTATTCCTCATTTTTTTAGTCACGGACTAACACTGCTGTAAAATTATTTATTTTATTTTATTTTTGAACACAAAGTTTACACATAATTTTTTGATGTTTTTTGTACAGCTGGTCATGGGCTGACACTGTTATAAATATATATTTTTGATCACAAAGTTTACATATGTATATTTCCTCTCTTTTCTAACATTTTCTGCTGTAAAATTATATTTTATTTTATTAACATCTTTTAGATAAATCTGTCCCTAAACGTCACGTATTAAAAACAAAGCAAACTCTGCTTGGTCACTTTAAACATCAGTTGCACAATCTTTTCTTTGTCTAAAGGGGCCGAACACAACATACTATATTATTTATTTTTGAACACAAAGTTTACGCACATTTTCTGTCATTTTTTGATGTTTTTTGTACAGCTGGTCATGGACTGACTTATAAATATATATTTTTGATCAAGTTTACATAGGTATATTTAATTTTTTTCTGATATATTTTGCTGTAAAATTATGTTTTATTTTATATTATTTTATTATATGTTATAATTATATTTTTTTATTTTATTTTTAACCTAAAATTTATGCACATTTTCTCTCATTTTTTATGTTTTTTGTACAGCTGGTCATTTTATTTCATTTCATTTCAACGTCTTTTAGATAAATCTGTCCCTAAACGTCACGTATTAAAAACAAAGCAAACTCTGCTTGGTCACTTTACACATCAGTCGCACAATCTTTTCTTTGTCTAAGTGGCCGAATACAACATACTATATGTTAGTGACCAGCTGTGCCATTATTTTCAGATGGTTAGTGTTACTTTGCTGGGTTATTTGACTGGTTATTGATTTTTCCATAATCTGGCTCTTTTCAGGATTTCCAGGACTGTCTGTCACAGATCTCTTCTCAGGAGAAAACCCTTTGCAGATATTCCAGAAACAGTCTTTCATTGAGATGCATTGAGTGTGAAGGTGTTGCGATATCTGAGATAACTAGACTCTTCAGTAAAGATGGCATTGCCAAGGGTGCAGATACTACTGTAAATGGATGTTATCAGGATTGCGTGAGGAAAGGCGTTATGCTAGCGGCTGTGCCAGTGCAGCAGATGTGACTATCTGTCTCCGTTCATAAGACGAGATGTTTATGAATCTCTCTGGTTGTGTGAGAAGGTTTCTCAGGAGAATGTGAATGCTAACAGGGTCTTTAAGGCATTTCAGAAGTACACCAAATAAAAGCATATCAATGACAGAGCACATCTGCTTGTAGTTTGAGGTTTATCTATAATTTGATTTGCCTTATGGCAGATAAGGTTTCTAAGTTTATTGACTTCCTCAGGGATTTGTTACTCTGGTTTTTCCACACAAACAGAAGCAAACTCTCACTCTGCAGTTTCTAATTTCTTCTGTTTTCAGGTCAGATGTGATCTAGACAAATGTATATCCAAATCCAGCTTGTGTCCCAGCCACAGACACACATAATCAGGGTGAAAACCCATGCGCAAACTGACCGCATATCCCAGTTCTGTCCAAATGTCTCGGTTGCTCTGTTAGATGGAGCTGTAAAGTGATTTGTATCTGCAATTCAGGCAGATCACATCTCACATGTGCAGCCTCTGCAGTTCCAAATGAGAATGAGACCCAACAAATCAGTATTGATTTACTTTTACATTTCATGCATTTGGCAGTGCGTCTTAGAATGAATTCATACTAGTATATTTTATCAGTATGTTTTTCCTGGGTATGTATGTATAGATAGATAGACATAGATAGATAGATAGATGGATGGATGGATAGATAGATAGATAGATAGATAGATAGATAGATAGATAGATAGATCTGCATTTTATTCTACATTTTTAATTTAAATTATAGTATATATTCAAATATCAATATCTTAAAATATATTAAAAGATTGTAAAGCATATAAACATTTTCCAAAAGTTTTTAAATATTAAAATACAAAATTATTATATCTAATTTAATAGTATATTTTAAAATATTTGTGGCAATGTGAATCAAAGCTTATAAGCATTTTTGAAATTTTCTTAAATATTAAAATATTACATTATAATATGTAATCACGTAGTACAATATTCTAAAATATATTAAAAGTTTGATTGTAAATAGCAGCCTATAAATTTTTAAAATTTAAAAATATAATATTTAAAAATTAAAAATACATATTTTTACATTAAAAAGACAAAAAAAAAACTGACTGATGTGTTATAGAATTGATATGTTGTGATTCATCACAGAACTGGTTGTTTTATTTCAAGAACTTTACTGAAGAGATTTTTTAAATTCCTATTGGAAAAATGACCAAGCCTTCCAGACCGATCAAAAGGCCCTTATACACGTCAGCCCTCATCCAGCCATGGCGGAGCGTCCACATGACTATCAGGGTGTGAGCGTGTAAAGGGCGCTTTCATCACATTCTCTACTCTTGGGGAACAGAGATGGTTGACACAGTGTTGTCAGTCAATAGCGCAGCCGAACGCAAATGTCAGTGGCGTGCAGCAGGTGAGCTCTGCAGCGCTGGAGAATAATGGATAGATGTCGAGCTACTTGAGAAAATCAATGCAACCCCTCAAACGCGGGTATCATCAGTGATTGCCACCTAAATAGTGCAGATTGGTTTTGCATGTATTGAGGGGTAGAGGCTGTGGATCTTGTCATTTTGAAGATTTACCCAGCATGGATTGGAAGGAGATGTGCATTTGGTAAATCAAACCCATTTGGTTCTTTCAGAGAAGAACAGAGTATAAATGATAGTCAATAGCTGGCTTTGTTTAGATTAGTATTGATTAGTATTTATGGTTGTCTCTTGGTGGGTGGCAGTGAAGGAGGCAATCCTAGATTGTTTTTCTCAATCATAGCTCAGATACAATTGCAGAAACCTGAAAATGCTGGAAAGCAGAAGCCAATGCTGCAACAGTGACCATATGTAATGCATAAAATAACCAATATAAACACACAATGCTTTGCTTCTTTTGTGCATTTACGATTAACTTAAGTGTTAGTTGGTTAATAGAGTGTGTAAAATTAATTTTTAATTTTGGGCAATTTTGTTGATGTCTCATTTGCTAATATTAAATCTCTGCGTCGATAATAGAAAAACCCTTATCAGTCAACTACTAATAATAAGTGTGCATTTTTCTCATTCAAAACTTACAGAATACATTAGTGTCCATGAAGTGTATTCAGATCTTTTTATTAGCACTTTGATAATCTAAACCTACTCAGTAGTGGGATTTTTATTAACAACCCTGTTCATTTGCATTAAAACTCTTATTTGATCAAACGCAGTCTCATTTTCTGGTCTTATTCGCTTTTTCCTTCCCTTTTTTGTTTATCTCTGACAGTGAGGGCAGTAAAATTCCCATCTGATTAGGTGAAGATATTTCAGCAGGGAATAAGGCAAAAAGTCTTTTATCCATTGCAATTTTTAAAAATCAATATTAAACAATATATAATTTAAATTTTGTAATAATAATAATTTATTTTACTGTATTATTTTAAATAAATTATTTTATCAGTATTTTTATTTAAAATGTTATTGAGTTATTTTAATATTTTAGTAATAATTATTTAAATAATTGTTATAAATATTTCTTTGTATTTTTTATTTTTATTTTTTTTAATAAAAAAATGAAGAGAAAGGAAACTAAATTTTTTTTTATTTTAATTTTGTAGTAATAATTTATTTTACTATTTTATTTTAAATCAGTTATTTTATCAATATTTTAATTAAAAAATTTAATGAGTTATTTTAATATTTTAGTAATAATTATTTAATTAATTAAATAATTCTTATAAATATTTTTCTGTTTTTTTTATTTTTATATTTTTTAATTAAAAAATGAAGAATTGAATGAAGAATTTGTTTTCCAGTTTGTAAGACTCTAATCACATCCAGGATCTTTATGTCTTTTAATTCTCAAAACTTTATTTTTCATTTCCTCCATGTATTTAACCCCATACATATTAGATCTCCTTATTAAGACAACATCGTCTTTCTGTTTCATTTCATTTTAAATATTATCTAGCAAAATGTACAACCTGCCAGCAGAGCTGCCCTGATTTAAAGTCATAATTTGAACAGGTTTTCATTCACAAGGTTGTGAGAAGCTGTCAGCAGTGACAGCAGATATTATCTGACATTTTAAAAGTGGATGCTGCAGGGAAAGTCAAATCAGAGGCAGAATTTTCTTCCATTTCTGTTGCATACAAGTATATGTGAGTAATAACGCTGGATTTGATGCTGTTTTATAAAATAAACAATTCTAGTGCAAAAAGCACTGAGGCGTCCCAGGACAAAATGTCTTGTGTTTTGTCCTGCAGTGCAGTGTTCTGTCATTTATCTTGCACTGTATACTTCAACGGCCTGAAGCTCTGACGCGTTATTTCATTATTTAAATGCAAGGCCATCCATTTCATTATTAAAAAGAGCCGTCCATTGTCGGTTTCAAGAGGTCTTAGCCTTGTTTTCTTTTCACTTGCACTTTTTTGTCATTTAGGCTATTCAAGAAGATGCTTCTGGTTTGAAGTTTCTCATAATAATAATAAATATGCTGTGAAAATTGCATTTAAGTTTATATACTGTATATATATATATATATATATATATATATATATATAATTATTCATATATTAAAAAAAGCTGCACTCTTCCTACATTCAATATGAGAAATCACATTAGGCACTGATGTTTTTGAAGGCCACAATTGTCTTTAAGATCAAAAAGCATTCCAGACTTCGATGTATTTTGTGTTTTAAATGTGTGTGGTCTCCTTAACTCCTCCAGGGTTCCTGAGCGGCCAAGCCAGATATTATGAAGTTGAACATCCTCAAAAATAGGCCAGAAGCCATGGTGGGCTCAGAGCCCACGGGACTCGGCGTCACCCACCCGTCGCACACAATGACGATGGCCCCCGCTGTCTCCACACCTGCGGACAACTCCACTGAGTCTGAGGCACCCGTCAACAAGAATGATGTCTTTGAGGAAATCAAAAGCAAGTTCCTCAATGAGATCGATAAAATCCCACGTAAGTCTTGCAGAGATATTTTACAGTCTCACTAGATCAAGAAAATCAATAGTGCATCATTATGCTGGAGATGTTTTATGGATTAAAATGCTGGACAAATTGTCCGACCCTCAGAGTTGTGACTAAACCGACCTTCTTTCTAATCTAGAAGTTCAATGCAATAAAGAGCAACTTAACATGATCTGCCTTCTTCTTGTAACCCTTCAAACAACATGCAAACCCAATTCACTCTATTTAAAGAGACAGTTCACACAAAAATCCTCATGACGTTCCGAACCCGTAAGACTTTTGTTCATCTTTGGAACACAAATGAAGATATTTTTAATGAAATCTGAAAGATTTCTATCCCTCCATTGACAGCTTACACAACTGAAACTTTGACGCTTCAAAATGTTCATAAAGAGATCGTAAAACTAATCCATATGAATAGAGCGGTTTAGTCCAAATTTTCTGAAGAGATACGATCGCTTTATATAATGAACAGATTTAATTCACATATAAACATTGATCAGCGAACATAAACAGAAGCTCAACCAAACCTGCTTGACGTATGAGAACAAACCTCTTGCAGAAGCTCAAACGTGCTGCGTAACATGAGAACGAACCTCACTGGTTCTTGAGGAAGCTCAAACGTGACGCGTAACACGAGAACGAACCTCATTGGTTCTTGCGGAAGCTCAAACGTGCTGCGTAACACGAGAACGAACCTCATTGGTTCTTGCGGAAGCTCAAACGTGACGCGTAACACGAGAACGAACCTCATTGGTTCTTGCGGAAGCTCAAACGTGCTGCGTAACACTAGAACGAACCTCATTGGTTCTTGAGGAAGCTCAAACGTGACGCGTAACACGAGAACGAACCTCATTGGTTCTTGCGGAAGCTCAAACGTGCTGCGTAACACTAGAACGAACCTCATTGGTTCTTGAGGAAGCTCAAACGTGACGCGTAACACGAGAACGAACCTCATTGGTTCTTGCGGAAGCTCAAACGTGCTGCGTAACACTAGAACGAACCTCATTGGTTCTTCCAGAGCTCAAACGTGATGCGTAACACGAGAATGAACCTCACTGGTTCTTGAGTAAGCTCAAACGTGATGCGTAACACGAGAATGAACCTCAGTGGTTCTTCCAGAGCTCAAACGTGCTGCGTAACACGAGAATGAACCTCAGTGGTTCTTCCAGAGCTCAAACGTGCTGCGTAACACGAGAATGAACCTCAGTGGTTCTTCCAAAGCTCAAACGTGCTGTATAACACGAGAATGAACCTCACTGGCTCTTGAGGAAGCTCAAACGTGCTGCGTAACACGAGAATGAACCTCAGTGGTTCTTCCAAAGCTCAAACGTGCTGTATAACACGAGAATGAACCTCACTGGTTCTTGAGGAAGCTCAAACGTGCTGCGTAACACGAGAACGAACCTCACTGGTTCTTCCAGAGCTCAAACGTGCTGTATAACACGAGAATGAACCTCACTGGTTCTTGAGGAAGCTCAAACGTGCTGCGTAACACGAGAACGAACCTCACTGGTTCTTCCAAAGCTCAAACGTGCTGCGTAACACGAGAATGAACCTCACTGGTTCTTCCAGAGCTCAAACGTGCTGTATAACACGAGAATGAACCTCACTGGTTCTTGAGGAAGCTCAAACGTGCTGCGTAACACGAGAATGAACCTCACTGGTTCTTCCAGAGCTCAAACGTGCTGCGTAACACGAGAATGAACCTCACTGGTTCTTCCAGAGCTCAAACGTGCTGTATAACACGAGAACGAACCTCACTGGTTCTTCCAGAGCTCAAACGTGCTGCGTAACACGAGAATGAACCTCACTGGTTCTTGAGGAAGCTCAAACGTGCTGCGTAACACGAGAACGAACCTCACTGGTTCTTCCAGAGCTCAAACGTGCTGCGTAACACGAGAATGAACCTCACTGGTTCTTCCAGAGCTCAAACGTGCTGTATAACACGAGAATGAACCTCACTGGTTCTTCCAGAGCTCAAACGTGCTGCGTAACACGAGAACGAACCTCACTGGTTCTTCCAGAGCTCAAACGTGCTGCGTAACACGAGAATGAACCTCACTGGTTCTTCCAGAGCTCAAACGTGCTGTGTAAAACGAGAATGAACCTCATTGGTTCTTGAGGAAGCTCAAACGTGCTGCGTAACACGAGAATGAACCTCAGTGGTTCTTCCAGAGCTCAAACGTGCTGTGTAAAACGAGAATGAACCTCATTGGTTCTTGAGGAAGCTCAAACGTGCTGCGTAACACGAGAATGAACCTCACTGGTTCTTGAGGAAGCTCAAACGTGCTGAGTAACACGAGAACGAACCTCATTGGTTCTTGAGGAAGCTCAAACATGCTGCGTAACATGAGAACTAACCCTTTAAGTTCATAAAACATTAAATGAAAACATGTTTGTATTTGTTGTATTTCATAAAAATGTCATAACTTGCTTTACGTCAAATACCACCTTCAAGGTATAACCCTTCACATGCTGCTCGGTGACAACACAATGTCTAAATGACTCTCTTTGTTTTTTTTTCCCCACAATGCTCTGCAGTGCCTCCATGGGCACTCATCGCCATCGCTGTAGTGGCCGCCCTCCTCATCCTCACCTGCTGCTTCTGTATCATTAAGAAATGCTGCTGTAAGAAGAAGAAGAACAAGAAAGGCAAAAAGGGAAAGGATGGCTTCAACATGAAGAACATGCAGGGTGGAGATGTATGTAACGGTGTTCAATAGCACCCACCATGACGGCATTAAATAATGTAGTTAAAAGTCCGGATGCACACTCCAATTAGTTTAGCTTTAGAATTAAAACTAGATTATATTAACTTCTGTATTAACTGGGAATATCAACAGAGTTTAGTGTTGCATCATTAAGAAAACAAGCCTCAGACCACTTTAGTGTGGGTTGCACTGATTATGAGGAGAGTCTGTTATGTGATTAGCTTCATGGTTTGCTTTATTGTGTTTGTGAGTAATGAGTGTTTTGTTTTCTTTGAAGAGAAATGGTACACTGGATGTTCCAAAACGTTTTTTTTAAATGTGATTTTAATCATAAAAAGACAGGAGCTTTAAGGGTCATTCTACAAAATGAGTGCCTTAATTATAAGATAGTTATATAATGAAATAACATTACAGAATTCAGACCAACTGTACATTAATATTGCGTTAATATTGAGTAACTTACATTTTATATACAATATTATCAGTTACTTTGTGTAAAAATAGTTGCAACTTGTAATTCAAACCAGTTCCAAGGTTGATTTTCAAATGATTCAATGAGTCATTCATAAAGACAGTCACTTCAAGGTTCAGTGTGTAATATTTAGGAGGATCTATTGACAGAAATGCAATATAATATACATACTATGTTTTCAGTCGTGTATAAAGACCTTACATAATGAATCGTTATGTTTTTATTACCTTAGAATGAGCCATTTTTTTCTACATACACCGCGGGTATATGTAAGTCACCCTTTTGCGCCGTCATGTTTCTACAGTAGCCCTAAACGGACAAACTGCTCTACAGAGCCTCATTGCTTGACTGGCTGCTCTTTGCTGTCTCAGATGACGAAATCTTTGTCCTGTGTCGGCCACTGTAGCATATCTTTGTGCTTCGAAAGGGAGGGTTGAGCGGTGGACTGAGCCGCTAAAATTTACACACTGAACCTTTAAATTGTTGCTGAATGGATCAGTGCTTTTGAATGAATCGTTTGAGCGAATGATTCAGTGACTCACTCATAAAGACACTGGCTGCATCCGAAATTGCATACTCTCTTGAGTAGTTACTTATTTTGAATAAGTAATTGCTCTGTGACCGCTAAAAAAGTATGGTTTATGTAGTATAAATGTAATTTGGGACGTCTTACATTCGCCATGTTGTCATTATCATGTGACCTACCAGCGTGAGTTGCGTCACTTCACTGCCAATCACAAATCCTCTCTTGTGGCCTCATGGGATAGTAAAGTGTCCATCATATGCACATACCTCTGAATTTATTGCTGAATGAATCAGTGAAGTGAATCAATCAATGACTCATTTTAAAACTAAATCAATTTTCGCCACCTACTGGCACAACAGTGTAATTGACAAAAAGTATAACTGCAAAATCCTCACCATTAACGCACCAATTTCTTTTCTCATAAAGATGTTTCTACCTTCTCTATATTCTTTTAGCACAAATACACTTATATATATGTATATAAAATTAGATGACTTAGTGCAATTTATTAACACTTTATGACAGTTTTTGTGTGATAAAATATACATCTTGAATCTTGCAGAAATCATTTGATATAGAAAAGACACTCAATTCATGGTATGATCCTTAAAACTTTACTTTAAGTCAATCTTTATGACATTTATTCATACTGATGTCTTAAACATCACAGTGTCATTTCTCAAAATGGTTCTCATGGTGTTGTTTACTGTCTTGACTGTCTTTCGTTCTGTTTTTTGGTGTGTCGTGAGTTCAACCTCTCCCTCTCTCTCTGCTCTCCTTCCTCCCGCTATGTGTCTAATGCGCCGCATTTCTTGACGCTCATGGGCGTCGGCGCTACGGTAGGTGGACGGATGAACGGCACGGCTGTTTGGCCGCTGAGTGCTAGCACCGCGTGGGTGGGATTGGATGGAATGGCTGTTGTAACTTCCTTGTTTTAAGCCTTTTGTACCTGCTGCTTGAAAAGATTATAGTTGAAAACAAAGGAAAGTTACAATGCAAATGAGACCCCCACTTAAGTGGAAGAATGATAATACAATAACAAAGAGACAAATGTGTAGGAGGTGTGAATGGAATAACTAATTATTAACCCACTAATACTGGCAAGATGTTTTGAGTTAGCAAGAGATGACCCACCAGACTCACAATGAATGCATGTGTTTAAAGGGCATGGCTGTTTTAGTTGCACTAAAAGTCCTGATGTCTCAGGGATTAGAACTAACAGTAAACCTTAAAATATCTAGAGCTATAAAATAAGTTATTTTGCTTGTCATATAAGCTCTTGTTCTATGATCATACAATCAGTTCAATTTAAAGTAGCAAAATTATATGAATATATCTATTTTTCAAAATATGATCAATTTGTTCTTAAAATTAGCACATTCTGCTGTGCCCTTTAATTTGTTGCTATATGGATATGGTTAGGAACTGACTTGAGAGTGACAATTTTTTTTTTTGGTGGCACATTAAACATCTTTAAATCAGTTTACAGTCCTTATGGAAGGTAAAAAACATACATAAATTAGGTTAAACTTTTGAGCCCCAAATTCTAAAGTCCTCACAACATGACATATTATGCATATAACATAATAATTCTGTTATGCAGCATCTTCACATAAAGTGACCCCAAAAAATACTTAGACACTTCAACCATGCTTAAAAAGGTCGTAATGCCATTGCATTAGATAACAAAATATCAAACCAAGTGGCATTTGTGAAACACAGATGATACTTTATTTGATATGTTGATATAAAAAAAATATTCAATGTATTTCTATACTCTAAAAAATGCTGGGTTAAAAACAACCCAAGTTGGGTTGAAAATGGATAAAAACACAGTGATTGGGTTGTTTTAACCCAGCAGTTGGGTTGAATGTTTGCCCAATGTGCTGGGTAGTTTTATTTAACTCAACTATTGTTTAAAAATTACTAAATGGTTGGCTTAAAATTAACCCAAAATAGGTTGGAAATTAAAAATCAGACACATAATTACTAGAGGCAACAATAATAATCAAAAGGTGAACAATTATTAATAAGAAATTTAATAAATGTTCATTGTTTAATTACTTATTAATAAATGTTTATTTATTAAACATTAATAAATGTTAATTTCCAACATACTTTGGGTTCATTTTAAGCAAGCAATACAGTAATTTTTAAACAATAGTTGAGTTAAATAAAACTACCCAGCAGGTTGGGCAAACATTTAACCCAACTGCTGGGTTAAAACAAACCATTCGCTGGGTTTGTCCATTTTCAACCCAACTAGGGTTGTTTTTCACCCAGCTACTATTTTTAAATGTGGTATGATGTAAGTAATGATTGTAATAATGTATTTAATGTTGAAAACCCTTGATCTAATGAAGTGTGGCTTAGTGTCCAAATACATTTTTGGGGCCGCTGCATAATGCTGGAACTGTGACCTATTTGTGGAAACAAAAAATTAGTTCTGCACATTATAGATTTTTTTTTTTCTCTCCCTGCAGTTTGGATGATGTTCAAAGATACACAAGAACGACATGTCAGCGTTTCACACGCCCAGAATAGCACAAAGGAGTCTGTTCTTCTTTAAACGTTTGCTGTCATCGCTTGTTCCCTGGAGTATCACTGATGAACAGTTAAATTTATCATGCTGATGATGACGATGAGAAAATGCTTGCACACTGAATTATGCACATCAATAAAAGCTCTTCTCATGTTTTTCTAAGAATTACCAAACACCTAATTTGAATATAGAGTCAAAATGTAATTTCATTATGGAAGAAGTTAAACTCTTGAATTGCTTCTCAAGATAAGCAAACAGAAAAAAGTGTCACCAATAAAAATTGTGAACTCGAGTCGTTTGCAACATCCAGCCCTGAATGACAACATTACTCCTAGTCCGCTATGGCAGATGACTAGCAGGTCAGGCCAGATAGAAGCATCTCTCCAACCTTACTGCAACTGACCGGGCCCTGAGCTTGTGGCATGCTTAAAGACAGGAGCCAGACATACTTTCATCCCGGATAGCGACTTGCTAAAACAATTTGCCGTTTGCCCCACAGAAACAACAGGATGATGATGATGAAGAAGGAGAAACTGGTTTGACAGAGGAGGAGAAAGAGGAAGAGGAAAAAGAAGTGGAGAAACTTGGAAAGCTTCAGTACTCTTTGGATTATGACTTCAACGATAACAAGGTTAGGATGTCGGATTAATGACATTATCCCCTGGTTTCACAGACGAGGTTTAAGCTAGTCCCAGACTAAAAGGCATGTTTGAGCTTTTTTACCTAAAACCAACTTGTACTGACATATCTTAAAACATGTCAGTGCCATTGTTTTTGTCTCAAGATGCACATCACTAATGTTTTTTTCTAACACACGTTTATAAAAGCTACTTAAATGCCTTAATTGAACTAAGGCTGAATCCTGGCTTAATCTAAGCCCTGTCTGTGAAACCAGACCTATATGCTAGAACATAAATAAACTTATTTTATCTTGTTTTATCATTTTTGTTAATGAAACATATTGTCAGTTATTCCTCTCGTCTCATATTAAAATATATTATGATGCATTTGGACGCAAATATATGATTAATTAAGAAAGTGTTGCAGTAATTAAAGCTGCAGTCCGTAACTTTTTTTGGTTAAAAATGATCCAAAATCAATTTTTGAGCAAGTACATAACCAGCCAGTGTTTAAAACAATCTCCTTACCTTAGCCCGATTCACAACGGTATGCTTGTAATAATGTTTTCTAATTCGAGAGGTACTGGTAGGTTTCCGCGGGAAATCCGAGCATCCGCCGTTCGTCTTTGCGTTATTACGTCACGTCTGTTTACATAAAGAACGAGTCCCAGCTGGTAGGCTATATCACATGTGAGGAAGCTGCAGGTGGTGGATCATTTATAGCCTTTTCTCACAGCAGCTGGAATAATTAAACTCATAATTTTGATGGCGGATTGTATGGTATGACAAATTAACGTTAGAGATTAGACTGTACAGAAATTGAAATCTACAGGTAATGCTAATACACTCTAAAATACACGTAGTCATGCAATGCTGATGTTATTAACATTAACAATTTGAGAACGAAGTATAACAGTAATAATAATTTGCATGGTTTGATGTGATATGAGCTAAGCGATCGTTAGATTTAATAACCATTGGCAGCGCGATTTATTGTAATGTTTTTTTTGTTTGTTTTTTTTCAGTTGGTTAGAACTAAAGTGGCAGATTTGTTACTTGCTTGTTCAAATGACATTCTCCAGTGAAAATTCTTATTTTGGTCATACTTCCAAGACTACAATCTGTGATTCCAAAGTACAGTATCCATACCGGTGCGGTGACCGACAGCAAACATTCTCCTCAAAACGTTAGATTCATCCACGCTGAGGAGCCATGCCGATGCACAACCCACATAAAAATGATAATTCTGTAATTAACTGCGATAGCAGGTTTCAAACAGAGATGGCGACAAAGAGGCAAAAATTACGGACTGCAGCTTTAAAAGCAATTAAAGAAATAGTTCACCCCATAATTCAAATTCAGTCATTATTTATGAAAAGAGCTGTGTGAAGATTTCTCAAGAATTCTCGTTTTGTGTGGCTCAGAAAAATAACAGCGTGCTTGTGTTTGGAACAGCATGAGACTGAGTAAATAAAGACAGAATTTTTATGTTTTGGGGGTGAACTGTTCCTCTGATTAATACATCTTTCAAAGTTCCCTGTGTGATGATCTTGGAGAAAGTTTGCGCTCATGCAGTGCTGTCTCTGTATCTCAGTATCTGCTGAGTCACAGCTGTAGGTCGAGTTCCAAAATGAGTTTAAACAAACATTAATGACAGTGAACTGTTATTGCTTCTTAATGCAGTCAGATTCAATTTTAATATGCATCAGGTTCCTAGAGTGAAGTTTATGAAAATGACAGTTACACTACTGTTCAAAAGAAGTCTTTTCTGCTCACCAAGTCTGCATTTATTTGATCAAAAATACAGTAAAAACAATTGTAATTTAAAATAACTGTTTTCTATATGAATATACTTTAAAATGTAATTTATTCCTGTGATCAAAGCTGAATTTTCAGCATCATTACTCCAGTCTTCAGTGTCACATGATCCTTCAGAAATCATTCTAATATGCTGATCTGCTGCTCAATAAAAATTTCTGATTATTATCAATGTTGAAAACAGTTGTGCTGCTTCATATCTTTGTGGAAACTATATATTCTTTAATAAATAGAAAGTTTTAATTATTTGAAATATTTTGTAACATTATCAATGTCTTTAATTTCACTTTTGATCAATTTAATGCATCCTTACTGAATAGAAGTATACTTTTTTTTTTAAAAAAACAACTTTTGAACAGTAGTGTATTTATGAATAAGACTTTCAGTTTATAATTCAGTTTAAATTTATGCATAAAGTCTGACAGACATTTCCGAGTGAGCACATCCCAAAGGAAAATTGTATTGTAAATTCCTTAAGAAAAATCTGAGAAGCTCTATTTGCTCTTCATTTAATCTCACTGATATATTAAAGAAATCTCATTTTAAATTTTATATTATTCCTACAAGAAATTCTTTTTATTTATTAAACCTCTTGCTTCTATTTTTCCACATTTCTTTATCCACAGCTGACAGTCGGAATCTTGCAATGTGCCGACCTGATTTCCATGGACTCTGGCGGAACGTCCGATCCTTACGTTAAAGTGTTCATCCTACCAGATAAGAAGAAAAAGTTTGACACCAAGGTGCACAAAAAGACCCTCAACCCAGTGTTCAATGAAACCTTTGTCTTCAAGGTAAGCTGTTCACCACTTTTAAATGACTCACTGTAATTTTGTTGGTCAAATATTGATGTGTAAAGAGTGGCCTATTGTAATATTATCCTAAAAGACAGCATATATTCTAAGTTAATCAAGTAATATATAATGAAACTTGCATGAACAGAAAACCCCTGGCTCTAATAAATATCAAATTTAACAAATTACTGCTATGCCTCCACAGTGATGTTGGTTTGTCATTAGTGTTCATTGGCTGTTTTCTGCAACACCAGCGTTTTGGTCCTAATGCTTCCAGCATCTCCCGAATAAGCTTTAGTTTCCCAGAGTCGGTAATGAGCTCCGGAGGGGCCGCGCATCCTCTGGCGGTCACTGCTAGAGCTCTAATAGTCTCACTCTGAGAAAAGTGATCTAGGACAAGAACAATTGGCCATCTTCAAAGCTCCTGCCTTACAGTTAGAACGGCTGACTGTGTTTCTAAAAATGGACTGCACACTGTACGAGTGAACGAACGAACGAGAAAACAAAGCCAAATGAGGAGGTTTTCTCATGTAATTATTTTTCACATCGTTTGCAAGAACAGATGATTAGGAAAATGACCTGTAAATGTGAATATATAAATATATTTGAATATATATTAATATTTTTTATTAATATTAATTAATAATTTTAATGTTTACAAAATAAAAATGTTATTAGGCTTTGTTTAAATGTTAAAATATTTTATAATATATTTTAATATATTATACTATGTGATTTTGTATTATAAATGTGTATTTTAATATTTAAAAAATGTTTAAAAAATAAAATATTTAAAATATTTTATTATATTTTATAATATATTTTAGTGTATTATACTATTTCATTATGTATTATAAATATATATGTTAATATTTTAAAATATTTTAAAACTAAAAATGTTAATAGGTTTTGTTTAAATTTTAATATTGTGATTATATATTATAATTTTATATTAAAAATGTATATGGGTTTGAATTCACAAAGTCAAAGTTTTTATTAATAATAATAATAATAGATTATATATTCTGATTTGATATTTTATTATTTTAAAATTGAAAAAAAAAGCTTTAACATCTAAATAGATATTGTGCCATTTAATTATACATTATATTTTATACTTTAATATTTTAAAAAATGTTTATAGGCTTAGACTTTTAATATATTTTATAAGAATATTTTTAAAAAAAATGTATTTAAAAATTCTAAATATATTTTAAGATGTACTATTAGATTCTCTCTCTCTCTCTATCAATCTATCATCTGTCTGTCTGTGGCAGAACAGGTTAAATTTCCTTTATATAACAATACTCAAAGAACAGCATGCTCAGATTTATCACTCAGCTCTGCAAAAACTGTTTGAAACTGTTCGAAATCTATAATGTCAATTCTTCTCAATGGTTTCCATGTTAGATGCCGTACCAGGAGCTGGGTGGGAAGACACTGGTCATGTGTGTGTACGACTATGACCGCTTCTCCAAACACGACATCATCGGCGAGGTTAAACTACCCATGAACACTCTGGATCTGGGTCAGCCGATTGAAGAGTGGAGAGACCTGGAAAGCGCTGAGAAAGAGGAGGTGATTAATTAAATGATCATTGATTTTTAACTGGTCCAAGCCAGATTTGAAAAGAAAGTAAGCAGTCGTGTTGGAGATGCATTAGATCGGTCTTCTCAAATGCATTTGTAGATGATCACACATATTGATATCTTTTCCATACAGCCTGAGAAGCTTGGTGATATCTGCATCTCCCTGCGTTACGTTCCTACTGCGGGCAAACTGACCGTTTGTATTCTTGAGGCCAAGAACCTGAAGAAGATGGATGTGGGCGGCCTGTCTGGTGAGAGCTGAGCTGAGATATATGAGTCTACAGCAAGAAATGTTTCATATATTTGATGCAATTAACTCAACATTTGACGTTTGGCAGACCCGTATGTGAAGATCCAGCTATTGCAGAATGGAAAGCGTCTAAAGAAGAAGAAGACTACAGTAAAGAAGAACACACTGAACCCGTACTACAATGAATCCTTCAGCTTTGAGATCCCTCTGGAGCAAATGCAGGTAGATTATGCAGTTAGACCAGAGTTTGTTTTATATATTAAAATAAAAAACATATTATATTATATTATATTATTATTCTAATATTTAAAAATAAAAAAAGTCTGAAATCACAAATATTTCATATAATTTAACATATTACACTGTTATGACATATTAAAATTTAATAATTTAATATTTAAAAGAAGGTTTGATTTGCATAGTCACAAAATTTTAATATTTAAAATATTATACTATTTATATTATACTTACATTTATTATACTAGATTATTTATTGTTATATATTATAATTTTATATTTTAATATTTAAAAAATAAAAATTGTTTAGAAAATGAATTTATTTACATTTTTTATTTTTCTTTCAAAGTTTTGCCAATTGTATATAGTTTAAATGTTTGATTTTATTTATTTTTATTATTATTATATGTCTGAATGTCCATATATGTTATTTAGCATATAGCAAAATTGAAGTGTACATTTTATGCTAAAATTTAATAAAAAGTAGATCACAAAAAAATGTTTATGGGTTTGGCTTCACAAATTTTTAATATATTTTAAGATATAATATCTGATTTATACAATTTATGATTTTGTTTTAATATTTTAAATATGAAAAACTAGGCTTTAATTCACAGTCACAACATTTTAATATACTGTATTTTAAAATATAATTTTAGATTTTAGATTAAAAAATTTAAAAAAATGTTTATAGTCTTTGAAGGTTGAATTTGACGATTCACAATTTTGGGGAAAAAATGCACTGAAACACCTCGAGTTCCACAAGTTCTTCAACGTCCATAAGTTGATGTGTTTTTAGTACCAGATTTTTACAATACATTAGAATTAGCTTGGCTAAATTATTTTCTTTTTTGTTTTTCTACTTTAGAAAATCATTGTGGTGGTGACGGTCTTCGACTACGACAAGATAGGCAAGAACGATGCCATTGGAAAGATCTTCATTGGCAGCAAAGCCTCAGGCACAGCGCTGAAGCACTGGTCCGACATGTTGGCCAACCCGCGCCGCCCAATCGCCCAGTGGCATCCCCTCCAACCGGAGGAAGATATCGACGGCGCTCTGGCTGCCCTTAATGCCAAGAAGTAACTTCTCACATCTCAGCCTGACTAACCGACTAACTAACCAACCCACCACTGCATGACACCCCACACTCATCCGTACATGCTCTGCCAGTTTCGCATAATCACCAACAAAAACACTGAATACTCTAAAGAATATACTTGAAAAGATGAACAATATCACGTTCGCCACATAGTGTAAAACGAGGCAGGAGAAACGGACAAATGCGACACATTTGGTCCGACAGAACATTTGCAAATATCAAGCAAAATGGCAGTAGAAGTAGCCAGCAAGAAATACATTTTTTAACACTGATTGTTAAAACCCAACAATGAAAGTGTCCAAATTCAAAAGTGCACAAAAAAAAGTCAGTAAACACACCTGAAGACTTTTTTTTTTTGCAATTTCGCTACAATTTTCCCTACATCATGTCACATTATTCTACATTTTCAACTAGTTAACTGGATTGTATATTATAAGAGATTTTTATTTCATCTCATGAACAGAAAGGAATTTATTTCGGATATACTGGTTTTGTAAGCTGGAATTTTGTGCCTAATCAAAAAGTGCAAATAGAGTTTATGTTACAAATATCTACACGTTTGCACAATTAACAAAGCAATGATCACGTTCAGTTAAACATCCCAGGAGAAGTAACTGGTGTAGAACAGAGTTGTTTACATTGTTAGTGGGTGAATCAGGCCTTTGGGTCAGAGTTGAATCATAAGACACATGTGCATTTATGTGCCCAAAAGAACGAAGATTCAGGTATATGGTTTTGTAATAGTGCAGTTAGATAGGACTGTATTAATTAATGGGAATACATGGGCTAATAATTCATGAGATGTTGCAATATACATCAATGTTAAATTCCACACTAGTCAAGCATGGTTTACACATAGTCAGTGTAAAAGATGTAGACACAAATAGAGTCTCTCACATGTTTCCTAACCAGACGCGATGCGATAAGTTTCAAGAGCGACAAACAATTTGTCTGTCTACACCAGACGCAATGCGACTATAGCTGTGTTTCCATCCAAAGTTGCGAATTTAACTTGTCCGCAAATTTGGAATATCGCATAAAACATTTGCGAATAAAGCATCCAGTGAGTTGAAGAAAACAAAATCGTCACTTCCTGATAAACTGGCGCTAAATATCACTAAGAAAAATGGAAGTTGCTGCAGTAGAAGCCACTGTATATGTTTTTTATGCACATTTTTAGAATCTATGCGCATCTTTGTTTCCAAAATGCTCAAAAAATAGGTGGATGGAAACAGAGCTTATGAGACGCGATAAAGTCTATCAAAGGCCAAGAGGCTCAAAAACAAGTTAATTTTAACACACGTAACACATAAAATACGTGTGCCAACAACGCGTGAAATAAACGTATTTTACGTGTTGTTGGCGTGTTAAAATTCACGTGTTTTTGAACCTTTTGGTCTTCCATCGAAGTCAATCTCTGCAAGCTACCCTCACTCATAACGAAATGGATTACGTACATAATCAAATTCATAAATATTACACCATTTTAACTTTATTAAAAATACATACTGAGTTACTGAAACAATCTTTGTCATAGAATACACTTGTCAGTTCACAATTTGAAAGTTTAAAGTTTCTTGTTTCCTTTTATTTATTTTGAAGATCTGAGGTGAATTGTCCATTGTTGCTTCCAGTATGGCTATAACACACAAAAATGATATTTAAACTCACATCAGACGCTTTTAACATAAAAAAAGCACATAAACAGTACCTGACATTATTAGTATCATACTTTGTGTTGTTGTTCCAGCCGCGACGTCGCAGAAAAATGAATACCGTTTCTAAAATGGCGTGTCGCCGTCGCGGCTAGTTAAGACAAAAACTCTGATTAACATGGAAAATATACCTTTTATCACGTGTCGCGTCTGGTTAGGACACGGTGTAAAGCTGTGATTACAGTGCCAAATCCAGATGTTCATATCTCTCACATATAAACCTGGCAGGCGTCGTGTTCACTAAAGCTGGCTGTGAATGTTTCGTGGGATCATACAAATTAAATTTGCACTCAGTCGGTGTGTCCTTGAGAGATTTTCATGTGTATTTAAAATACATTTTGAAAACCTGGTTGACGTCACTGCCTTCTTTGTTCGGAGCTTAAACTCACCCGTAAACTCACAGTAAACTCCCACTCTCCGAGATGCCAAAGTATTAAGGTGGAATTGAACGGTAAGTGGCGGTAAACTGGGTGTGTGGTAAACTTCACCCACATATAAAATAAAGCAATCCGAAGCGTTCAGATCCACTTGATTCCAGCTCCATCCCCAACGATGCTTGTGTAAATATGCATTGATCAAATTGGTTTCTACAGCATGTACCTATAAATTGATGTACATAGAAGCATGTTTTAAAGATAGAGCATAATTATATTGTGTGTGTGGCATTCGTCATTTTGATAATAAAATGTAGAGGAAAGATATAATGCACTGAATGCACATTTTATGAAATTTCCCTGAAAGGGTGTAAGACATTTAAGAATATCTTAATATAGAGTTTTTCAAAATACTTTTGAATTAGGAGCTGTGTGTAACGTGAGTGATAGACTCATGCTTGTGGTGTCAGTTTGACTTGATTTGCATTTATTTACTTTTTATTGTCCAGTCAACATGTATTTGTCACGTTCCTGTGTTTATTCTGTCCTGTTGATGTGAAAATAAGAAATAAAAATGTTCAGTTTGTGAATTTACAGGAATGTCTTGTCAGGGTGAATCTCGCAAAAACATATCCAGGTCGCATTTCACCACAAAATCAGAAGAAACAAATAAAATGTTTTGCATAAAGAAAATTAAGCCATTTTTGCATTAAAATAATGAGAATTTAATGAAGAAAAGTGCTTCATTTTTATGATACTAATGCAAAAAAGTAGTAATGCTCCTAAAAGAGGCGTATTTTTCTCCCAGGGAAGAATTTCTTATTTCTTTCTTTTGATTTCGGTGTGAAACATGACCTGAACGTTGTTTCGTGAGATTCATCTGTTAATGTACAGTGTGTAAAACCGCTTTCTGAAACTAGAAGCCATATGCATGGGCCCTCGCAAGAGCTCATCGTTTTTGGACAAAAACACCTCAACAGAAATCAATAATGTAATAACCTTCACGCATTTGAGCCAAAATGATGTGAGAGCAACTGTCTGTTCAAAGACGGTTTTTGTTTTGTAATTCTTCACAATAATTGAATTATAAGCAAGGGATATTGGCAGGTATGAAAGTGCTGCCCTTATGTTTTTTCATAATAACATGTATTCACACAGTTGCTTGCAAAAAATTAGTTAGATGTATTGTCATAATTATGGTGATCCACATGTACAATGGCATGAGTTTATAATGCAGTGTGTGTACAGTTGACAACCACAACCAGCTCAGTAGATTTACGCAAACGTGTATTTTTTTAGGTCATTTAATTTTGGATGTTATTTTTGCATATGATTTTCTGAAGATCTACACTTAGTTTTCCTAACATTATTTGATAGGATTCAGAATTATTCAATGCAATGACAGAATTTCATTAGATGGGCGCAGCTGAATGTGTCTATACCAACGTATATAGAGGCCAAGATGGTATAATTCATGATCAAAGATGGTCTTTTAATGGCCAATCGTTTTTGTTCTCATATTGTATTCACCTTCAATTCCTTCATTGAATGTTTGGTCTGTTATATGTAATCATTTACTTTTTTTATATGACTCTCTGTTTGGTTGAACAGCCTTGGACTGTCTACTGCTACTTAGGAATATTTGTCTGCTTCTGTGTGTTGTACTTTGCAATAGGACCAATGTAGAATAATGTCTTAATGTTTCTTCTGTGGACGTGAATCAAACTGCAGGGGTCTGGTGTTCCTCTGCAGAGCAAGCAACAAAATCCCAGTCTTCCCTGGGACACTGTGGATGCCAGTCGACTGGCCCCCTTCCCTCTCTGTGTTCAGACAGGTTTCCATTCTAATATCGGACCATATAGTCACAAAGACCTTCCCAATGCAATACTGCCAACATCTCAGCTTACTAACATCTCCTAACAGTCCCGATTCATCGTGTAAAGACTCTTCCAAAGAACTGATGCCTTCCTTTTCTGTTTGTCCTGTGTGGAGGTTCCAGTGTTGTCAATTCCTTTCGTGGATGCTTTGGCATGCTTTGAATTCCCCTTCTACAAATGAACACATCAGCCAGTGAAGAAAAAGAAAGCCTTTCCTCTGGCGATTCGTGTAGCTTCTTGTCATCCTGTACAACCAATGTGAAAACCAACCAATAGAACATCTACATGCAGATTTATCCATGAGTTATCGATTAGTTAATCATAAGAAATAAAGATCTTTTAAATATATTATGTTTGAAGTGTTGTGTCAGTCCTTGAATGAAGACTTGACGGTAAGCTTTGATGGGCGATCGAATTAAATATTTTTAGGGGAGAGTGGGGTAAGATGAGCCATCTTTTACTTATGTGGTCCTCAAGAAAAGGGAAAATAAGGCGGAAGTACAATGAACGTATTTAAAGTAATTTCAGGATGTTTCCTATCATTTTAAATGATCAGAATACATCTATGACAAAGGGTTCTAAAAAATATGGTTTCTTATAAAAAAGTGTTCCTCTGGCTCAATTTACCCCCAGGTTAGGGGTAAGTTGAGCCGAGTCAGTAGGTGGGTGTAAACTGACCTGAATCTGAATCAAATCCATGTGAAATTTTAAAGATAATGTACCTATTTTCATAACTAATTTAATAATCAAATTTCCTTTTACAAATACCAACCAAATTAAGTTGAAATTTCAGTATGTTTAATTGTTTGCATTTCTGAAACCATATGTTGAACATCAAAGTTGTAACCTTCACATAAACAGACTAAACAGAGAGTTTGTTGAGTAAAATTAAATAAAAACTAAATAAGAATGAATAAATGTCACTGAAACTAATAAACATTTTAGTCAAAAGGTTCTTGACATGGTAGTTTCTGCAACGTCGACCATGTTAGGCCATTAGAGACTACAGGTGGGAAGATATATATGGTTCATATCAGAGAAGGATTTGGTGTACTTGTACACTATTCCTATCAAATAAACTCAAAAATAAAGATAAACTAAACCAGTTGCGTAATATTACATTGAAATGACTCCAGTTTATACTTCAGATTTAATTTAAATTCATTGCCTTATGGTGGGGTAAGTTAAAACGCTGGCTCAATTTACCCCACAGCATTTGGCTCACTTTGCCCCAATTCAGAATAATATTTAGCTAAATGACTTGCATGGTTTTATACTTTGCTAAATCACCAATATGCATCATAAATAGTTTTAGACCTGGACAAATTTGCTTTGATGAAACAGCCGTTACATCTGTTATGATAAAATTTTACTTTGACAAGCCAAAAACAGTTTTTAAAGTAAATAAGTGACTTCCTCCCATGTGCTTCTCCTTTTCACAGTCTGGCAGAAATTATGAGTGGTTCCAAAATATACGGTCACATGACAATAAAATGATACAGTTGCCAAAATACAGGAGGTGGCTCATTTTACCCCACTCTCATATAGGCTACTGTGGGATTTGTTCATAGTACTCCAAGATAATATAACTATTTGTTATATCTAGTCTAGTTTAAACTTTTTGACAACGAAACAATGTTTTGTGTGCTATGCTCATTTCTAACTGAAAAATTATTTAAACGATTCATGCATGACACGCAAATGAAAATCTGTCCCTGAAATCTGTATGAATGATTTCCCCAAAAATATATAATGATATACAATAATAAGTAATATAAATATACATACACTATTTAATAACTAGTCTAGTGATAAAAACGGACAGTGACGGTTGGTGACATTGACTCGCTGTGATTGGTCAATCCTGACCAGTGCTGAGAAAAGTAACAACTATCACGTGATAAAGCCCGCTGTGCTCTGATTAATAATTTACACCTGAATAATGGCACCGATTAACGTAAAATTAAAGATATTGAATTGAAATAATACAATGAAGAATTAAAATATAAGGTGTATTATTAAAACCCACCGTATCTGCTGCTTAATCTGTTTCTCTGATTTGTCCTCCCGTGCAGCAGGAGGCAGTAAAGCTCAACAAAGACAGAAAGTCGAACTCATTCGAAGCAAAGCACCGGATGTGTTTATCCTAAATCTGAGAACAAACACAGCCGTTTTGTTTTATTAATTCTCAATTTTCCATAACATAGCAAAGGCTACAAATTAATATCTAGTTACAGGTAAGTGGTTTGTTTTGTGTGTGTTTGATTTATAGATGTAAAGATATTTTAACAGTGCATGTCAGCGACGCGTCAGAGCCGAAACGCTCCTGTTAGAATCAAACATCGTGTTAGTTTTGCACTGCTTAACTTATCTGACGAAGACGTACTATGGTATTACCATGCACTATGTTCTTGTGAGTAGCGTGAATAACGTGTGTTTATCCGCAGCAGCAGCTCAGCATCATGTCTGCAGATCTGGATCTGTCTCCTCCAGAGGTTCCCGAACCGACTCTCTTCGAGAGTCTCTTGCGTTATGGATTATTTCTAGGGGCCATTTTTCAACTCATCTGCATTTTAGCTATAATTATACCCACATCCAAGAGCCACGAACAGGTGCGGACAAGATACACTATTACAGATTTGCCGTGATATCTGACAACGGTCAAAGTTTTAAAGGGGAAAAAAATGAAAATTCTGTCATTAATTACTCTCCCTCATGTTTCAAACAAGTAAGACTTTTGTTCATCTTCGGAACACAAATAAAGATCTTTTTGATGAAATCTGAGAGCTTTCTCTCCCTCCATAGACAGTCTACACGACACTTTGACGCTTCAAAAAGTTCATAAAGAGATTGTAAAACTAATCCATATGAATTGAGCGGTTTAGTCCAAATTTCGTAAGAGACTTGATCACTTTATATGATGAACAGATTGAATTTAGGCTTTTATTCACATAAGCATTCATCAACACACATCAGTTGTGGAAAACAGAAACTCAAGCATGTTTGCTTGACGTGCAAGAACCAATGAGGTTCATTCTCATGTGTTACACCGCACGTTTGAGCTTTCCCTAGTAATGGGAGAAACAAAGCTTTTCGAAGCTTCGAATCAATTGAACCAATTGCTTCGCTAAATGATTCACTGTTTAGAAGCGTTTGAAACTCCGCCTTCCGGTCAAAACAGTGTAAGTGCAACAAAAACTCAGGCCAAACATGCTTAAAACAGCATCAAATACAATTAACGAATAATCTAATATTAATTATTAAGTGTCTGTGTAATGTGTGTTCTTTTATCAATTTCTATGGATGGCTCAGCTAAACAAGCCAATAAGAGCCTATTAACTACTATTGTTCCTTTTAATTATACAAATGTCTCATTAAACGTCTACAATCGCATAAAACTGATCAGAGATCAGGTAAAAACCACAGACACTTGTTCAAGGGTTCACCGCTGGGAGGTGAAACTCAATGACTCCGCATGATTCATGGGTTCACAGAGATCATCGCCCCCCAGTGGTGAACCAAATCATGTGACTTTGGCAGTTTGAAACACGCTCCGAACCAATGATTCCAAACTAAAGATTTGTAAAGGTTTTGAACCAATGAGGTTTGTTCTTGTGCGTCAAGCAGGTTCGGTTGAGCTTTTGTTTATGTTCGCTAAATTAAATATGTTCATCATATAAAGCGATCGTGTCTCCTAAGAAAATTTGGGTTAAACCACTCAATTCATATGGGTTATATTTTACGGTCTCTTTATGAACTTTTTGAAGCGTCAAAGTGTTGTGTAGACTATGGAGGAGTAGAAACCTCTTAGATTTCATTAAAAAGATCTTCATTTGTGTTTTGAAGATGAATGACGTGAAGGTAAGTAGATGATGACAGAATTTTCATTTTTGGTTGAACTAACCCTTGTGAGAAAACATGTCTTAATGTAATAATAATGATGATCAATCAACTGGGGAAATATGGTGATATATTAGTCAACTTGTGTCTTGCCATAAGGGGTTTGAAATTCATATGAATTTATTCTGTTGTATTTCATAATTTTAGGTGGAGCCGTCAGAGCCGGTTGACACTCGCAGCTCTGAGCAGAACCGAAAGCCAAAGGGACCCGTTCAACAAATCCGACAGAAGCTGAAAAAGGAGAGCAAGAAGAAGAGATAGAGTGAGTGTGTGTGTGTGTGTGTATACTGACTGACTGACTGAGTGAATGTGAACGAGAAGGAAACACTAAAGGTGCAGCAGGAACCTTGTGTAAGGATTCGGCTGTGGATTTGCTATTGACTTAGAATGATGTGCATCAAACGTGATATTGTTCAGTTCAGCCATTATAACACATTTCAGTTTGGATGTTGCCACATACTTCAAAACAGTGTTATGTCACACATTATACATGTATCTGTGTTTTGAATAATCTTTAGTGTTATTTTTATGGCTTTTTTAAGTACCTTCATCTGAATAAACTGATGTCCGTTCTGCTCATTTCTTTCTGTGGTGATAATTATGTTCAAAAATAGTGTAATCCAGGTGCAATGTTCAAAAGGCACAGAAGATATTTATATATTTTAAAATATATTTTCTAAAATGTTGTATTCCCAAAAATACTTAAGAATGCTCATGTTTAAAATGAAAATTCTAAATAGATTGTTTCAAGTAAACATTGCATTATAATGCTGCTAGCTATAATATGTTAATTTTATTTTCATAATCTGGCTAATAAAATCTCTTATGAGTGCTAATCGTCATGATCAAGAGATGCTTGCTACTTAAAAAGGGTTAATGAACATGTTCAGTATTTGAGAATTGTATTTAAAACTCTTTATGAACTTGATTTATAGATTAATAACACTTTTCTTAACAATATTTTCATGAATCTGGAGCTCTTGAAACAAATATAAAATTGTATAAACAACTATTTTGCATTTTAAATGCACAAAAAAAACATTCATAATCCTTACATAAATTAAGGACACAAACATAAACATATTTAAGTGTAATTATTGCATCAGCTGTTATAATATCTAGTAGTAACTATTAGTTAAGCATCCAGTTTACTCATAATTATCTGCCAGATTGGTTTGCATCTTGGTTAGTTCCAACAAATAAAGTAACAGCCACTTTAAAACATTTTATTTGAAATACACTTTGATAAATATGTTTCATAAGGTTGCTCTTTGATTAAAAACATGATTTGAGAAAATAGACATTATATAAACAATAACAAAACACACTGATAATATGTCTAACGTGATCTTACTGAAATCATCTATTTGTGTACAAATCATAGATATGATGAAAAACAAGGAATTGAAATAGATATCAATGCCAAGACGTCTTCATCGGCCTGATGCTGTTTCATGAGAGGGGATGTTGATTTGTCTTCCACATTAGAGCTTATTTTTATGAACAAGGTCCCTTCTTATGACAGCATTCACTGCAGGGGAAAATGAAAACAAAAACATCATTAGTGGTGTTTGCTGAACTGATGTGATCAAACCTCCAACAGTAAGTATTAAATGTCAGTTTGTGTTCCAGACATACTGTGTGTTGTTGAGGACAGTGTGCTGTTCCTTTACTAAGTGATGCACCATTTTCACCTGCCGACTTTTATCAAGACATTTTTATGATGCACATGCATCACACGGACGTGAATGAACGCAAGGTCGGACACTGCAGTCAGTCTGCGCCCCACCCAGACTCAACGATGCACCTAACCTTCCACTAGCTGGCAGCACAGGGTTTAACCTGATAACTTTATTTGGTTGTGCTTCCTGTTTTTCTGCTGAGACAAGTTAGTGGGCTAAAAATGGAAAGTTTTCAGTCTAAAATTAGATTAGGGGACACAAGGGGGTAGCGTTTACAGGTAAAATAGGCTTGAAATAGAAGCTGAAGCGTTGGCGTGATGCTTTGTAACTCCTACACCATCCACCGCAAATACAAACAAATCTACATGTGTGGTCTAATAATAAAACGTGGCTCACAATATCAACTATACCAGGCTTTACATGAATAAACACAATTCAGGTTTATTTACGAGTGCTTTTGCGATTGAATGCTTTCCTGAAAGATCAATAGTGTGTCCTGTTTGTCCCTGTGTGTGTTTTAGGTCTGCTAGGAGCTCAATATTTAACAGGCGTTGGCAGAACCTGAGGCACTGACCCATATAGCGGCGCCTGATAAGAGTGGCATACATTAGAGACTCAGACACAGGCCTCAGAAAGAAACTACTAAATATCTGCTATATCAACACAACAACCTGTGATTGTTTAGGCACAATAGTGTGACGACCATATAAAATCCTATATTTAAATTAAAGTTTAAAAACATTTAATATGGAAGAGCCAAGCAATAATAAATAAATAAATAATTTAAATAAAAATAAATCATTAAATTTTTAGAATAAAGTCGAAATAAAATGTCGACAATAAACTTGCCAAATTTCGAGAATGAAGTCATTGTGTTTCGAGAAAAAACTCATTAAATTTCGAGAAAAAAAGTCTAAATAAAATGTCGACAATAAACTCGCCAAATATCAAGAATAAAGTCATTGTTTTGAGGAAAAAAATTGTTACATTTTCGGGGGAAAAAGTCGAAATAAATTGTCGATAATACACTCACCAAATTTTGAGAATGTTGTGCTTCCAGAAAAAAACGTTACATTTCGAGAAAAAAAGTTTAAATAAAATGTTGAGAAAAAACTCACCAAAGTTCAAGAATAAAGTCATGTTTCGAGAAAAAACTCATTAATTTTCGAGAAAAAAAGTTGAAATAAAATGTTGAGAATAAACTCACCAAAATTCAAGAATAAAGTCGTGTTTCGAGAAAAAACATGTTAAATTTCGAGAAAAAAAGTCTAAATAAAACGTCGACAATAAACTCACCAAATTTCAAGAATAAAGTCGTTGTTTTGAGAAAAAAAATGTTATATTTCGGGAAAAAAAGTCGAAATAAATTGTCGACAATACACTCGCCAAATTTTGAGAATGAAGTCGTGTTTCGAGAAAAAAATAATTACATTTCGAGAAAAAATTTGAAATTAAATGTGGAGAATAAACGCATTTGATCAGTGAGCCACAGCTGGTGTGCAACATATGGCGCTTCATCCATAGCGTGCACAGAGAGCGCACGAATAGGCCTACTCTTCTTGAGCTTGAACGAACAAATACACTTAAAAGTATGGCAAAAGTTGGAATTGAGAATTGTTATTCAAAAGAAAGCCTAAATATAGCTTGACTAATTGATCAATCTCTGTCATGTTCTCTATCAGCAATGAACACTGATCGAATGCATGTTTATTCTCAACATAAACATGACTTTTTTCTCGAAAATTAAAGATTTTTTTTCTCGAAACACAATGACTTTATTCTCAAAATTGAATGGGTTTATTCTTGACATTTTATTTTGACTTTTTTTTCTCAAAATTTAACAAGTTTTTTTTCTCGAAACACGACTTTTATCTCAAAATTTTATGATTTATTCTCAACATCATATTTCGACTTTTTTCTCAAAATTTAACGAGTTTAATCTTGCATCTATAATGACTTAAATCTCGACATGGTTTTATTTTTTATTATTACTTGGCCCTAATCCTCCTCCGTAAATTAAAAATGGTGAAAAACTAGGTTTATAAAATAAACAGCTCCAGTGTCTAAAAATATATATTTTCCCTTATACACTCATATAATGTATAAATTAAAATCTTGATGTCCAAAAAAGTTTTTCAAAAAAATCGAAAACGAAACACCTCAAACGAACCTGTTCAAAACTTGGATGTTGTAGGTGGTTGTCAGGGCGTTGCTAAGGTGTTCTGAGTGTTTTAGCATGTTGCTATTCAAAATTTTTGCAAACATTTGAAGCAAAAGAAGTATTTGAAAATCATTCAAAAAGACAAAGGTACAAGACTGTGACAGCTTTAATGAAAGAACTACAATTCCATGAAGCATTGCAAAAGACAATCAAATTAAAACCAAAAAATTTGAAATAAGAAACTACTAATATATACACTGACTCGGTAACACTTTACAAGTGATTTGATTTTAATAATGTATAAGTAAATGTTGAAGTTAACATTAAGATTAATAAATGCTGTAGAAGTATTGTTCATTGCTAGTTAATGTTAACTAAAGTAATTAACTAATGAAACCTTATTGTAAAGTGTTACCACTGACTCTGTCATTCACAGTGCTTCATGGGAGTGGATGAGCACTAAATTGTTTTTTGGCACAATTTGTTTCAGTTATGTGACTGGAGATTTTTCTGCAGAATCATAGGTAATGTAGTTTTTCACCAGAATTTACGCTGTAAAAAAAGCCTATTCACACCAAGAACGATAACTATAAAGATAACAATAAAGATATAGTTCTAAATATAGAAGAGTAGCACTGTCCACACCACAGATATAACGATAATGATATAGAGAAACGATATCATCGGGATCACTTTTAGAACTATTTTTTTTTTCAGCTGTTGAATGATAAAATACTGACAGCCAATCAGAATCCATTCTAATTTAAGGGCTCACACGTCTAAAATGGAGGACGACATTGCGGAGAAGTTAATTGCCGAGGTCCAGAAAAATCCACCACTGTTTGAAGTCAAACCCCCTTTTCAAGGACACTTTATAGAAAATAGATATATATGTAAAACAATCAGTCATACCCTCGGAATAAATGCTGTGAAGTATTAACGATGAGATCATTACGCCAGGCTAGCAAACAGTGAAACATAAAATGACCTCAGATATCCAGCGCTAGTTTCGACAACATTGTCTAGCTTCCTTTGAAGTTGCAGTGAAAAAGACTAGGTGTTGTTTTTATTCCACTATATTGACTTCGTCAGCTAAATTCACTGTTAGATTAGATCGATTACACTAGCTATTCACTCCAAACATAGCATGCTGAGGACATCTGCTGGTTAAAGCCGCGTAAATGCAACAAGAACAGCAAAAACATGTTGTACACACTTTAAAACCGCAGCGCGTGAGTTTAGAATACACAAACCATTATCGTTTGTTGGTGTGAACACAAATATAGTTATCGTTATAGTTATCTTTATAGGTGTGAACGGGTGTTAAGTTAGCAAATACCATCAATTAATAATCTCGTAGCTCACAGTAGGTCTGTCTTGAACAGTTTATAAGTTATTGTTAAAAATCAATTTCCCTTATGAGAGAATGAATATGATCTATACTTCTGGAACCTGACTGTAATTATAACTGAAGTGTCAGAATTAAGCGCAGCATATCAGAGTAATGATGCCCACAAACCATCATCCAGATAGGCCTGATCCAGGTTCTCCTGCTTGATGGTGACTCTCACAGGACTGACATTTCTCTGCTGCTGCACGGGCAGGTATGTCTGCTGATGGCTGCGGGCCGGTGGGGACCTCCCTGTGGTTGGGGACGCCCTCGAGCCGTACGCCTTCTGATGGGCCCCAGCGGAGCAGAGCTCTGACACGTCAAGGGTGGGAAATAACGAGGCGGCCGTTTGGATGCTGTCACCTGCTATGGTGTGCTGGTAGGTGTTAGACACAAACGTAGACAGCGAGGTCGCACTATGTGTGGCCGCCATACACGAAGCATGACCCGGGGAGCCAGCGAGAATTCCTGGCACCTGGTAGCGAATGGATGCATGCTCGAGGTGGTGTTGTGGGACAGCGGGATACATGCCAGATTGAGGTCGATGGTACGACGGCCCGGAGGGCATCATACAACCGTCCGCAAGATGGGAAGAGGGAGGAGAAACGCCCATGACGGGACGCACAGTACAGCCTAACTGTGCGTACTGATATTCTTCAAGCGGCTCTGCTTTAATCTGCGGCACTGGAAAGGAAATCCAAATCATTTGGATCAGTTTTACAACAAAAAAGCTAGGTTATTTGTTCATAAAGGGATCGAAGGCTGCACCTGAGAGGGGCGTGTAGGTGAAGTTTTGAGGCTGGCTGCATTTCTTCTTCCCATTCAGCACGTGAAAGCTGACTTTGACCGGGTGGTAGATGTTGGGTTCCCGATATGGAGGGATTTCCAAGAACAGCAGGTTCTGATAGGAACACAACTTATATTAAACATTTGAACACCATTATTGAAGACCATTATGTATTTTTTTTTTAGTGCTGTCAAATGATTAATCACATCCATATGTGACCCTTGACCACAAAACCAGTCATACGTCGCATGGGTATATTTGTACCAATAGCCAACAATACATTGTATGGGTCAAAATTATCGATTTTTCTTTTATGCCAAAAATCATTAAGATATTAAGTAAAGATCATGTTCCATGAAGAAATTTTGTAAAAATAAATATATCAAAAATGTATTTTTGTGAGTGGTTATGCATTGCTAAGGACTTCATTTGGACAACTTTAAAGGTGATTTTCTCAATATTTGGACTTTTTTGCACCCTCAGATCAATTAGTCCTATCTCTGCCAAATATTGTCCTGTCCTAACAAACCAACATCAGTGGAAAGCTTATTTATTCAGCTTTCTAAATCTCAGTTTCAAAAAATTTACCCTTGTGACTGGTTTTGTGGTCCAGGGTCACATATGTGTGTGTACTGTGTATATTTATGTATATATAAATAAACACAAATGCATTAATATATATATATATATACATGTATAAATGTAAATATTTCTTAAATAAATGTGTGTGTGTGTATATATATATATATACACACACACACACACACACACACACACACACAGTACACACACATACATTAAGTAAACACAAACTTTTATTTTGGATGTGATTAACTGTTTAACAGCACTAATTATTTTACTCCGCAAGTAGTTTGAAGTACTTACAGACGTGCTTTTGTCTCTGTAAACTTTCGCCTCCGCCTCCCATATCTGTAAGTCAACTAAGACAACAAAACAGGCATTTTAATGCAGAAAAAACATGCATGGAAACAATAAATATTTCAAACATCAGATTCCCTTCTTTTATTCTTTATGAATAACATTTAAAATTTTAAACAGATCCATATTTCCTAAAGAAGGGTGGTTTAACACTAGTTACACTACACCACACTGATTATTTTGAAAGAAATTAATACTTTTATTCAGCAAGGATGCATTAAATTGGTCAAAAGTGACAGTAAAGACATTTATAATGTTACAAAAGATTTCTATTTCAAATAAATGCTGTTCTTTTGAACTTTCTATTCAACAAAGATTCCTGGAAAAAAAAAAAAGTATCTGTTTACACAAAAATCTGAAGCAGCACAACTGTTTTCATCATTGATAATAATCAGAAATGTTTTTTGAGCAGCAAATCAGCATATTAGAATGATTTCTGAAGGATCATGTGACACTGAAGACTGGAGTAATGATTTATATTTACAATATACTTACATAGAAAACAGTTATTTTAAATTGTAATAATATTTCACAATATTGGTGAGCATAAGAAACTTCTTTCATAAACCTCAAACTTTTGAACGGTAGATTACTTATTTTTTTATATATCTCAGAACTAATTTACATCCGTTCACTTACACACGCCCTTGTGTATTCGCACTATTGATTGTTCGAAGCCACAACAAATAGCTGGTCCGTGACTTCTACATAAGCAACAGAGAGAAAGTTTCATGCATAGTGGATAAAACTCCCACTCTCCTGCTGTGTGACTTGTGCTCTGCAACCATCACTTTGAGTACAGGAAAGAAAAGAGACTCTGTGCTTGTAGATGCTATCTGTGCAGAGCAAACCACATCCTCTCGCACCACACTGCACACCTAAATGGAAAGTGCCGCTAAAAACTTTGCTTGCGTCAGAAAGTGTAGGCTGTGTCTATAGGATGTGTCTATATGTAAGTCAAGGCTAATATATGCTATTGTCCTCATGGTCATTCTGTGACACTGAGAGTTCACTCAGCCTGTGCTGGATGCTGTCACTCAAAATATTCTTGACATTACGGACCATTTCTGGTGTTTCCACAAATCATTCAACTCATTAGCTGCATTGAATTTAAATCTTTACTTTACTTAGTTTAGCATCTGTCATGTTTAGCATTTTTTTTTTTTTAATGCATCTACTTCCATATCATTTAAATATTTATGTACATGGACTATATACTGTACGTCTTCTGTACTTTGTAAATATTGGTTTTAAAAATGCTATATCAAAAATGTTTTACTTGCCTTTATGTAGACTCTCAAATAATTTTAAATTATTAAAGGTGCGTAGTTTTTGAGACTTAAAAGTACTTCTTAAAAGTATTTCATACCACCTACCATTAAACATAGGTCTAGAATTAACGTTATGTACAGTGCGTAGGCGTTGGTTGAGGTTTCTGACGTCTTTAAACACTAACAGACAAACTGGTGGGAATGTAGATGTGTGTGTGTTTATGCAAGCTTTGCAAGGCTTATCTTTTTTTTCACTCTTGTGTAATTGCAAACCAGACTGCAGTCTACCATACAACCCAGACCTTCATGGCTCCAGTCTGGACCAACATTTTTCTCAGCATATGCAAAGCACATCAATACAACTTCAAACAAATCATATGCTAATTTCCTCCACAGATGGCTGATAGTGCCTGGAGAAGTCAAATATTAAAAGAGTTATTTGTTGATGGTTGGAGCTGCTAACACGCAACAGCACAAAATTCGTAGTTGAGGATCTACTTTCACCTTTTGTAAAATTTTTTGAAAGTTATTCATCCATGTAAAGTGAGATTAGAATCTCCCTATCTGAATTTCTACCCTCACCGATTCGTTTTCACTGAAAAAGTGAAGTTTGTGTGTCTAGAGATACAGCGTGGCTCCAAAAAGGATTTGGATACTGAAAAATGTCCAAATGTTACTGCATTAGAATCATAAAATCAATTAGTCTATCATCTAATGCAATAACATTTTTAAGTTTGCCTTAAGTGTCTGAAAAATTCTTGGGGCCACTGATGACCTCTCTGCTCTCTAAACAGCCACATCAGCCACTGAAATACCCATTGGTTAACCACTACACTTACAATAATCAGGAAAAGTGTGAACAACTCTTTCACAGGAGTTTTACTTACCATGCGTTTTCTCAAAGAAGATAACTTTGGACTCTGAAGTGAAATTCTGGCCCCTTAGGGTCATCTGCAGTCCACCCAGAACCGAACAGTGGTCCATGTCCTGACGCTCTACCGCTGGCTGCTCATGGGCCGACCTTTGAGCTGTAAAACATTCATTTATGTAATATTGAAAATATATTTGACCATTGATATTTGAGCATATTTGACCAAAATAATGGCAAAATTATAAATTTAATTACTTATATTTAGGGTTAGGGATTGGTTTAGGGTTAGTTGCATGTAATTCTGCATAATTTACTATTTTTACTATAGCAAATTCATGTAACAAAGATATATATATTATAATCGGTTGACGACTTGTCAATTCTCTACAGAAAAATGGATTTTATACATGCAAAAACATGCATTAAAATATATGGTTAAATTAATGAGTTTGAGATGAAAAGTTCCAATGCATACAGCACTCAATAGTCTGCGAGGCCACTTGGAGAGAGAGCCACTGGCCTCCGGGTTGAGGAACGTGGACACGGAAGACCAATTTCACTCGTGTGTTTTTCCGTCCCACATCTGTCTCTCCTTTCTTCAGCTCAATGTCGGCATTTCTCAGTTTCAGGATGCCAGCACAGTCAACTCTAAAAATGTGAACACAGATTTAGCAGGCAAAAAAAAAAAGCTCAAATAAACTCTTTTTTATCACTTCCTGTTCATGTTTTATCAATTCTGGTTTTCATTTTTTGATATTCTAAGAAACAAAAACTTTCTACTATCCTAAACTAGATATAGTGAAGGCTAGCTGTCACATTTTTTGGAGTATATTTCAACAGGTTTATTATTGTAAGTCTTTTCTGGTGCTATAAAACAGCTACTGAACATTTCCACCATTGGGGTAATTTGTCACAATGAGAACCTGCCATATTAGGCTATTTAATAGGTTTTCAGTTACATTTAAACAAATATGAAGCATGAAGTTGTTCACGATGCCACAAATGTAAAAGCTGCAGAACCACTGCTTTGTAGCTAAACAAAATTTGTTTCATAATTGACAAATTCTGCAATATCAACACAGTTACTGAACAGAATTTGAGTAAAGACACTATTGCCTTCTGTGGAACTGCTTATAGCTGAATTAAACTTGTTTCAACTATACTGAACTGACTTGAGCTTAATAATGACACCAATGTCTTTTTTAGAGCTGCTTTACAGCAGAATTTGTCTCATATTTGTCAAAGTTTGCATCATTGATTCTCTTATTTTCCTCTTTATTAACTGTAAAAGCTGCTTTGAAACAATCTGTACTGTATAAAGTGCTATATACTGTAGGTAAGATAAGGTGACTTGAGCTGGAGGACACAAGCATTTGTACAATTGTATATTTGACTCAAAACCTCATAGCTATTGAGATACTTCCACATGTGACAACTAGCCCCAGTCTACTATATGTAATATCATGATCTTCATACACGACTCTCATGTTCTCCTTGGGCTCCAGTGGCACCTCTAGGATTTTGGTTCCGCTCAATATTCGTTCCTGACTGTTGGTGGTGACAGTCTTGCCGGTGATGCGGTGGACCTGGTAGAACGCGTGAGGTCTGAGGTTCCTGTCGTCAGCCGTGCCGATGAAGACCTGTAGAGCCAGCGGCTCTGTCCCGGTGTATCCTCGCAACTGAGAAAGTTCATAAACCACAGTTTACTTCTGCACATACTTCACACTTTGCTAACAATCAAAGGGTGATCTAACATTTGACACAAGAAGATAAACTATAAATAATTAAAATGTGTGATTGTGGTTGCATTACAAAAATTTCCTGTACCTGCATGATTAAATGCAAATGTTTCCTCAGTGTCTTCAAATCGGCTAGCGTTTTGGTGATTTTTAGTGTATGCATGAAGTCACAACACTTTTTATCTCATATCTCTGTGTGAGATATGCATACTAGCTGAGTGAAAGGTTTAGTCAGTGTAGATGATATGACATATTGGCTCAGCGATAGCAACGACAAAAACATGGATCCTCATTTCCCTAAAAGTGGACACTGCACTTCATGCCGTAACAGGGAAATAACGTCACCACAATCATTGCACTATCTCTCTCTTTGTCTCCCCCTCTTTTCTCTTATCAAGCTCTTTACTGACAGTTTCGCCAACACAGTTTCAGGTCTTTAAGTCGCTCACACAAATGTTTGTGCACATTTTCACACGCAGCGATTCTCGAGAATTGTCATATTCGCTCCCCACGCGTCCTTAAAAAACCAAACAAAAATTACCTTTCCGCCCTCCCACGTCTTTGCTTCTTCTAAATACACAGCTCTGTCCTCAATTTACCTGAACGATAGGATGGCCTCCGGCAGATGCTTTGACGGCTCCTCGGCTGCCCTCCGTCTCGTAGTGGGCCCGGTGATGTTGTCTGGGTTGAACCTCTATTTTGAGCTCATACTGCTCACTGCTGCTGGGGAGAGGCCAGTCCAGCGCTGGCAAGGCTGCCACTGGCATACTAAGAGATGAGAATCTGTTTAGTCAATCACAATAACCATCACAGATCACTTATTTACTAACTTAATAATAAGAAGGATCTGGGAATAAAAATCCATGGGGGTCATGACACATTTTAATCTTATACTGAGCTTTGCACTCTATTCTGGTTTATTTTGAAAATCTGCTATTCCTAAATGAAGCTTTTATTGCTCAGTCTTGTAAGCATCAACTTTGTCTCAGATGTTTCTCCTAAACTATATTAGAAGAAATAAAAATTGACACAAATAGAAACTAGTTGTGCAGTAAGAGTATGAATATGGATAGCAGCTCAGATCCATTAATATTGGGAGAATTCGATTAGAAATGTTTGAGTTTATTTTGAGAATGCTGACTTTTGATATCTTAGTACAATCTGAGGGTTTTTTTAAGAGACACATGTGAAACTGAGGGGAAAAATTTGAGAAGTGTCCAATATGACTCTCCATTTAATCTCATTATTTCTCAGTATTGGAAAATCTCATTTCCTATGGGTTGTGGTGCTGGTTATAACAAAGTCTCTTTAAGACAAGTCATTTCACTCGGCAGCCATCTTTGAAACGCTTCTCGGGTATGCAAATGCAGCTCCTATCTCTTTGAATGGGGAAACATCAAAGTCTCCAAAGGTGTTCGCCAAGCTTTCGATTAAATATTCTAAATATTCTAAAAATTCGAAATGCTCGAATCATGACAAAAAACGGCATTTTGTTTTAGATCAATCAATTCGCATGTGCAGTCAATCAATCAGTCAATCAATCAATTTTTGGATCAGTCATTACAGATGCGCAGTCCTAAGTGTGGGTCTGAATGTTTCCATAGGAACCGGAGCTTCTAACGGCCGCTGCAGTGACGCGATGACTTTACCAATCGCCGACTGGCTCTTATTTAGAAGGCGGGACTTATTCTGCCATATTGTGCGTTACACTTTCTCTCATTCATAATAATACGAGTGCACCATCTTTCTATATATAAAGTCTTTGGTTATAATCAGTTGATTGAGTTTTTACTCATTTGTAAGTAGATAAAGGCATCTGCTAAATTAATAAATGTAAGACTGTTGCACTGACTGGTTATCGATCAGTTATTTCATACCTACAAACCCCTGCGAGAGCCTGACTGGACCAGTTGGCTGGCATGAAATAGCACGATTCCATAGTGAATTCCTTTTTCACTTCCGTCATGGTTGGGAACATGCCCGCCTGGCTTTCCGTGTAGACAGAATACTCTAGATTAGGCCTGACAATCTTAGTAGGGATCGGTTTAGTCAAGCTGCTGAGGTTGTTTATGGAATCCTCCAAGTTTGCCAGTGCATAGAACTCAGTGGGCTCGTCTCGGCCAAAATGGAGATTTTGAGTCTGAACGTAGGTGCGTTTGCCCTGCGGAGAAGCTGAGCGAGAACGTGGAGAGGATGAGCGGCGGTCGAGGACGGTGTCTTCTGTGATGCTGGTGCGAGGGGATGTGTTGGGAGAACCTGAGGCTTGGATGGCCTGCATCATCGGGCAAAGGTCGGCTTCAGTCACTCCGACCAGACTTCCTTCACCACCTCCAGGAGAGATGCAGGGTGAGTACGTTCCTGGAGAATAGCCATCTGAATGCCAGCTAGTAGAGGAGGTGCTACTAGCTGGACTGAGGCATTGGCTCTCCCTGTAGGGCATGTCGTAGCCTGGAACGGTGAGCATGGGCCGATTGATGTTTACAGGGTTGGTGAGAACGTGGTCATGGTGGTGCAGGTCAGGGCAGGTGATTTCAATTCTCGGGCTGTTGCCTTGGAGGGCTCCAGGGTGGGCGGCAAGCAAGGAGGAGTGACCGAAAGACTGTCTGAGATCAGATTGCTCATAAGTGAGAAGGTCATTGGCAGGGAGATGGTGGGAAAGCTGGGAAATGGACTCTTCACCGTAAAGAGAAGGGTCTTGATGAATGCATGGGGAAGTTTGATTGGTGCCATGGTTGGAGGTGACGCCAGACTCATCAGCTACAAAAAACAAACATGAAAACACATTATTAGCAGTTTCACCATGTGTAAATATAGCATTGTAACCAACCTATTCAGAAAATTCTGAATGTTTCCTGTAAACTAAGTAGGCTCTTTTTATACTCGTACTTGAAAACAAAACAGTTTAGCTGCAGTTAAAGTTTCCACTACATCTTTGGTTTCACATAATGTGTGTAACCCACTTTTGAATCCAATGCATCTTCTACTCCAACTCAAAATTGAAATGCAAAATGTTACCATGGTAATACCATGGTTTATCTAAAAACTTTATATTGATAATATTGAATTCTTTGAATTACCTTGGACTATAATAATACATAACCGTACAGCACCATGGTATGATAAAGTATCATTCCTGTATCATATTTCTCTTTTTGTAAGGTAAATGACTAATACAAAGACAACTATTTAGCCTACTTTGTATAGGCTACAACTAAAATAATTTATAAGAAGATAGGGGAAAAAAAACTTGTTATGGGCAAAAGGTCTAAATAAAATTATGATTAACAATTAGTGACATCAAAATGACTAACCTTGGTCATCTGGAGGTAAGTCGTTGCCAGGTTGGTTGTACAAGAAAAGTAATGGAAAGTCCAGTTCTTCTTGACCGTCGGGATTTTCGTAAAAATTACTCATTGGACAAGTTTTCAATCCAACTTTTCCCTCAAAAAAAGTTATTTTTAAAGTAAAAAGAAAAGAAAAGGTTTCAATTAATCGATCCCACGATAGTTTTCTGCGAAATAAAAACGGTTAGCGATAGTTACGCTAGTTTCTAAGGCAACGGAACCAACTGTCAGTCAGCTGCGCTCGCGCTCTACTGATGATTCGATTGCGTGTGAGAGCGCGAGAGATGCTGAGCAGCTTCCTGTTTGAAAAGAAACTCCCTCAGAAAGATCTGCGACCGAAACTAAGAATAAACCAAACAGGTATACAACCTTTTTTTGTCAGAATGTTATAGAAAATGGTTCTCAGAGCTGCAGAACACACTAATAAGTGAGATTCGTGTAAAGTCGGTCAGTTTTATCATAGTCTATACTCGTAAAAAGAAGCACCTCACCTCACCTCAGACATCCTCAGATATAAACATAAAGTTCGTATATTTATTCACATCTGAATAACAGACATATTTAATGAGTATAGGCTACTTCATCTAAGTGTCTTGACTCTAGGTTATGCTTTCATCGTCCTAACATGTTTACAAGAACGAATTCATTTATTTCGATTTAGGTCTTTATGATTTAAGTTGTAACTTAAATACATAGTCTGTTGGAATAAATCGATTATAATCCTATGTCAGACTCTTAAAGGCACCGCGCGGATATTTTTAGAATGACAGATGCAAATAATACGAATCTTTGTTTTTACAGTGAGTCCTGCCGTTTACACCTGTCACATCCTCATGTCACCTTATAAGGGTTCCTTAGCAACAACAATGGCGCCATCTGCTGGACTGACCTTTGAATGCCTTCTTTTTAATCAAAATGAATACTTGACATGACATTTCAAGCAGTGACAGCAGTATACACCGCATCTAAAACACATCATAAATGCATTTTCTTACCACAGAACTGCGAAAAATTAAAATTGCACAACTGTATCATGTATGTACCATGGTTAGTTAATATTAATCATGTGCACCAGACATTTAGGGTAGGTTGGGGCAAGATGACCCCCCAACTTAATCTTTTACTCCTGACCATAAATGACAAAAAATCTCATCTCAGCACTTTTGATGAATGGCTGCACTATTTTTAATTTAGTCATTTTATCTCATTCTATGTCCCTTGAAAATAGTGATCTATGATATATTGAATATGATTTTAGTGTCTATTTGTTAATGAGGGATTTGTGGAAAAATGACCTGTGGAGTAAAAGTTATAGTAAGTAAAACGATAAAATTAGACCTTTGGGGTAAGATGAGCCACCCAGTATTGGCACGGGAGCTCCCAAGTGGCATGTTGTTACTGATGGTATTATTTTTAAATTGAATAATTATTGTAGTTAATTAATGTGGATAATATTCAGTATTTCCATGAATTAGATCTACATTTCATTCATACATCTTTGCTTTCATTAAAACTTACAGTTTAGTTGAGTGAAATCATTCAATTCGCATTCATAGTGTTGCTATTATGACATATCTACAATTAAAATATGGGCAGTAAATAAAATATTTGGACAGTAAGTAAATATTCCTGTAAGTCCTGTATACCTGCTTTTTCTGTCATCGGTTATTCAATTATCATCAACTAAACTGTCAAAATAAAATTTTAAATACAATAGTTTATTAGTAATTTACATTAATGACATTTTAACTGTTAAATTTGACTAATTTAACTATTTTCTTACATCCCTGCCATTGTCCACAGCTGTATGTTCTTCTAGGCTCATTGTCAGTGTTGTTACCATTATGCATTTTATAATAGGTTGTTAATCTTTGTTGTTTTTGCTGTGTCATCCGCCATGTTAACTGATTCAGTAAGTGTTACTGTCAGGGGTGTTACTGGTTCCCAAGTGTAACACCATGCACTGACAAAAGAGCATGCATCACAATTACATTAAATGCAAATCTTTATGACCTTATATGAAATTAGAAAAAAACAAGACAAATTAATTAGCATGCTAATACAGCACAGTAGATGTAATATGTGCTTCATGAGTATTTTAAAGAGAAAATGAAAATGCCAGTGTAATTTTAGATTGACCCATTCGCGTGTGAAAAACAACGTCAAAGTTGTCTGTCTTCGCAGTACAGCGCTCACGTGCGTCCGGTAAGAGAAAGTCAAACGCGTTAGTTCAGTGGACACCGGTCGGAGCTCGCGCTGGTTCCTGTTGCCACAGCAACCACTGAGGAGAAATCCGTGCAGCTTCTGATGCCGTAGCATTACCGCAATGAGGGGGATGTAGCAGTTGTGGTCGGACAGATGGGACCTCAAGATTGACTGTGACTCACCACAAAGCGATGAGAAAAAGAAAATGTAGCGGTAATGGACGACTGTAATGTCGGACTGGAGGGACGAAGCTGGAAACGACTGTTTTCGAGCCGCAATCAAGACCTGAGGGTGAGTGTCATTGGCGACAACTGCAGATTATATATATATATAAACCGTGATTCTGTTCATTAAATTATTAATTTAAATCAAATGATTATTTGCATTTTCAACACATAATAGCTACGTTTCCTCGCAACGTATTCGATGGACATTTACGACGCCGCCGAACGCGACTTTTTCCAAAGGCAAACGTGTGGCAAATTCGTTTTAATAATTAATTACATTTATCCGAGCTGTCATTTAAATATTAAAACGACGTATGAGTTAGAAAAGCGACGGTACGATGTAAAATCGTCAATAACAAAACATCACACGGTTCGCAGCGACAGACATCGTTATTTATGTGATTACTTGTGTTTGTTTATTGCAAAAACTAGAGTCGATTGCCAATATCAGTAGGCTATATTTGCTGTTCTTCTGTTGCCCTTTAATAAAATTAATTCGAAACGATAAATATAAAAATACCTGTTGGACCTAAACCAGCGTTAAACATTAGTAATAAATATATTTGTATCTAAATGATGCAAAATAGTAATTTCTGAGAGACTGATGTATTGTTTGTGAGTGATTTCATGGTTTTATAAACATCTCATGTAATTAAAGGCAATTTGCATAGGTTTTCCTGTCATTACTGGATCAATAACAAATGCACTGAACATCTCTCATAAGTCTTGATATTTTAACTGATACTTAAATTGGCCAAAATCATTCTCCCAATTGTATACGAGTCTGTACCCTAAAATATTCATGAATAAAATAATTATATGCCTATGTCTTTGATTACAGTATGCACAAGTCAGAATTTGATTGATTTGAAGAGTTATTGTACTGAGTACATGATATCTGTATCAGACTCCTCACTAATGAACTGTGAATACAGTCATCGAGAGAAGTAAGAGGCAGAGAGAATCTTATTATGTTATATAATGTCTTATGTGGAGGATGAATTGTAATTACCTCACTGAAAAAGCCTCTTGAACGCCATCATTAATAGAGTTGGCCACTTTGAAGAGTCAGTTCTAGATGTGAGACACAAACATATTATTAAAACTATAATATATGTTTAAGAGCAACATCATTGTCTTAAAGGATTCAGTTCTAGCTTTCACGAAGAACATGTGCTAAAGATGGAAAGATTCGAAGTGCTTTGCATCTCAACCCCGATTATACTTATTTATGGCAACAGTGTTCAGTCTGGCAGTGTTCCTGATTGCTAAAAGACATGTCTTAGCAAAACCCAGTGGTCACTTGAGGACGGGTTGATCATTTTACGACTTTTAGTTGATGTCTTTCAAGCAGTGGCCGCCATTACAAAATATCTCCCTTCCAAATCTGGGCCCACATGTAGATGTACCCCATCTTTCAAGTCTCAGAAACTAGGCCACTGGTCACCTGTGTGGGTTTTAAACCTGCGCTTGAGTGAATAGAATGGCTAACTCGCATGTGAAATCACCACTGAGCTGTCACATAAAATCAGGAACAACTACAAAAAAAAAAGTGAGCCTTCTGCACAGTGCCTAAATGTAATTTGTTTACAGGGGTGGTTGATTATGATTTCTCTTTTTTAACTTTAGTTATTGTGTAATGTTGCTGTTTGAGCATAAACAACATCTGCAAAGTTACAACGCTCAAAGTTCAATGCAAAGGGAGATATTTTCTTTTACACAAATCGCTTTTTAAGGACTACAACAAGCTTCTTACCAGGTTGGTGACATCACAAACACCAAAATTCACATAAACCCTGCCTCCGAGAACACGCAACAAAGGGAGTGAGGCCATGTTGGGCTTCCCAAAGCCCCGGGTATACTTCAGCCGTCTGCGTTCGTGTAATTTTCGTGATCCGGAGGGCTCACGGACACCCGCACACCCCATCCACGTGCAGCCCAAATTTCGAGACCACGCGGACGCTGCGCAAGATTCTTGTTCTCTTTGTGTATCTTCTGAACTATGTTGCAATGGTGGATGCACTATTTTTCTTCTCTGATCTTGCCCAGAGAATGTCCTGTTAATGACACGACTCAGTGCTGCCCTCTGGTGTCTGGTAGAGTATAGAAAAAAGTTGTACTGCGCATGTGTCGAACTCAGTCTTCCGCGCGCATCCGCGGTTCAGTATACTTTGAAAGATGCGTGGACACGACTGCTTTAGAGAAGAGGAAGAGTTGTTGTAGTAGAGTGTTGTTACCATTTTACGCCGGACTGCTTCACAAACGAGGGTCAATTCAACGCTGGATTTGCACAAAAGATTAACATGATGGCACATGCTAGTCGATGAGTTGAATCAACTCCACAGCAACTACATAAATTTATCCACTAACCATTCAGAAACGTCCAGTTTCATTCTAAAAGTTGTAACTTCTTCCTGAGTCTCTCCATCAGTGTCGACTCCAGTTTGAACAATGTAAGGCTGAACACCGTTACTGACAATCCTCATTTTGGCTGCGTGAGATTCTCCAGCTTTGTTGTTTTGAGCAACCGAAGTGCGAGCTGTTAAAGCTCCGCCCTCTTCTGGAAAGGGGGCCGGGAGCAGCAGAGATCAACATGCTGCAACTGAAGAAAACACATGCAAATAGAAAAAAAACAACAGCAAATTAAGAAAACATCTTCATCAGTTTGACAATAGATTTTGATAAATAATCACAACACAACCAAATACAGAAACACGCTGCATAGCACAGACCACAACGGAATTGTTTCAAGGGGACACAACAAGTGACGAATCTGGCTGGGACATGCTTATTGTTTAATGTCTAATTGTCAGTGGTGTTTGTCCATGACCTGAAAGGTGAGTTTTTTGTTTAACATCCTGATCGCATGTGCTTTGTGAGTATTGCAGTGCATTTGTTTGGTTGCGTTGTGAACTTTTGCAGCATGTTTCTGTAATTGGTTGTGTTCTGAGTATTTGCAGCACGTGTTGTCAAACTGATGAAGATGTTTTCTTAAATTGCTGTTGTGTTTTCCATTTGCATGTTTTCTTCAGATGCAGCACGTTCAGCCACTGTAGTAGGTATGTGGTTGCACAGTATATTTAATGGCAATTCTTTGTTATTGCTTTTAAAAAGCTCTTCTAACGTGTTGAACAGATCTGAAAATGTATCTGTAATGCGTCTATAGTAGTTTATCTTCATCACAGTCAGATATCTTCCGTTCAGTTGTCAAGACAAAGGTACATTTAGTGCTGATGTCCGGATGGCTCCGCTGGGTGCGATGAGTTCCTGTCAGTCTTGGGATAAATTAAATTACTGGTCAAAATATATTGATATAGGAGATTTATTTACCTGTATTGTGCATTTAATCTTTTTAGTTTTGCACAGAAATCAGTCGTAGGTGCATTTCTGGCTGATGACACACCTCATTCCTGTCAAGGTGTTGAAATTAAGATAATTTTTTGACACTCATCAACCAATTGACTTTCTTTATACACATCCCAGGTCTTATTTTGCAGTTCAAACAAAAAAAGAAAAAAAAAAGAAAAGAAAATGTTGTTTTCATAATCACCAGGCCAGATAACTATTACCATTACTGTTGTAATGTAGCCTTTCTAAAATCTTGCCAATAGTTAAAGGGTTAGTTCACCCAAAAATTATCCCATGATTTACTCACCCTAAAGCCATCCTAGGTGTATATGAGTATCTTACTAAAACGCATCGCTTCCCTTCAAAAGGTCTTTATTAACCCCGTGGAGCTGGACTCATATGGATTACTTTTACTTATTTAAGCGTTTTTTTTTGGCTTCAAAATGTGGTCCCCCTTTTACAACCATTATATAATATTTTTAATATATCTCTGATTGTGCTCATCTGAAAGAAGATAATAATATACACCTAGAGTGGCTTGAGCGTGAGTAAATCATGGAATAATTTTCATTTTTGGGTGAACTATCCCTTCAACACAGTAATTTAATGCTAGTTACGTAAATGATAGCAAATAACAATAAAAATGAAGAAATGTTACCATTGATATATGAAGAGACGCCCTTGAGGATGAACTTGAACTTTCTGTCAGTTTTAGATCATTCCTGCAGAATTTATTTTCAGCCCTTTTACCCGCCTGTGATTCTCAAGCATCAGTTACACATCTAATTGTTGCAATAGCGCAAAAAAGCTTCCAGTCTTGGTCAGGACCTAAAAAACAAATGCTGCATTCACGCCATGTCGTAATTACCTTAATTAGAGATGACTTATGCGGTTCTATATGGAAACACCATCAACGCCTGAATAAATCTGCAGCAGTCAGGTGGTCATGTGGTACAAGTAGGAGCTCTCAGAAAATTATGCCCTTTTATAGTTTTACATTAAACAGGCTTTATCGGCATATCTAATCTAACTGAACTACTTTAGTCATCTTTGGTTTGTAAACATTGTCTGTCAGCCTGGAATTACCAGTTTGACTTAAATGACTGATCAGTGATCCTTAACATATGCATCTAGGCTCTAAATTCAGAGATTCATTATCATCATTCTTTTTTATCCCATGTAAACTAAACATGAGGTTGTTATAGAGATTGCACTTAATTAAAATAGCTGAAAATCAAGGTTTATATGTTCAAATTAACATTTAAATTAAGAAGCATTTCAGAAGGGTTGCATGCTCCTCAAAAGGCTGACGTAAACATTGGAGCCGGCAGGTGAGCTGGTATTATTTATGTAACCCACAGCACCAGGACACAGATGGTGTTTTCCTGTGAACGCCCTTTGCATCTTTATTTCCGCTTCTCACACAAACACATAGCCTACACACAGACGCAATCGTCTCCTGCCGTTACTGGCACTACAGGTCACCATAGCAAGATGATGACAAACACCAACTGATACTTTTCATCATTTTCACTATTCAAATTCAATTATTTTAGAAACATGACACTCAGACTTCCTGAAGAGACAATGATTTAAACAGATAGACATTGATTTTTCATTACTCTGGGTTGAGAGTTTGTGAGTGAATTTCCCAAAACATGCCAATTTCACCCCTCAGAATAATAATAATAAAAAGAAATTACATTTTGCATAAAGACAATTAAGCCTATTTTAGGACCCCTTTCATGCGGACATTTTCATGACAAACACATTTTTTCTTCATAAATCTCATCACTTCAGTCAAGGATGCTCTTTTTTAAATTTTAGTGAGTAAATCATGGGATAATGTTCATTTTTGGGTGAACTATCCCTTCAACACAGTAATTTAATGCTAGTTACGTAAATGATAGCAAATAACAATAAAAATGAAGAAATGTTACCATTGACATATGAAGAGACGCCCTTGAGGATGAACTTGACCTTTCTCTTAGTTTTAGATCAGTCCTTCACCTGAAGATCTGTACCTTCCTGCAGAATTTAGTTTCAGCCCTCTGAGGAGGCTCTTTTTTAAATTTTAGTAATATATACAGTACTATGCAAAAGTCAGTATTTTCACCCCAAAAAATGGTTATTTATATCTTTTGCTGTAGTGTGTCTGTTGGAAATATCAGTTTACATTTCCATTTTGCCATTAATTGTAATTATCCAGTGAGATTTTTGAATGCACAAGGAGTCTGACAACAGCCGGTGCTCCACACGGAGATCTGATCTCACCATCATCGAGTCTGTCTGTGATTACATGATGAAACAGATGAAAATGAGACAAACTAAATCCAGAAGAACTGTGGCCGTGTCTCCAAGACACTTGAAGAAACCTTCCTGCAAAGATACAGTGCTGTGAAGAGTTTTAGGCACTTGTGTAAAAATGCAGTAAAGTGAGGATGCTTTCAAAAATACTCTCTTAAATAGATTTTATTTATCAATTAACTTCTATTAAAGGGGCTATATGTAGGAATGACACCCAGTGGTCGAAATAAGTACTGCAGTCCAAATTCAAAATATTGTTTGCCCTGCCCCCAATTGACAATGAAAGCTGAGGAGACTTACACACTGTAAGCTGATGAGTTGATTTATCTGTGTTTTAATCAGGTGTGCCTCATACGTCCTGAAAAGTGAAGCTGCGGGCTCTTTGATCGCCCCCTGGTGGCTGGATGCAGTACAACTCATAAACCCCACACTCTCCATGCAGACGAACGGGACTTGAGTTAAACTAAAAAATACATTACACTTCCAATAACATTTTTCGAAAGATGGTTTTGGTCCTTTAAGGTAGTTGTTATCACGCTGATATATGTTCAATTGTTTGTTTTTGTGATAAGTTTGATTTTAGCAATTTGATGCTATAGAAACGGGGCATGTCGTTATGACTGACAGCTTCTCTGAGGACTGTCGGAGCTTCGCGGGGAGATTGAAGATGTATAACTAACTATTACTTTTCGATTTCTGTGTTATTTCACACCGACAAAAGGAGTTGTTCAGCAGTAAACTGTACTGACCGACCTACAGGATCAGACGGATCACTTAACTTTTTTCAGTAACGTTAAATGTGGGCTTTATAAGCTAATTAATAAATGTTATTAGTTTTTAAGATAAGATAACACGCCTAATGTTAGCCATGACGGAAAAAACAGGTGATCGTTATCTGGCAGTTAGCCTACAAATTATTTTTATGGGTAGGCTATAAAATAAAAATTAGCAGGACAAAACTAATGACTACACTAATTATAGAGCATTGTCTACAGCAATCCTGTAACATTAGTTGAACTTGATTTAAAATGGCAGGACCGTTTCTGACATTTTAGAGTTGTTTCTATTGGCATATTAATGAGTTTATCTACTGAATTTGCTGTTTCAAAAATATTATTGCTTTAGAAACAGAATATTATTTTACAGGTAGAATTTTAAATTGTGTATAAATTATATATTTAAAATACATCAATTACCATATGTTGTTTTGACCTTATCACTAGTAATTTATTTGAAAACGAACAATGTACATTAATAAACATTCAAATAAATGTAAATTCCTCTTTGCCAGATGTTATTAAGCCAAATGAAAAAGGAAGGAGGATAAGAAAAATATAATAAACTATAGATAATAAAACAAATAGGTTATCTGATCTTGATGACGCAGATGTCTGGGCGGAAGTTTGAAACCGTGACTCCGCCTCCGGGCTCCACTGATGTTTCCTTCTGCGCATGCCCAGGTTCCAAACTGACGTTTTTGCGTAACATGTCAACGCCCATCATCGAATGTTTTACGTTCAGTTCATTACAAAGGAAGGAAGCGTCTTTTTTTACAGTCTATGGTTTTAATATGCTGTCGTTCATAGAGATTTTTAGATGGATGCAGAGGCTTTTTAGGTCAGGTAGAATCTGCGATTCTCTGACCCAGTTTGTTTTCTGGTTTCCATGGCTGCAATACGCGGTGTTTTCCGTCAACTGGCAACCTGTGATGTCGAAATACTATTGGATAAACTGGCAGCACACGGTTTCGCACAGACCAAAACAAAGACAGACATTCCGACACGGAACGCACATTTCAAAGTAGAATGTCTGGCTGTAGCATTGTTTTTCTGAGAAACAATTAGGTGAACTTATTTCCTAAATATCTGCAAACATATTGGGGTATTTTTATGCTTTATTAAAGTGAAAATCTTACATATAGCCCCTTTAACTAAATTAAATCAATATTTGGTGGGACCTCCCTTTGCATTTAAAACAGTTTAAGAAAGCTTTTATTGAGGTACACTTGTGCATCGTTTTTCAGGTAGCTTTGCAGTTCGGTTTCTTCAAGCATCTTGGAGACACGGCCACAGTTCTTCTGGATTTAGTTTGTCTCAGTTTCATCTGTTTCTTCATGTAACCACAGACAGATTCGATGATGGTGAGATCAGATCTACAGCAAAAGATATAAATAACTGGCTTAAAACCCTTTTGGGGGGTGAAAATACTGACGTGCCTAAGACTTTTGCACATTACTGTATATATATATTTATATAATATATATATATTCTACACAATTCATAGGGAAGATGTGCTTAATTATTATGAACATAATAATGAAAAACATATCTTTCAATTATCCTAAAAACTAGCTAAATAATTTCTTTATTTTGGGTTGAAATACCATGCTTGTGACATGTTTGTGAAGGTTTCGTAAGACGTGTTCCTTAAATGGAAGCATTAACTAATTTAGGAAGATGCATATGCTTGCCAGTCCAGGCTGCACACCCTCGATTTTCTTGCCAATGTTTTCTAAAGCCAACCTAAAGATAAGTGCAGATCCAGTCCCTGAATTTCAGCATCACACAGATTGCATTTAAAAATAGCACATTACTAATCTGAATAAGAACCTTTATTTACAAGCCACTTGCAAAAACTGCAGCCATGACCTAAGTATAATGCAGTTAACATATTCCACTGCGAAGGCATTGATTACTCAGCTAAATGTAGATGTGCCCTTAGCATGTATCGACTCGCCTCCGTTTTAATGACAAATAAATTCTGTGTGACGGTAGCGTTCTTTTAACCTTCGCTCCTCTCACTTCATCTTGGATGTCATGTTTGACCCACTGGCTTTTATTCAACAGACTGTCTGCTGCCATTTATGTGACCTAGAAGAAAAACCCTTAGAGACAAGCTGCCATATAATGTCAAAGTCATAATTTCAGTGCATCTCTGTGTCCTCGAATGTTGGACATGAGTGTGTGTGTGTGAGTGTGTGACAGTCCTTATCACAGTCATCAAGGTTGGGGGGGCTTTATCCTTTAGCGCCGCACGCATGCTATTTATAGACCGGCTTCAAATTCTAACAACCTGCGCTTTGAGACATGGAAAGAGATGCAGAAAAAAACAAAGAAATGTTTCGTTGTGGGAAATTAAATTTGCATGTTCGCCACGCTCTTGTTATGTTAACATCCACTTGCATCACTTGTTTGCCTCTCAGTGTCAGATTGGAGTGAGTCACGTCCACAGGGAATCAGGAAATACAGGAGGTAATTACATATATAATAAACTTTATGTGCTCTCCGTCAGCCTTCGCATGAATGGTTCACCACACCTATGTTTGTTGAGCACACATGAGAATCTCCTCTAATCATTCCCTCTAATTACAAAGATGTAACCAAATATTTGGGGTAAAAGTTTAAGAATTTGTCATTTAAAAACCGTGATGAATGATCGGCCATAAATCTGAATACTGGGAGGAACAACTATAACTGTTTTTGGTGGGGAGTGTGTATGCTTTCTATCACACACGCCCACCCCTATGTTGATACTTCGATACGCCTGATAGGAAGGGCTTGATGAATATAAAGGGTTTTTAGCAGTGCTGGCTCAATGACATTACAAGGGTTTTACTCACACAAGGTAAGTCTAGATAGCAAGCTATTCCCTGCAAAGTGTTGACATCAATTTTGAATCAACTGCATTCTCATTATGTCTAGATAACACCTCTGTCTCTTCTCTCTTTTTTGCAGAATGAACAAATATCTTCAAGAACTCATTCATAGTTGAAGGTCATAATCAAGTGTAGCCATTACTGAAAGAAAATATCTGGCAGTTTTCAGGATGATTCTGCTGACTTTATCTGAATCTGCAATTCTTCCACCTCATTCCAGAATCAACTATGGATAACAACGCAAAAATTTGCTCTTTGCCCAGACTCTGATTTCACAGGAATTGGCAGATGCTTGACAGTCCTGTGATGGAATATTTTTGGACCTCTCTGGTGTCAATATATTTATTTCTTTATTGTCTGTTCGGTTTTGTCTTTCTCTAAATAATGCTGGAAAAACCCACGTAAGTTTTTGAATTGCATGCAAACAGTGAATGAAGATACTCATTTAGCATGCACTGAATTTCTATATTGTATTTTTAGCATAATTTGCTTGTCATAAATATATCAGGGTGTCATATCATGGACATATATCATGTTAAGCTTTTTGTTAAGGACTTCTGTTTTGCTTCTGTGGACCTCTAATCACCATTATGTGCTGCAAGCTCTTGGAAAAATAAATTTAAGCAATTGTTTTTGGTGAAAAACAAACACAAAGCAAAAAAAAACAAAAAAACAAGGGCTATCAAGGACAGTGCTCAGGTGCTGCTCCTATAGCGTACTAAAAACTGCTTAATTTGAACATTCGCACCTGCTTCCTGGCTCTTCCAGTCCCCTCGGCTGTTGCCGCACTCAATCTCTCAGGATGAGCCAGAAGTCCGACTCAGAGACTGAGGGCTCCCAGGCACCTGTGATTTACACTGTGGAGGAACTGGAGTGCAAGATCTGCTACAATCGCTTTGACACCCGAGCCCGCAAGCCCAAGGTGTTGAGCTGCCTGCACCGCGTCTGTGCCAAATGTCTCAAGAAGATGGTGGAGCTGGACTCATCTCCGAGCATCATCAGCTGCCCCTTCTGTCGCCACGAGACTCATGTCCCTGATGAGGAGATCTGGCTTCTTCAAGATGACAGCAACATTCTGGCCATTCTGACTTACCAGGACCGAGCGCGAAAGAGCGGTACCGCACCCAGCGGTGAGGTCCTTTTGACGCCCAACAGCCTGAGCGGAGGTGAGCAGGCCCACAGCTCCTCCGATTGCCTCGTCATCACAATCATGGAAGTCCCTGGAGAGTCGCAGTCCTCGGACTCTATGAGCATGCTGAACATGGTGCGCTTGTATCGGCCAGCCAGCCTGGACTCCTTGCCTTGCCACCTGCCTGTGCAGAAGTGCCGGGCATGGACGTCCCGTTCAGTTCCCCGCTTTCTGATGGGTTTCCTTTGCTTGGTCTACTTCAGCTCTCTGCCACTGGGGATCTACTTGCTGATGATCCAGCAGCTCACAATGGGAGTGATCCTGGTCAGCCTGGTGCCCTCCACCCTGGTCCTTTGCGTATTCTATGGCTTCTGCCAATGTCTGTGCCACGAGATCATGGAGGCCATCGCCACATAGCACCCCACTGTCTTTAGGCTGAACTAGCAAGACCTGTAAAAGAACAAAAGCCAAATGACTGATGCATATCTGCTAATCCCAGACACCCCATTTTTTCCATCACACCAGATTATACCAGCATCTACCAGTAAACTCCTTGTAAATCACCTCACATTGTATGCAGGGCCAACTATACTTGACTTTAGCAGTTGATTACCAATGCAAGCTGAAGGTATTAATTTTGGACTGCATCAAAACGCTGTGGTTTTTGTATCGCATTTAGCTCACCCAATGGGTCTTCAACAACTGTGATATAAATAACACGCAACAGAGAATGAAGTCCTTCCACTCTTTAATATGGAATCCACAGGATGTGTTCAATAATACTAGATGAATTTGTTCATTTTCTGTTATATTAGAAATATCTGTGGTATAATTTCAATCATTGTCTCAATGTTCTCGTTGAAGTTCCTAGTTGCCTTTGTAAGGCATGTCAATGGCCAAGCTGTAATGTACATGTAAAATAAGTGAATTTGTGTTTGTCATTGCTATGAGAATGGACAAATACTTTAAAGCCACCTGTTAGATATTAAATAAAGATTCTTCCATTATCTAACACAATCCTAGATTAAACTATGAAGTCCACTTACCATACTTCAAGACTGGTAGAATATAGCTCTGGAAAAAGACAACAACAAAAGGATACATTGCAATTGCAACTGGCATCCGAAAATATAATAATAGCTATTAATGAATCAAATTCAAGGAATACCCTCCTACATTACAATTTTGAGTGTGAAGCAGATTAGAATTATGACTGAGGAATTATGTCAGTGCCTATTACAGCTTTGCTGTTTTGCTAACTGAATGAACTAATATTACTGGTGTTGCTCAGGAGACTTAACCCATGGGAGCATGCGTGTTGCATCAAGCGACACACAGCTTTCAAACAAGCTCAAGTAAGCACTAGAGAGTCAATAAAGGATCCCCGTCTGTTCCTCCACAATACCATACCACTCTCCCTGTGGACAATTAACTTCACACAAACCACTGTGCACAGCACACACATTATCACACACACCCACATATATACAGACAACCGCACATAGAAAGTCATTATGCATGAATCTCTTGATCTTAAATCTTGTCCCTCTCAATGCTGTTTTTTTTTCTTTTCTGAAAAAGAAAAAACTCTGACATAATGATCTAGAGTGCAAGGTATTCTGGGAGCATGGACTGCAAGGTTTGGGCCTAATTTTAACAAGTGTCCCTGAAGACTGGCCTCTATAAATGCTTTGGAAAAAAGAACATAGGTGAGCATACGAATACAAGGTCGGCAGAGGTGTCTCAAACGGATGTAATCACACTGAGAAACAGGACTGGAAAAACAGCAAGTTTCAGAGGGGTATGAAATCACACGGATATCTTTGAGGCTCAGTTAACCGTAAGTGGCTTTTTTCTATAGTAAATGTTTTGGTATACAAATGCAAACAACTAACCTTTAGTTTGAACTTTATCATATCAGAAATAAGGTAAAATAATAGCAATTGTTACTGTTTTTAAAACCACTTTGAAACAAGAGGCACAAGTTTGCAACAGTTCTTAAAAGAGAACTTTAAAATACCTAACTAATGAAAAGCAAATCATTCCTCGTGTAAACAAAAGATATGGTTATGATCTATTCATTTAATTGAGATTAGATTAGAAAAAGTTTGACTATGATATTTACGGATTTTAAAATTTCATACTGCATCAAGTTAAAGGGTTCACCCAAAAATGAAAATTCTGTTATTAATTACTTGCCCTTATGTCGTTCCAAACTCGTAAGACTTTCATTCATCTTAGGAACACAAAAGAAGATCTTTTTGATGAAATCTGAGAGCTTTCTGTTCCTCCATAGACAGCTACACAACTGAAACGTTGACACCTCTAAAAGTTCATAAAGAGATTGTAAAACTACTCCATATGAATTGAATCGTTTTATATGATGAACAGATTGAATTTAGGCTTTTATTCACTTGTAAACATTTACCAACTCACACATCAGTAGTGGTAAACGCTTCACGTGTATGAGAACCAATGAGGTTTTGTTCTTGTGCATCAGTCAGGTTCGGTTTAACTTGTATGTGTGAATAAAAACCTAAATTAAATGTTCATCAAGCAATCGAGTCTCTTCAGGAAAATTTGGACTGAACCACTCAATTCATATGGAGTAATTTTTACGATCTCTTTTTGAACTTTTAGAAGCGTCAAAGTTTCAGTTGTGTAGCTGTCTATGGAGAGACAGAAAGCTCTCAGATTTCATCAAAAAGATCTTAATTTGCATTCTAAAGAGGAACGAAAGTCTTACGGATTTGGAACAACATGAGGGTGAGTAATTAATGACAGAATTTTAATATTTGGGTGAACTAACTCTTTAAGACCAAAACTATATATCATTTAAATTATTTTAGTTAAGAACTGGCCAGACCCATTCTGAGATTGTAAGACCAACAATAACTCTTAAATATTCTGCCAAGTTTAGGTCCGTCACAACAGGAGTGGTAATGAATCGCTGGCGGCAGTCAGTGGTGGAGATCCAAACCAGAAAGAGGCAGGTGAATGAATGTGAACGGGCACAGGCCGCCCTGAGCAAAGTGACAGCCTGCTTTCAGCAAATGGCAACCTCCTTGGGGAGCAACATTGATGGGAGCTTCCTTAGAGAGGAGCTGGAGGAAACCAGGACAGTAGCTCATAAAATATGCTCAGGTAAGTCAGGACAAGTACAAACAAAAAGACAAGCAGAACAAGTACTTCAAAAATAAACTTCACTAGCGATGCAGAAATTTTACTTTCTCCTTTCAGTATTTTTCTGCACATCGGCTGGCCATATTCAATTACGCTACATTCAAACTGTTGAGAGTTGACTTGACCGACTCATGTTTCAGGGCTTCACCGGAGGCTGCTAGCTCTGCTGACAGAAATGGAGCAAGGACAAGAGGACAAAGAACAGGTTGAACGACTTTGGGTGATCTTCTTGTCCAGCTTGGAAAACTTCCAGCAGGACCTAAAGAAGGTCAGAGCCTTGCAAGAGATATTCCCCCTCACCCAACGCAAAGATCGAAAAGCCCTTGTCAACACAGGTTATGCAGGCGGAACTTCGGAAGTAGCAGCTCGAGCAGCCATGGTGCAGACGCCATGGTTATCAATAGAGGAGACGGAAAGACCAGACCTGAAGACCCATATAAGGGAGATTGACGTTCTGCTTGAAGAAATGCTCCAGAGAGTTAACGTGCCACTGTGGTCTGTTGAACCCACACAAGAAGCTGATGGTGGGCAAGAAGAGGATGAAAGCTTGGAGGACATGATGGAAGTAGAGGTGGTGTCTCAAAATAATATATCAGGCTGTTGCCATCACCACAACTGCAAAGTAGGCTGTCTACTTTGTCTGCTGAGCTAAATTCAGGAACTGAGATGCATGAATTCTGCAATAACAGATTAAATTGTTGACCATCCTTATACTCAATACAGATTTTGAACATTTTTCAGACTATATTTTCTGTGGCCGGTTGCATAAGATGCTTAGACTAGTCTTACAGGTCAAGTCAGTTATTTCTTTCCCCTTTAAAAGGGATAGTCCACCCAAAAATGAAAATACTGTCATCATTTATTCACCCTTATGTTGTTTCAAACCTGTACAAGTTTCTTTCTTCTGTTGAACACAAGATATTTTGAAGAATGTTGGTAACCAGACAGTTGACGGTAACCATTCACTTCCATAGTATTTTTTTTCCTACTATGGAAGTCAGTGGCTACCGTCAACTGTGCGGTTACCAACATTCTTCAAAATATCTTCTTTTTAGCTCAACAGAAGAAACTCAAACAGGTTCGGAACAAAATAAAGGTGAGCAAATGACAGAATTTTCATTTTTGTGTGAACTCTCTTTAAGACTGGGCATAAATTTATGTGAGTTAAATAAAGTTGCTTGGTCTAATTTGTATCCAAAAAGTAAGACTGATTATTACCCATTGACTAACTGCAAGTTGGTCAATCTAGTTCTCAAGACAGTCTGAACATGGTGGCAATGTTTATGCAACTGACCACTGATCAGTTATTCACCACAAAGCCTTTATATTGTAAATATCAAATAAAACATTTAACAGTCTGGTGTTATTTTCCACCTTTTTTATTCCAATAATTATGCACATTTCATTCAGCTTTTTATTCAGGCAAGTTTAATACAACACAGAAATAAACACAGACCCATTACAGAAAATTTACATTAATACAAACAAAAAAACAGACATATAAAACAAGAGGCAGACAGTTGTTCATTTCTTGTAGGTTGCGTGCAAATGGGCTTTGAAGGCTGCAACAAAAGTGATTTGAAACATGTCAGTTTATTGCAGAATTCAAAAACAATTCTCTAAACACACTGCAGTTTCAAAAAACTGCTTCATTTCGGCATGTTCTCTTACCTTCCTGGTCATCCCATAGTTCAGCAGCTGCAGAGTTCATTGGACTATCATTGTTGGGTTCTAAAAACAAGAATTCATAAGTACAACGATCCAGACATGATGGCTAGTCTGTGGTAAATTACTTTAAAACCAAATCAGAAAACAGACATACTGCTTTATATACTAAGAGAAAGTAGTTCACCTCAAGAATTAAGATCTGAATTAAAGGATTCTACATATCAGGACACAAATAGGCCCTGCTAAAGTTAATGAAATCATGTTGTTGCCAAACTTAATGAATTAAAGAAAATCTTGTTGTGTGGTTTAATTTCAAGTAAACATCCTGAAGATTATGACCAATTCAATTCAAATAACTCATGAATTGAGAATGAACCAAATCTTTGTTTCTCACGGTAAAGCAGAACCCACCTCCTAGTAGACTCTGAATGGACAGTAGTATGGAGCGAACGTCATAAAGTGCAGACCACTTGTCCTTCAAAATGTCTAGGCAGATGAAACCATTCTCATCAACATTTGGGTGGAAACAGGCAGTGATGAATTTCACCCGAGGGGCGTTGTAGGGGTACCCGCTAGGAAACTCCAGTGAAAGTTTGTACCTCAAACCTTCATAAACCTAAATAGAGAGGAAAAAAATTAGGGATTTATGCAAGATTCTCTGACTAGCTACATTAGCTTGCATGCAAGAATCACATTTCCCGACACCAAGTGAAAAACAACTCCCACCGTTCCTTGAGCTCCATCTATCGTGCCGATCCATTTGAAGAGATTGTCAGACTCTGGAAATGCTGAAATCCCCTTGTCTCCTGACATCTGCATTGACAAAAGCACTGAGTTAACCAACTACAGTTAAAGGGTTAGTTCACCACCAAATAAAATGTCACTAATTACTCAACCTCATGTCATTCCACACCCGTAAGACTTTCATTCATCTTCGTAACACACATGAAGATATTTTTGATGACAGAATGCTGTCAGATTTCCTTCCATAGACTGCCTTTGTAACTACCACTTCCGGAAGCTCAAACATGCTGCATAACACACGAGAATGAACCTCATTGGTTACGCAGCATTCAGGTTAGGCTGAGCTTCTACTTATTTTCGCTGATCAAAGTTTACATGTGAATAAAAGCCTAAATTAAATATGTTTATCAAATAAAGCGATCAAGTCTCTTCAGAAAATCTGGACTAAAACGCTTGATTCATATGGATTCGTTTTACAATCTCTTTATGAACTTTTTGAAGCGTCAAAGTGGTAGTTACAAAGGCAGTCTATGGAAGGAAATCTGACAGCATTCGGTCATCAAAAATATCTTCATTTGTGTTACGAAGTCTTACGGGTGTGGAACGACATGGTGATTAATGACAGCAATTTAATTTTGGTGTGAACTAACCCTTTAAAGAGACCAAACATAATACCTGCTGTATATAAAGGTCTTACCATTAGCGTCATTAGCTCTTGCTGAAGCCTACAGAGGGAAAGGGGAGACATTGAACATGAATTTGAATAAGAAAAAGAACAAGTGCTAAACTTTATTTTACTCAAGAAAAAGAGATTTTCAAATGAGAGACTTCTGTGTCATTTGCAGATGCCAAGATATACGTAAAAGTGGTATTAACAGCAGTGAAACAAATTGAGGAACTAGCACCCCCTAGGCACAAAAGTCCCAATGGATTTCTATTGAAATATGAATTTCAGTAAACAAAGACCCTAAGAGGAAAAAAACAACAACAACTACATTCTAGCTCTCAACAGGACCATTACAGGGCTCAACAATAAGGACTGCCTGATGGCCCGAGTCCAGTGTGAACGACGCTCGAGACAGTAGACAAAACAGTCACTTGCCTGATCGGGCCAGTGCTGTAGGATGTGCGATATACATCGTCTATGATATCATAACTGTTGATTTATCGATCTGAAATTATCGAGTATGTCCCCCACTTTACAAAAACAAAACAGAACACCCATTGAGTGCACGTATGCACTGTGACGTAGTCTAGTAGATTAGACTAGTGCGCGTGCATATTTAGAGTGTACACTTTCAATGCATGATCTAGTCTATTAAAATGCCTTTAGAATGCCCCAGAATTCAAGATAAGAGGCAAAAATGACCCTGTACATCTTTCATATTTATATCATTTAATATAGTTTTTCTCCAAATATCAGCATGATTATAAATGTGATATTGATTTTACACAGCATACAATTTAATGAACAAGAACTTATTATCAAGTGACTTACATTTTAGACACAAAAATCACCCGTTTCACTTTATTTCGCCTACGAAAATAGTTCCAAAGTCCACGCCATTGTTTTGCATCTCTGAGCAACACTTCCTGAAATGCTAATGCTATTTCATTCATTCTGACTTATTTACACTGTTAAAGAATTGGATTATCATGCTAAACATGGCCAAAGTTTCAAAACACGAGTTGGACGTATGACGTAGTATTTCTGTGCCAAAAATACTCTTCCAAATCCTCACGAATTTTGTGTTTTTTTTTTTTTTTTTTTCCCCTGAGTATGGGCCTGAGTGACGTAAACGGGGGCGGAATTCCTTGTACGGGCACTTCTCCCAGAAGGGCGCACGCGCACACGTCGACCAGAGAGAGAGCAAGAGCACGCCTATCAAAGCGCATTCGGCTTTACGGAAGCAGTCGGCAGCACTGCACAGGTCACAGGACTTCACAAAATCAACAATGTCACCAAAGAAGTGTGTTTTTGGTTGAGGGAAAGAACCTCAGAATCGGCGCTTATGGTTTCATAAACAAGGCCCAGTTCTATGCTGGATTTACAGATCATTTGAAACTGAATGATAATGATCCCGGTCATGAGTCGGAACCGCAGGTGGTGAGTAAAACTGCTTCAAATGTCTGTTTTGTTGGCAATAGGCACGTAAGTGCATATAATGTAAACAATACGAACGTAGTGAATTTATAAATTCATTATTCATCATTCACTATACGCTAAATTCACTATAGTGATTCAAAAGTTATCCAGGGATAATGTGATGGTGTAGTGTGTGTTTAAATACATCCGTTTAGCTGACCATTGATAGCTTGCAGCTGATCTCTACACAAAAGCTGTGCATGCTTGTGACAGCTCATCACTATCTCCGCTCACAACGACACGCCTCCAGGCACTCGGCTGTTTTCGGAAAGACTCGGTACAGCATATGTATTTTTTATAAATATGATAAAACTAAAGACTTTTCGAAAATATGAAGGATGCTATACTACTCTATAGGTACTCTAAGTACTCATCATCCCCCCCTTGAATGAATCAGCAGTTTGAATGAATCTGTTGAATCTCAATGACATTCGCTGCCACCTACTGGCAAATTTAATTTCATGTCTTTTCATTTTTAAAAATAACTAATACTTAAAAATAACTAATAATATTATATTTTTAACATTTCAAAACATTTACGCATCTGTAACTGCTCTAGACTGATTAACTTTAATAAAGTTTACTTTATAGTTAGCTTTACATTTTCTATACCTGAAAATCTCTTGTTTAAACCTACATGAAAAACTTAAAAAGCACAGTTTATTTCATTTATAAGTTTGTTCTGTTGTATTTTTGCTATTACTCAACTTTGATTATTTGTTACTACTTAATTACTTACTGTTTATTTGTCTAAAAATATTTAAAATTTAAGTGAGTTAATTTAGTAGCTTTTGGTGTCCACCCTATTTATTAAAGTTACATGTATCAAAAACAATAACTAGGCTTATTTTATAGGCCCATTTTCTTTTCTTTTACTTTATTAATTTTTTGTTGTGGGGCAAGTTAAAATTTTGGCGTGGCAAGTAAAAATTTGAACCACTGGGCCGACCGGGCCAGTAGAAAAAAATCCTTAGTGTTGAGCCCTGCATTATGATTACCAATAACAAAAACATCTGTGTAGGACATCACAACACATATAAACTTTAAGGATTTTGAAACTCCTTTTACACAGAGTTTGATGATTTGAATTCTTTTGGAACCATTTTTGACATAAGAAAAAAAAAAATTTGTCAGAAAGACAAGTTACACTTGTTCACCTGATATTGTTTAATTCTAGTACAATACACAATATTCAATAAAAATGTTTCCAAACGAACCAAAGTAGCATATAACAAGACTGTATGAATTACAGTTGTTACAGAAATATCTTATTGATCCCATTTATGAAAATAATACCAATATAAATCCTATATGCGTTTCTTCCTGAGAATGGCCCATGTATGTAGCACTTACAAGTTTTCACTACACTTAAAGGGAATATCTGGACAATCAAACCTTTTAGAGACGGATCCTTTCGACACACTTCCGCCCGTCTCGCTGCCCTTCAGCGCTGCTGTTGATGCGGCTGCTGCAGGATCCATATTCTGAGAGGCCATCGCGTCAGATCTGCGATGATTTGACGAAAGAAAAAAAAAAAAAAAAAGATTTTTAATGCGCACATCTACAGCATACAAACACGGTTTACAACACAGAGAACACGTTTTGCTTCATATCAACCCGGCTAAACTAACCAGCCGATGGAAACCCGAGAAGCTGAATTGAATTCATTTTTATAAAAAGTGACAGAAATAACAAGACTGAAATTGCTCCGATTTCGTGCTCAAAGAGTAAACGGTTTCTCATTTGGATGTGAGGTAACGTTAAAGGCCTAACGTACTCATTTTATAGCAGCGATAACCTAAACATACCTACGTAACTACTAAAATACAAGCATTTAGAAAACTAACGATACAAAAAAATACATATCTTTAGTTAATACACAAGTTATCTAAAGCTGAAATATAAACGACAACAAATCGCCACTCGTCAGTTATCCTATCGAGTTGGCAAATGCGCTAATTAAATCATATAAACGAACCAATTTATACAGCAACATAATAAAAGATATACGAGCCAACTTTAAATATACATTCATAGCAATATTACTTGACATTATAGGCATATTACCGGCTGTGTTCAATGCAGTCAACAACACTAACCGACTCCTGAACGAATTTTTTAAATCACATCCCGCCCCCTTGTTTAAACTTAGGTTGCGAAACGGAATTCTCCGCCTAGTCACCATTTCAACCAATCAGAAGCACAGATTACGAACAAAGCGATCGCATAGCAACCAATGAGCATTGAAGCTAGGCACAAAACATTTTGATCTGACTGGTTGATACAGCCGGGTGGGCGTGTCTATAACCGTCAGTCATTCTACAGTGCGTCATGACCAGTGTTGCCAAGTCCGCGGTTTTCCCGCGGAACTGGGCTACTTTTACACTGTTTCCGCGGGTTGTTTTTCATGTCCGCGGCTTGAATTGACCCCAAATAATGCGATATTTAGCCCCTGGAATGCGAATTTTACCAGGGGAGCTCCACCAAAAACGCGATTTTTACCGTGGGACTAGATTTTAGAGAGCAATTGGGCGGGTTTTGTTGTGAAAATGACATGATCATGACTAGTTTCCTCATACATTTACAAAAACGATAACTACAAGTTTGATGAGAATTCATTTGAAAACACCATTTAGCACAAAACATTTATTTGGTAAATACATTTTACATACAATAATAAACCGTTCTACATTTTCAGTTATTTAACATACAGTAGGTGAGTGTAACAGGTATGAAATTCATTTAGAAAATAATTTAAATACCCCTCCCCCTTTTTTAATATGCCAGAAAATCAGTCAAATGTATTTTTTTTTTTTTCATTTCTTTTTTTGTAAAAAATATTCAAGATTACAAAAGATACTAAGGTAAAAATATCACGGCTCATTGTATAATCATGCTGCTAAAGGAAGTAGCTATTTTGTTTTTCTTTAGAATAAAGCTGTATATTTAAAAAGCAAATAAGGGGAGAAAATGAAAATTACTAAATACATTCCCTTTTAAAGCAGATATGACAAACAATATGACAAATTCATAAAATTCATTTGTTAAAAAAAAATATGATAAATGATCAGGAAAAAACACATACACATACAAAACAAACATACAAAATGTCCATTAACCACAAAATTTAAAAATTCATTTAAAGGCTCTATATGTGCCTCTTTAGATTCAATTCTTTAAATACAAAGTCTTGAAAAAGCACACATTTTTTGATAGAAAAAAAAAAAAAAAAAAAAAAAGGAATCAGATCTGTACCATAAAATGAAATGTGGAAATCTGATTTGCCAAATAAACCTCCAACACAACAATTCCTGGGCAACTTGATCATAATGCCTGGGTCTACTGTGAACATGGCCAAACAAATAACAAAAAGTTACAGTTATGCGAAATTGATAACACTGAAGAGTGTCCGTGGTCCATCGACTTGCCTGACGAGGTTGGCATTAAACGGCGAGATCGTTTTCTGTTTTCTGTGCGTCCATTGCCTTCTGCATCTTCTCCACCATCCAAATCGGCACTAGAAATGGTTTCAATTCATCCAGCTTCAAGTCAGGACAGTCCCTAAGAATTCAGAGTAAATATGATGATGCATATTCCCTCTAACATTCATTTAAAAGTCTTCTAGAAGTTTTATTTAGTAAGAAAATGAAATGTGCTTATTTACTTGTAGTCGTCACTTCGGGCAAGATCAAGAATATCCTCTTCTATAAGCAGATAGGCCTGAGAAGAGAAACAGTTTAAATAAGATTTACTGCTTCATTAAAACATTTTTTTGTAAACACAAACACAATATCCTCACCATCTTTCCACCTGTGGCTCTCATGTGTTGTCTTTCTGAAAGCCAGTGTTTGTCCTGAGCGTCAGCGGCATACTGAGACACAAAAGATATTACGGCTACTTCCACATGAACACAGAAACAGCTTAATCAATGCTCAAAAAAAAAAGTCTAAACATACCTTGAAGAGCTCTGCGTGTTTGATGTAGATTCTTCCTCTTGTACCGCCCATTCCCAAAGCCCTAAAATTATATACAATATCAGTACTTGTTGAACGTATATATCCAAATCACATGTTGTTTAAAGAGGAGCTATTATGGCCCTTTTACAATATGTAATATAAGTCTCTGGTGTCCCCAGAATGTGTCTGTGAAGTTTCAGCTCAAAATACCCCACAGATCATTTATTATAGCTTGTCAAATTTGCCCCTATTTGGGTGTGAGCAAAAACACGCCGTTTTTGTGTGTGTCCCTTTAAATGCAAATGAGCTGCCCGCTTTCCAGAAGAGGGCGGAGCTTTAACAGCTCGCGCTTCGGTTGCTCAACAACAACAAAGATGGAGAATCTCACGCAGCCAAAATGAGGATTGTCAGTAACGGTGTTCAGCCTTACATTGTTCAAACCGGAGTCGACACTGATGGAGATACTGATGGAGAGAAGTTACAACTTTTAGAATGAAACTGGACGTTTCTGAATGGTTAGTGGATAAATTTATGTAGTTGCTGTGGAGTTGATTCAACTCATCGACTAGCATGTGCCGTCATGTTAATGTTTTGTAAAGCAGTCCGGCGTAAAATGACGGCATGACAACAACACTCTACCACAACAACTCTTCCTCTTCTCTAAAGCAGCCCAACATGGCCTCACCCCCTTTGATGTGTGTTCTCGGGGGCGGGGTTTATGTAAATTTTAGGGTTTGTGATGTCACCAACTCGGGAAGAAGCTCGTTGTAGTCCCTACCAGCCGTTTATTGTAGTCCTTAAAAAGTGATTTCTTTAAAAGAAAATATCTCCCTTTGCATTGAACTTTGAGCGTCATAACTTTGCAGATGTTGTTTATGCTCAAACAGCAACATTACACACTAACTAAAGTTAAAAAGTGAAATCATAATCAATGACCCCTTTAATGTTCATGTCATCTACAGTGAAAAAGACCGAAAGCATTCGAGGAAACCCTTGTACACTTACTTATTTGCCCTGGATCCCAGAACGAATGTGCTGTTCTCATTCAGTCTGGATGGGTCCCACTAAACAGACATCAAAACAGACACATTAATATCATATAAACTTTTCAGTATCAATTATTATGCCATTTTAAACAAAATATCTACCTTAGGTCCTTCTCTCTTTATTGGCTCGGTTACTTTGATTTTCGCTCTGCGGAATATGTTTTAAAATGTCAAAGGCTTGAATATTTAATAAATGGAGAAATCAGATAAAAAAAAAAAAAAAATTAATACAAGGAAACTTACGGAGTGCTGTACGGGGCTGTTCTGTCGTACTGTACAACTGGACCAGGAGGACGACCTTTCCTCTGAAAATACACAAAAAATATGTATTTATAATTGTTGGTATTCAGACCAACAGCACTCTTGCTAGTGTGATGATGTTTATTTAATGTGGCCCATTATGCTTTTTCGAATATTACCTTTCATGTAGTGTACGTAATATAGTCGTTTGTGAATGTAAAAGGTCTGCAAAGTTTTAAAGATCAAAGTGCACGACAAATCAAGCTATTGTCTCTTAAAAAAAAGAAACGATTCTGAACTGCCAAAATGAGTCGCCAGCAACGACCAATCACAACAGACTGGGCTGTCTCTGACCAAATCAGAGCAGAGCACGCTCACGAAAAGGAGGGATTTAGTGAAACTGAATCTTCGAACAAACAGTTTTCAGACTCTTTGAGAAATGAGGTGATGAGCAATGGATATGGAGGATAATGGAGAAAATTAAAGTGTTGACCTTGGATGCATGATAAAGGTCCACTGAAGTGCCTTGGAACATGCAGCTTTCATGTTTTGACATAATTTCCAATAAAACAGGAAGACAGGATGGGATACATCTAGAAGCCCCTCCCCTTTTTTCCCCAAAATAGCCAATAGTGTTTCACCTAGATCACAGCTCGATCAGAGTCGTTGAGCTCGTAAAACCCCATCGGTGCAACAGTTTCCCCTCCATATTTCTTTAAAATATAGCATTGTTTTTAGAATTCAAATGTGTCCGAACGTTTTGTGGTCTGTGCCGACTCGTGCATATCCGCTCTGTGCTCTCGTGTCTCTGGACCTGAGCAGACTGTGCTCAAGTTGCGGCGGTTCACGTGACACTAACACGAAATGGACTTCATTCGCGTCAATGGAAAGCATTCAGACACTGTCTGAATCGTTCCTTATCCTCTATATAGTGCACTATGTGCCATTCACTATATATAAACTAGTAAATGTGTGAACAAATGACCAATTTCAGCCGCAGCTTATGCGTCCGTTTAGTGTAGAAGGGGGCGGGACTTCAGATTCTAGAGAGCATTTGATTGGACAGAAGATTTGATGAGAAGCTGAAGTCCGTGATGATGTCATGAAAATCCATGATCCATTTTAGCGGAAGTGAGAGACTGTAAGTTTTGAATGCTTATATCTCCTAAATGCAAATTTTGTCATTGTTTTGTAACACACCAGCTTATTCAATAATTTAAGGCTAACATATTCATACTAGAAGCTAAAAAAACTTAAATTTTGATTTCAGGGGGACTTTAAACTTTTGTAGGAGACCTCCAAATAGCATAATAGGGGCACTTTAAGGGAATTTACATATGGATAAGAGGGCTTGATTAAATATGCTATTTTTTTTATATATACAAAGTGACAGTAAAGACATTTACAATGTTAGGAAAGATTTCTATTTCAGATAAAAAACATTTTTTTACTTTCTATTCATCAAAGAATCCTGAAAAAAGTATCAGTTTTCAACATTGATCAGTTCAACAATAATCAGAAATGTTTCTTGAGCAGCAAATCATCATATTAGGATGATTTCTGAAGGATCATGTGACACTGAAGACTGGAGTAATGATGCTGAAAATCCAGCTTTGATCACAGGAATAAATTACATTTTACTATATATTTAAATAGAAAACAGTTATTTTAAATTGTAGTAATATTTCACAATTTTACTGTTTTTTACTGCATTTATCAAATAAATGTAGCCTTGGTGAGCAAAAGACACTTCTTTCAAAAATATAAAATCTTACCGACCCCAAACTTTTGAACGGTTGTGTGTGTGTGTGTGTGTGTATTTTTTTCCCTTCACCTTTTTAGGGATAGGGCTGTCTCTCTGGCCAGAGGTGTCATCTGGCTGCCGTGAACGCTGTGGAACGAACAAATGACAAAAAAAAAACAAAAAACAACAATTTAGAACTGAAATACAATCCATCAGAACTAAAAAATACCAGATATATTTCTAGTTTCTCAGGCAAGCCTGACTGACACAGACTTTAACATCTGAAATTAAATTCTCAATGAACTGCGTAAAAATTTGGGTAACATTTACCTTCACTGTGGCGTCAACACTAGGTTTCGGAGCAGTTTTCTCTGCATCAGGAAAGAGCTGCTTTGCCTAAAACAGAACATTTCCAAACACTTAACTCATGATTCACCACAAATTTCAGCCTAAATATTTGCAAAATTTGTGTATAAATTATATTTTACATGTTCTAGGCAGTTTCTGCAAGCATCTCTGATAAGCTGATCGGGCTGCACGTCTCCCCCAACATTCTCTTTCACATTACTGGCTGCCTTCTCAAAAAACTGTGCAGAGAAGAGTAAAAACAAACACGATCAGAGCAATTTAATCACACACAAGCAGTCCTAAAATAACCAAACATGATCGGTCACTCACCTTCATATATTTTCTGAACACAGCACGGATGTCTTCATTGAAGCTGGGCTGCAGAACGGTCCGCAGAAGATCCATGGAAATGACAGGATCTGTATAACTACACACAATGACATGGTCAGACAAACAGCAATGTTATGAAAGAGCCTCAAATGTCTTACAGCATATTAACCTGGGATAGGCTAAAGTATTTTAACAATGGAAACTAATCTTGAAATACACATTTGTGAACTTACCTAACCGTCATCTGAGAGCGTCGTCCCCTGCGATGCACCTGTCTGTGTTTGATCATGATGTTCCAGGGATTCTGCCATAGAAAAACATGTTTTCACAGCATCCACATAAAGTGTAAAAGGCCATAAAGAAAGATGCAACAACCAAGAGCCAATCAAGACATGCTATCAAATGACAACAGCCCTTTTGCATGGTTAATATTATAATTCTATAATAAAATATTATAAAATATATCCCCTTTATTATAAAAAGTGTACTTTTTTTTATTAGAGATTCACCGATACTAAAATTTCTCCACCGATACCGAATAACTACATTGTTATTCTTGATATCTGCCAATATCGATAACGATACTGATAGTTTGGGGGTTCTGCCTTTTATACCTTCTTTTAAATTAATGATAGTTTCATTATAATTAATCATTATATTTTGAAAGAAATGCAATACTTTATTCTCTCCATTTCATCATCTTGTTTCAGAGTAACTGGTATCAGTTATAAACAAACACATTACTCAAATTAATATTAACACACATTAACTAAATTCTGAAGATTAAATTAATATTTCTTAACTTTCTGAATGTTATTAATTCATATAATTTCTATTAATATTGAACATCAAACTGGTTTCTTAGCATTTTCTTTACACAAAGCACAAATTCAGTGCATTTTCCTGCCCTCTTTTGATTGACAGGATATATCGGCCCTGACTATCGGCTGTTTTTAAACTATCGGTTTGCTTTTATCGGCCGATACCGGTTATTGGCCGATATATCGGTGCATCTCTATTGACAGCCTTATATACAGTGTTGGGGTAACGCATTACAAGTAACTTAAGTAATCAGATTACTTTTTCAAGTAACTAGTAAAGTAACACATTACTTTTCAATTTACAACAAAATATCCAAGTTACTTTTAGCGCAAGTTACTTTTTCACATTTATGGACTGACAGCTCTCCTGTCGCCATGTTGACAGAAATAAAGTGCGGAGGTGTTGTGTGCGCTTCTAGACTAAATGTGAACATGCATTTACTCATCTCACTTGCACAAAAACATTCAGTATTCCTCATAATGAATAAAAAAAGTGAAATGAAATCTCGTTTTAAATCCAGAATGGCAGCACAGCTGAAAGGTTTGTTTGAGCTGCGCCCTCTACTGTACAGGCGTAAATATGCATTTCCTTATTCATTTCACTTTTGGTGTAAAAGGGCCTTAACATTTGCCAAACAAAAAACTTTTTTTTGTTGTTATTAAAAAACAAACAAGCAAGCCCAGCCAAGGTGAGGAAACGTAACGCAAATGTAATGTAACACATTACTTTTCATAAAAAGTAATGCAATTAGTTACTTTTTTAGGGAGTAATGCAACATTGTAATGCATTACTTTTAAAGGTAACTTTCCCCAACACAACTATTAAAAAAGGTTCAATCTGATGCTCTAGAAGGAAACACAATGCATTAAGAGCCGGGGGGGTGAAAACTTTTGAACAGGATGAAGATATCTTATTTTGTTGATTTGAAATTTTTTCATTAGTACTGCCCTTCGGAAGCAACAGAAGATACTGCATGTTTCCTGGAAGACAAATTAAGTACAATTTACCTTGATCTTCAAATTCAATGCATCTTAATCTTAACTTAATGCAACGTGTTTCCTTCTGGAGCATCAGTGAATGTTTGAACCTTTTTTAATAATTGTGTTTGAGTCCCTCAGTTGTCCTCAGTGTGAGTCACTTCTGGAAAGGGTTCAAATATGCAAAAAATGCTTGAAAACTGAAGAATCTGCAGGACCTGGAGGATTTTTCTGAAGAACAGAGCTCAGTTTAACTGTTCAGGACAAACAAGGGACTCATGAACAACCATCAGAAAACATAAAAAAAAAAATGTCTTAGATCATCCAGGTAACCAAGAATCAATGGTCCCCAGACTTTTGAACGGGGTTATTTTATTAAATTCAGCTATTTATTTTGTCTTGTGGACTTTATTTAAACATCTTTTATGTAAAATATCTTACTCAGGACAGAACTAAATAAAAAATAACATGCATTTTGTATGATCTCTCTTATTTTGTTAAAATTATTAACATTTTCACAGATTCAGCAAGTAGTTCCAATACTTTTTCATGCAACTAATTATATTATATTATATTATATATATATATATATATATATATATATATATATATATATATTATATATATTTATATATATATATATATACCCCCTCTATTGTAAAATGTGCACACATATTGTACATTTAATTGTTTTAGTGCCTAAGTAGCGAGTACACTTGAAGCATGAGACTAATTTGTTCTTAAAAATAATAAAATAAATTAAAATAAAATAATTAGAGAAAATATTCCTGTAATAAGAATCTGGGTACCTAATTATCATAAAAAACAGGCTTCATTTTCTTTGTGCAGAATGTGTTTTCTTTTTCAGTTTCATATTCAGTTATGATGATGACGGTGATGATGAAGATGACACGAGTTTGACTCACCACTGTCTGAACTTGCTGCTCAGTGAAATCCTGCTGGAGCCAATCCCGGCGTCCCTCACTCCTGTGGGCCCCCATCACTCACAATCAATATATTCTCAGCGGATCAATGAAGATCGATAGAAAAGCTCCAGCGGTTTCTTGATGTTGATCGATAAGTGTGCACTTCACTGCCGCTGTGAGCTGACAGCAACTCAATGCAGTCAGATAGCAGGCGAGCTAATTCACACCCTTTAAACTTTACTACAAATATGCATTGAGAATAACTGGTTTAACGGCATGCATTTAAATACAATGAAATAATCAGAAAAGTCACTGTTTGTCCAAGTTCGAGAGCTCGATGATTTTTCAGTCGCTTCCTCAAGCTCAATAATGCAGTGACGTAAACAAGATTGCAATCGACTATTGCACTTTCTGTCGCGAATTTCAAAATAAAAGCCTAAGATCGGAAGTACGCATGCGCGTCCCCAACATGGGCGTGGTTAGACTTCAGATTCACTTACACGGATTGAGCGGCCATTATTGTTGTGGCACGGAAGCTGCTTGTTCGTGGCGAAATTTACATTTACATTTATTCATTTGGTAGACGCTTTTATCCAAAAATTTCGGTTGCACTTTATTTTACAGTACGTATACTTAAGAAAGTACTGGGTAATATAGTTAAGGTTAGGTTTAGGGTTAGTCCTAGTTATTGTAATTACTATAATAAGTACATAGTATGTAATGTACATTAGGAACAGGACTGTAAAATAAAGTGCTACCTAAATTTTTATTCAGATAAATATTTTCTCTGCAAATGTTACAGAAAATGTAAAATTTTGTTTCCAATCATACTTTCATATTTTGCTATCAGTGTACTTACTTGCTTAAAAGGAATAAATACATGTTACCTGTCAACTTTCCACATACATGATAATAAATGACTGCCATATTTATGTATTACGGTATTGTACAGTACTGCATGGTACTTCAAAGTATACTATGCCAGGTGCACATAAAACATGGTATTACCATGGTACTTTTTCGTTACTGTACAACTTTCAACTTGTACCTTAAAGAGCAAGTATGTACAATAAATATAACAATGCCAGAGATGAGTTCATGATTTCAATATTTTACTGAGAGCTTTTCTGATTCAGAGGAAAATCTTTATACCACTTTAGGTGATGGGGAAATGCCACAACACTGATAATATACAGGTAGAAGAAACAAATTATATAAGCACAGACATATTTACATTCACTGAATCTTTTCTTTATCAGAATAAGATTACAGGGGAGACATTCATGGCATTTTAGAGGACATTGAATCAACAAACGCAATGGCGACCAAATATAAATCAATCAACATGACTGATAAATGCGAATCGGTTAAAAGCCTAGTGTGGCAAAGCGTACAACTAACTAAACAATATAGATTTGTACAATTTATATATGGTTTTTTTTTGTAATGAAAAATATCAGGTCATGCAAGATAAAAACCTAAACACACTCTTGTAAGAAAACAAAGAACAACAACAAAAGAATTATAAAAATAAAGTTATGGATAAATGGATGTTTTTGCTGGTTACACTTTATGCATTACTGATGCAATCGTACACGGTTCTACTTTAAGATACAAGATAAATTCCTCCTTTTTTTAATAACACTTTGGTTTAGTTTAAAACAACTATTTCATAAATTCTATAATTCATAAACAGTTTAGAACCAAAAAGTTAAATAAAAAAAAAAATCATGGTGAAAAAGACACCTTTTGTGTTCTTTTCCAAAAAACTCATAACAGCCGTGTGGGAAGAAAACAAATTCTGTACAACATCTACAGTTTTGCTGGTGATCCACTCTGGGATTAAGAAATCCAACAAGTGCGCGATGCTCAATGTTATGTTATGTTGGATTTTAAAAATGGCAAGCTGGGATACATTACGCATTAAAACACTGGAATGCTTTTAAACCTTATATAAAAGCCATTTCCCAAGTCAATGTAGTCCAGTGAAAACAAACAAACCTATACTTACTTACAGATGGAAGTGATTGGGTTTAATAAAGTGATAATTTACAATACGAATTTCTACATGCGTATTAACATGGCAAAAAAAACAAAAAAAAATCCACCATTGTAGTGTTAACAACAGCAACATTTAAAGTCCAATTGTAGCAACAAATGCGATCAATAACTCTCTTTTCCTTTTTTAAAATGTACATTCAAAATGCTGCCCAGTGATACAATTTAAACTCAATATTATGTAAACAAATTTCTATGATTAGAAAAAAAAGTCAACTTTTAAAGCACTTTTCACACACACGAAACAGTGAAATCAAGGCGATAGCAACCAATTCTAATAACTAAACTCTAATGCAGTTATTAAAAAAGAAGAATGTTTGCTTTTCTTCGTTTGAGTTTCCAGGTGTCGTTGCTCTCAATTATAAAACACCCGAAATGAGAGGTAGACTCACTGGAGAAAAATGAGGGGCGTACGCCATATTTAGGAGCCAATTCATTTTTCAATAAAACCACAAACAGGTGAAATAATGCTTTCGTAACTAATAAGAAATTTCACTTTTCTTTTTCCACTCGCTAAATGCTACAATTGATGTGACCCAGAATGCCACACTAGGGTTCACGCAGGCTTGTACTGTACAGAAAACGCAAATAAAAGGTACAAAATCTTTAAATAACTATTGTGTTCTGTACACTATTTTAGGAACAAAAGAAAACGGACTGGATTTGACTGCAAATGGATGACTATTTCTCTGCTTGTTTACTGACCTTTTGTTATTACATACAGTATATATTCTGTCATGGAGAAATCAAACATGACCGCTCAACTTATGAAAGAACGCCTATGAATGCTAAAAACAAACAGGTTTAACAGGAAGCAACTAATAATTTGAGAAGCCCTAACGCTGATGCATGTCATGATGAAGGCTTTTAAACATAGCTGCCTGATCGCCGATCGTCTTGTGACACAGAATTATATAAAAGAACGATAGACAAGCATCGGTGCATCGACTCTTTGACAGCTTCATATTCCTGCCAGTGGGAAAAGCACAAAGTTAAAGAGTGAATAATCACAAAGCCTGTCATATTTCACCCCAAAATTAAAAGAATTTGTTATTTCTATATATTATACGTTATTTCTATATATTATAATGCAAAACAAATGTATAATAAATCACTAGCGTAATGCTGGATGTATGAGTAAAGATATCCCAAAGCTAATACATTCCATTGTGTTTAATTCAATTTATGCTTATTTTATTTTTTTAATAGCATTGTAATAGTAACATTTTAACTGTAATAATACAGTAAATAATTACTGTATAACGAATGAAAATAATGTCATTCAAGTTTAACCACCATTGAGAAAATTGATGAAAAACTTATTTATGAAAAATATTGTTCTCTTGAACTTGGTGTGGAATATGACACGTTTTAATGAAATTCACCCATAAAGGCCAACAAAAAAAAAAGAATATGATATGCTTGACTACATTTACCATCTCTTAAAAAAGAAAAAAAAAAAAAAAAAAAAGGTGACCAAACTATCTACACACTGATAAAAAAAACCCCAACAATTATGAGATTCAAACCCCTAAAACAAATAATATTAAATAATAGAGGCGGAAAAAGTAAACAACTCTTGCGTGAACATCTAAACTCTACAGCGCAATATTATATCTCTCATACAATCACAGACTCTTTCCCATAAACATACATACACATGTCCACACGCCCAGCGCCGCATCTAAATGTTTGTTGTGTCCGGTGCAGTCTTGTCAACAGGACTGCTGTTGTCTTGACTTTTTGCAGAGCGCTCCTGGACTGGTTTGGAGTCTTTGTCTGCAGTACTGGTGGAAGAGGGACCAGGTGAGGGCAATGAACGCCCAGAGACCTTATACGCCCCCAGGAGTTCCTGGATTCTCTCCGTGGTGGGCTCCCATTTGGCAAAGCCAGCATTGTTTTGGAGGAAAATGACTGCCGTTCCATGGATGGCCTTGTAGTACATCTCTTCTCTGAAAGGCACAAAGTCGAGAGAGCAAACCACAAGTTAAACAATCTGTTTCGTGCAGTAAACAAGCAACTGGTAGAACAAGAAAATAGACCAAAAAATATTTTACAATATGAGAAATTTTATTATTACACAATAACGATATACATCACAATATTATGGAAGCTTGTTTTCGCCACGGAATAAAAAATAAAAAAGATCATTGCTACTGTCAATTCTGACTTTTTTTTTCTTGCTATTACATTGAGTTTATATAGTTTACATCTTGCATCTGACTTTTCTTCTCGCAACTGCCAGTTTTTAAATCTCACAATTGTGTGAAAAAAAATCAGAATTTCAAGATGTAAACTATATCAACTCAATATAATGGCAAGAAAAAAAAGTCAGAATTGACATTAAAAGTAGCAATTATCTTTTTTATTTTTTATTCTGTGGCGGAAATAAGCTTCCATATGATGTTATTTTAATTTTATTATTAAAAATCAGAACAAAGAAGCAAATTACAAACAATAGGACAAATACAATAGAAGAACAAAAAATACAAATTAAATAAACAAGTGAACTAAAAAAAACATCTTTCATGTAATCGGTTTATTTAGTATAGTACAAAATACTAAAGAAAATGAATAATTAAATGTAAAAATTAGGGCTGTCAAGCGATTACATTTTTTTAATCTAAATAATTACATGATGTGGCGATTAATTAATCGTAAATTTGACAGAGAAATTACCCCCAAAAGATAAAGACATTATTGTGTAAATCATCAAATAGACATTACAAAGAGTAGCTTCAGCAAGAAATATTACAATACATAAAATTGTATTAGGCCTACATATACTTTTTTGGACCATAAGGGTAAGTAAATGATGACTGAATTTTCATTTTGGGATCAACTATAGCCTACCTTAAATGTTTTTATTAATAATATGGAAATATGAAATTATTTTTCAAATGAAATTATAGGACTACTCTAAATACGAAACTAAAACTGCCAGTAGGTGGCGGTAAATGTCTTGATTAAATCATTGAGTCATTCATTCATTCGATTCATTTAAACGGCTGATTCATTCAGGAGTGAAGTAAATGGTTCCCTTTATGAATGGTCCATTGAATCACTGGTTCATCCGATTCGTTCAAAACACAGGTTCAGAAATGAAAATAACGTATATGGTATTTGCACTCCTGCTATTCTGGACAGAAAAACGTGTGACATTGCGCTCGTTGCTTGTGTAATATAGCTTAACTATATCATATGATGTAAATATGAGACAAAAACTCATGCAGGGGCATTTTTGCCCCATATCTTGAATTTTAGGGACATTGTAACTGCATTCTATAGGCTCCATCATGCAGTGAGTTTTTGCCCTGCATTATATTCATCATCAATCAACTGTATGAAATGTCAGATGACGTACGTAGGTCTGGGGCGAGGCAAGTGTGTTAAATGTGTTAATTTTAACGCATTATTTTTCCCTGTGATTAACTAATCTAATCTAATTAACGCATTAAATTGACAGCCCTAGTAAAAATAAAACACTGCATACCCTTCACACTATAAATTAAATTTAAACTGATTTTTAAAGATACAAAAGTCATTCAGTCAAGAGCAGTGAGTGATTTTCTCTTTGTCTTTTGTTGATTGATTAACATTAATGACACAGATGGCAGCAGGTTTTTTAGGCTGCCGCCACTTTAAGAACGAATGCACAGATCTAATATACTAACACACGTTTAAATCATCGCCAGGATATATATCCTCACACGGCCCAGCCCTACCAACAAATGTCTGACCTTTTGCAGATGTGCTGCGAGCCGCTGCGGTACTCGTGCTCGAAGGCGGGCACGGTCATCTGGTGCCTTCGGAAGCGGCTGGACTCCATCCGTGTGAGGGCAGGGGTCGGTGGGTCACGCCACTCTGGCACGAAGATGATGAAGGACAGAGGCTCGCTGGAGCGTTCCAGAAGATCCTGAGAAAGATGGCGAGACAATGAGAATCGATATTCCAATCTAACGAATTTGGGGTGAGATTAAGAGTCACACACCTCAAAGCGTGTCACCATGGTGTCCATGAGTTCCTCACAGAATGGAGGGTTTGCCTCAAATGAGCCACTGGCCGGAGAGAAGCTGAGAAACGGCCTGAGGACAGACATGAAGCGATACAGTAAAGCAAATTAATTTCTCTGATAGAAACCATGCTCGCTTTTATATAACAGCAGTAACAGAATAATTATAAACGTCACAAAAGTATATATATAAGAGCTGTCAAGAGATTACATTTTTTTAATCTATTTAATTAAATAATGTGGATATGAATTAATTTATATAATTGCAACTTAATTGGACATCAAATTTGGCTGAGAAATTAGCCCCAAAACATCATTTAAAGTCATTATTGTGTAAAGCATCAAATAGACATTAGAAAAAGATTTTAGAACTCTGCATTTTTATAATTCTTAAGAACTGTTGGAACGTCACTTTCATTGTGTGACAATCAAGAACACATTTACATACCCTCGAGATCCAAAGAAGCCGTCAATGTCTGGAAATGCGGAGCAGAACTGCTTGAAATAGCAGTTCAGAGGAGAAGCGAAGCACTCAAAAGTTACTCCAAACTTTTTGTTGAGAGTTTCAAAGACGGGAACAGGCAGCGCCCCCTGCAGGCCAGAGCCCTCGTTCACACCAGAGCCAAACATCACCTGTAATTCACAAGAAGGTGCAAACACATGTTGATGCTGCATTTGCTTTCCTGATTGATTATCAATGCTTGTAAACTTAAGTCTTACCTGGTATCTTTTGATAAGGCACCACACACGAGACAGGAACTTTTCAAACCTTGGGTCATCTATACAGCTGTATCGATATAGGAGTTCCTGTTTATGCCAGAGAAAGAAATGCAACAAAATAAAAATCCAATGTAGTGTAAGTTTCTGGCTTTAATTTGTTTTGAGCTAGTGTTTAGCATGTACACACCAATTTGTTGAAATGACCGCGGTTGACCTTCACCATTTCCCCTTTATACCGTAGACAAGCGATGTCATTCTCGAAGTGCAGCTCAACGCGTGGCTGAGGAGGAGACGGGATGGACAGTCTGACTGGATAGCAATACACCAACCGGTTCTGAACCTCTGTCGACTCTGTGCTGTCCACTTTAAAGCAAGAAGAGTAGTTCAGAGGGGCTCTAAATAAAGTCAAACCAAGAGCAAACATTGGCACCAGGGCCAAAAATTCATCCTTTTTTGGAGTTGGTCAATTTTTGTCTAACAATAAAACCCTCACTGACCATTTTCCAGATTCATGGATGACATAAACCTGTATTTGACTGATTTTATTTAAATTTATTGCCATATCAGCTTCACAGGTTATTACACGACAACATTCAAATTCAACATTCAACTATAATAAATACAATATAAGTGCATTTTATAAAAAAAAAAAGACTAAAAGACTAAACAGTTTTGTATATACTACTATATAGAAGATTCTTTGAAAGTACCAATTAACAATTTATTGCAAGTACGTCTTACAAAATAAGTCCTTCAAAGTCTGCCCTGATAAAAATCATTGTCTTGTGACATTAAAAGTACACTATGTAACTTCATTGTTCAAAATGATTCATTTAAATTATGAGTTAATACATCTTCCAAAATGTGTTTTTGTCTTACCCTGAATCCTATGGTATTATAAGTGTTCAAATTTTAGACCTAGTGAGATGGTTTTTGCAGGAAATCGTGAGTGTCATATCTGTAAATAGAGAAAAGTTGCTCCGGCTACTTTGATGCTTGTCTGGTGTGGGAGTGGCAGAGGTTAGTCGTCACAACAAGTGAGAAAGGTTGACATGGAGTAGCTAATTCTGCAACCTCCGGAAAATCACCCGTTTTAAATAAATGCCGATCAGAGGAGAGTCTGCTGGCAAAAATAGAATAGGACAGATCTTGTAATAAAACAAGAATCAACATTGGTCTGGCTTTTCGGAGATGGCGAGAACTGAGGAATTTTAAATGTTGTAAAAGCGAAACGATTCTGGATGAATTGAGAATCACAATTTTTTTTTGTTTCAAATAGAGATCACGATTCTTCCACGATTCTAAACACTCAACAAAATAACGTAATTCTGACAAAATGTTAATTGGTGCAGTCTATTTAAAAATGTTTAATGAATTTGTACGAATTATTAAAAAACAAATCGGTTTGAATGAATGATTCAATGACTCACTCATAAATACTACAATTTTTTCATTACTGGATAAATCAGTGTTTTTGAACGAATCGCTTGAATGAATGATTCAATGACAAATACATTTTTTTAAGTCACCTGTCGCCACCTACTGGCGTAACGGTGTAATTGACAGAATCTTTATTTGAAGCACCAAGGTGATCGTTAGGCATCAGTGTTTATATCCGAACTGTAAACATTTATCCCAGTACTTCAGTGATCATTTGAATATTTGTAACAGAAATAACTATACTGTGTGGTTCAAAAGCTATTTCTTACCTATACATGACAACTCCTCTCTCTGGGTCAGCGGCAGCGCAAAGGCAGATTTGAATGTTCCGGTTGTCAAAGATTTAATAGACACAGGAGAATTGTTGTCACTGAGGAATAAGGTGTTTGAATCGAGATCACAATCTTTTAACGTTTAATTGTGGTGCTCTACGCAGAGATGATGTTTTTATTACTCTACAGGTGAGTAAGGTATTTTATTGAACAGATAAATAGCCATATGTAGCTCTCTAACAGAGTTAAAAGTAAAGCATTATCTATTGTGAAGGCTCATTTCATTATGGTTGTTGTAGCGCTGTGCTGGATTTTATTTTCAAGGAAGTATCGTGTCTATTAATGGGTAAAGCTACAGTAATGTCTTTAGCTAGTCAGCTTGAGATCTTTTCCATCTAAATTGGATATATATCTTAAGCCTAGTAGTGAATGATTAATGAACAGTAAAATAACCGTATTTATCCACACAGTCACGCAGAGCTGAAGCTCAACCAGAACAACAGTCTATATGAAAAATGCATTCAGTTTTGTTTATTAACCGCTAGAGGGCCAAAAGTTACATAGTGTACCTTTAAAAATTGGGCAGAGCAAAAACAAACAAGTTGATGCTACAACACTGACATTTTGGTGCTTCTTCACCCTTCGATAAATGCCCATTAGGCCTATATGACACATTGTATGATCATGTCTGGATTTTAAAAAAGTACATGCATCTTTTTCCCACCACAGGATTTATTTCAAATAATTTGTTTTTCCTCACATTCTGCTTGCAATCCCTCACCTGAGATGTTGCACTCTTTAAGCAGAGTGAGGTGAGCCTGGCGGATCCTGCGCACATATTCCGCAGAAATGTGATAGATCTTTGAACAGATGCCCTCAACAGAGTCCTTCGCCACGGACGCCACGTGAGGGCCGCACTGCTTCCGTAAGTGCTCGAGCCGATCCTGAGGAATGATCCCATTACGGTCATGTATATGTACGCCTTAAAATGCTGTCTAGGTAGGAGGCTCAGAACAAAACTACTGAGAATGTACCATGTAGTCCTCCTTGCTAGCAGAATGGTCTCGTCTCAACCAGTTCATCGTGTCCTCGACGTTCCACTTCACCACCTTCCGACTGTCAGGAGTTGCATTTCTGTCCAAACATGAAATATACTTTCAGAAAACGTTCATGTTAGTCTCAAAACCTTAGTACCAACATGAATAATTACCTGGAGTCAATCATTTTCTTGGCCGCCTCTGCATATTTAAACAAGAGTTTCCTGGCCTCTTCCTTGTATTTGATCCGAGAGAGCCTAACATTTGTTGCGAGGAAAGTTAGAAAATTATAAAAGCATTTCCATATTGAAAACAAAAGCAATGAGGAACTTGGTTATACGACGAACACTGATGTTTTAGTACCTGATGGGGATGTCGTTCATGATCTCTCTGAACATGGATGGGGAAATGATCGGGTCGCACTCGCTGGGCAAGAGCGGATCCAGACCTTTATCCACCACTTTTCTCTCCAAAAGCCAGCGGTTGAAGGATTCCCGTGGAGGCTCTATGCCTGAAAACAGTTAGTCAATCTTTAATTATTCCTGAATAATAATCTCTAAATAACAATTACACAATTTAAAAGTTTGGGGTTTGTAGGATTTTTTTTAATGTTTCTGAAAAATACAGTAAAAACAGTAATATTGCAAAATATTAAAATTTACAATAACTGTATATGCAAAGCTGAATTTTCAGCATCATTACTCCAGTTTGTGTCACATGATCCTTCAGAAATCATTCTAATATGCTGATTTGCATCTCAAGAAACAATTATTTTTGTTATCAATGTTGAAAGCAGTTGTGCTACATAATATTTTTGTAATACACTTTTTCAGGATTTTTCAGAAAGATCAAAAGAACAGCATTTTTTGGAAAAAGAAATCTTTTGACTTTATAAATGTGTTTGTCACTTTTGATCAATTTAATGCACCCTTGCTTAAAAAAAGTATTAATTTCTTTACAAAAAAATCCTTCTGACTCCAATATATAAAGTTTATAAACTAGTTACAATTATTTATGTAGCTCATCGTCCTCAGTAAGTTACCAAATGATTTAAAAGAACCATGCAGCATTTAAGATTCAAACTTTGAGACAGATGTAGTTTCAATATTAGCAGTTTCCTTCCGGTAGCTTTGTAATGCATTCTTAACTATTAACATTTACCCAGACAAGAATTGGCTGTGAATATGGAGGTGGGTGGACCAGTGCTGGGAATTATCTAACAAAAAGTAGCAAAGCTACTAACTTAACCACAATTTCAGTAGTATGAAATTAGCTCAGCTGTAACAGTGTAGCATGACAAAAAGAATACGATGATGATTTTGTTACACTGGTATTAATATGTATAACCTCTCATATGCAGAATGTAAAGCTTTTTTTTTTTTTTTAATGGGAAAATACTTAGTAAAACATGACAGCAGCGTCTCACATACCCTCACGCTGAGAGCACAGCTCGTGGTAGTGCTGCCGCAGTTTGGTGGTGAGTTGCGCTCTCTGCAACTCGATCTCCGGGTGTGGAGGGAGGTGGTTCGCTGGGGCTCGCTCTCGGATCACAGCGTTGGTCTGAATGTCCAGGTCCCAGTACACTCTGAAACACAAAGTCCAGTTCAGACATGTCACGACGCAGAGTCGTATCATGTTTACAGAGCTTAACAGCTGTAAGAGCTTAATATGAACTCCAATTAGAAAATCAAAGTAATGTCTAAGCAATAGAGCTGCTGCTGCACCATTAATTGTTACAAGGTCTTGATCTTGATTCAAACACCCACGCAAACTTATTCCTAAACGACAATGATTCAGCTCTGTCTAATAAATCTTAGATAAGTACGAATCAAATCTGTGTTGTTGGCTCTACCGCTGATCCAGAGAGAGCCGTTTTCATGTATAGGTATGAAACAGCTTCACAAACAGTCTTTTAAACCACACAATAATTCAAATAACCATAGACATAAAAGTATATACAGTTCAGATATAAACATTGATGTCTATGGTAGTGATCAAAATAGACTAAATCAGTAAAAATCTCCTATTGTAAGTAACTTGAAGCTTCAAATAAATATTGTATTATTATACACCAGTAGGTGGCGACAAGTGACTGTTAAAAAAAATTATCATTAGCTATGTTTTATGCACAATTTGGGATATCGCATTAAAAAAAACAAAAAAACATAATGTGCATAAGTTTTAAAAATATGTGTAAAAACCTAACTAAGTCAGATACATCCGATTAGAAAACGTGCATAAACTACAATGGAAACACATTAACCTAATAAATTCCTCGATGCGCATCAAAAAAAAAAAAATCATGTGATTTTGCATGATGGGACGGCATAACTGGACTAACCAGCGGACCGATCTCGAGCATCTGAAAGCATCTCCGTTTGCATTGAACTTTAAAGTTAAAAAAGTGAAATCATAATCAACCACCCCTTTAAAGCAGATGCTTTCAGCCGAAGCGACTTATAAATGAGGAACATTGCAAACATGGGACAAATCGGAAAAGACAAGCTCCATACTCACACAGAGGGCCGGTACGGAGCCGGCGCGGGCACGCTGGCCTGGCCTTGTTTATCATCTGTGGCATTGACCCAGGGTTTGACTCCTGGCGTGCTGGGAGAAATAGGGACAGTAGGAGTGGTTGGAGTGACAGGAATCTCAACCTGAAATCAGAAAATGTATTCACTAAAAATGACTAAAACCAACAGTTGTAGCTAAAAAGATACTTATTAAGGAAATATCAAATAAGCAAGCTACTTCACATCTACTTCTGCTATTACGACGAAAACTGACCTTCGGCCTCTTGAAACTGTTAGGGCCCGCTTGAGAAGCATCCTCTGATGGATGTCTCTTACGCTGCCCGTTTCCCAGACCTGCGTCGCTTATCGCCTCACCAGAGGCTGGAGCTGCGTTCAACCCCAGAGGATCCGACTGAAACAACGGCAAATACAGGACAGTGTTGTTATTATATTATTATTAAAAATAGTTTTCGTTAATTAAAAACTAAAGCTGAAATGAAATATAAATATTAGATAAAAATCTTAAACTACCAGATGAAAAGCTATCAGAAATAAGTTTAAGAACCAAAATTACTAAAACTAAAATAAAATTAAAGCTAAATAGAAAGATTAAAAAACAAAAACTAATAAAAATGACAAAAGCACATAATACTGGAAAAAATAAAAACAAAAGCTAATTTAAAATATTAATTAACAAACTATAACATTATATAAATAATAACACTGACATACAGAAAATGTGCTCTGTGAAAATGTGTACTTTAAAATTAGATTATAGATTGTTTAGATTAGAACTTTGTCATTGTGACTAACCAGAAGCACAAATAGCAATATAAGATTTAAACAAAAAATATAGTAATAAATACTTTAACAGTGTAAATAATAGAGCTGCATGATTCTGGATAAATTGAGGATCACATTTTTTTTTTGTTTCAAATAAAAATCACTATTCTGAACAGACAACTAAACAAAATAAATGTCATTTACTAGCAGCTCTGAAAAAATGTTAATTGCTGTAGTCCATTTAAAATGTTTAAATCTGAATGAATTATTTTTTTTAAAAAACGGTTTGAATGACTAATTCAATGAATCACTCATAAATACTTCACTTGTTTCGTTACGGAATGATTTAGCATTTTTGAACGAATCTACTGAATGAATGATTCAATGACAAATACATTTTTTAATAGTCACGTGTCGCCACCTACTGGCATAACGATGTAATGATACAATCGTTATTTGAAATGACAAGTTACTTTCAAAAGGTGATTTACTCTATTTTGATCGCTACCATAGCCATCAGTGTTTATATCCGAATTATAAACTTTTATCCCAGTACTTCTGTGATAATATGAATATTTGTAACACAAAAATAACAAAACTGTGTGATTTTGTCAAAGGTTTATTATACGCAGGCGGATAGTTGTCATCAATTTTTGAATCAAAATTGCGATCTTTTAACGATTAATCGTGCATCTCTAATAAATAACACTAAAATAACACAGATACAGGAAAACTATTACACATTTTGCCTTATATCTAAAGAACCTGTATAAACAATAAACCCTGTCAAAGTTCTTCCCCAAATGTTACATCCATAATGATGAGATTTAATTGGTTCTGAAGGCTGAACTTACAATGACATCATGCTGCCCAAGGACCGGCATCTCCCACAGCGACTGGTTAGTGAATCGATTGAAGTAATACGGCCGATTCTCCCTTTTACTCCAACATTTTGACCATCCAGCCTGAATCAGCTCATCTGAAAGTGAAGCTAAAAATCAGATGCATAGATTCACAGGGTGTCCCATTGGTCACTTAAGCCTCACAGATACGGACCTGGCAGCTCTTGGATGGGTTTGCTGGTTGAGGGCGAGAATGGAGCCGCCTGTGACGTGGACCCGGTGGGCGACATGACCAGTGCCGAGTCTGCGTTTATTGTTCCGTGGTTTTCACTCGTCATAGCTCCTCATTTGTCCTGTCTTACAATAGAAAAGGTTTCATCTTTACAAAATGAAAGCATTGCAATTCTAAGAGCACTAAAGGTCATTTTAAAGGGTTAGTTCACCCAAACATTCAGTAATGAATTACTCACCCTCATGTTGTTCCAAACCTGTAAGACCTTCGTTTATCTTCAGAACACAAATTAAGATATTTTTGATGAAATCCATGAGCTTTTTAGCTTCCAATAGACTGCAACATTATTACTACTTTTAAGGCCCAGAAAGGTAATTTAATGTCTTTATTACATTTCTCAGCCTTGAAAGTGGTAATAACGGCCAATAAAGGCCAAAAATTTCATCAAAAATATCTTAATTTGTGTTCCGAGAATGAACAGAATTGATGAACAAAATGACAGAATTTTCATTTTTAGGTGAACTTTAACCCTAAACGTGTTTGGGGTCTGACACAGTGTATAAAACATGAATAAATGCAAAATAAATTTCACATCCTAAGCTTACTTTGTGATAAAAAGAAAGATTAAAGTTTCAATAATAAAGTTTTGAATAGGTCAAAAGAACATTAACTCGCCAAAACAAAGTCAACACAGTAAAATTCAATTCAACTTTATTAATTCCCAATTCAATTCAGTTGTGGACATACAAATAAAACACAGAGTGACGCAGAAGCCTGTAATCAATGAAACAGTTGAGTAAGTTCAACTAAGTCTGCTTGGGTGAATGTGAAAGAAAAACTCTGCAGGAAAATAATAAAACGTAAACATAATGAAAGTGAAACTTTGGATTCTCCATTAGTTACACATGATCATTTCATTCAAATGATATATGATTATCATGGTAATTTTTGGTATGGGATGTCCAGTGACCAAGTACCTTGTAAATAATATTGTAAGTCATAGGCAAGTATTCAGTAATTCAGCATCAAGGTACACTGATGGTAATGTTTTTAAATTATATATAGACACTCTATGTACTTCTGAGGAATACCATGGTAATACCATGGTAAATGTAAAAGCGCCATGGTATTACGCTTAACATGTATTTCGCTGGCCCGATTAAATATTGACAGAAAGTAATTTATCGCTCAATATAAGAAAAGACATGAACGGCGCGTTTTCCCTCAAATAAACCTTTCAAAAAGCACTATGGCGGTGACATGGTACAGTAATGTATCGGATAGTAATACGATTGTACCATAGTATTACAATAGATCTTTTTGGTTAGTAACCCCGGGTATACATCATGTATCTATTCTACGAATGTGTTTACTGCGTTTATCGTCGTTAATAAGAGCGCAAATGAGTGAAAGAAGGGCACGCATGCGCCTGCTACGCCGCCCACCCCAGATCGAGCCGCCCGAAAACAAACCCGAAGGAGGAGGAGAAAAACATCCAACAAAGAGCTACGGCAGCACAAGACTCTGTGCTGGATAGAGCAGGTAAAATAAGATCAAGTGGCGTATCATCTGGCTTCATTTGGGCACAGAAAGGACGAGGATACATAGGGCCATCAACACAGTGTGTCAAACTGCTCATTTATTGAGTTTAAACCCCGTCAATTTTCGACCGTTACGACCACAAATTTTAGGCGCGCACTTTTGCTTCGTGGAAACGGTCAACAAGATGGCGCGCGCTCTCGCATACTAGGCGCCGCGCTCACTGCGCATTATAATGTCTGTTTATTGCGTGCATTACGCATGTTTGCAGCAACCGAGGGGATATTATTGTGCCCCGTGCATTCCGCCACTCGCCCATAGGTCTAGTGCTGCTCTTCAATGGCTGAATCCCTTACCTTGGAGAGGTTTGATCGGAGTCCTCAATAGGCTTTGCTCTATTCGGTTCGGACCCGCCTCCGCCTCTCCCTCCCCACCGACTCCGCCATCTTGTATCGGGCACTCGGACGCGGTTAATGCGCAGGCGCGGGTTTAGTTGCCATCCGCAGTGGAAGTCGTCAAACCCGAGCGGCCATTTGTAGCGAGGCATTAATTCATTTTCAGTCTACTGTGAAACGAAATGACAAACATAAACTAATTGTTTTGTTTATATATAGGAAACTGTGTGAACGTTCTTTGTTGTTGTCCTGAAAATGTTTGTACATTTGCTTCAATAAAAAATAGCTATGTCTAGTCTGTATGTTTTTTTTTTTTTGTATTTCTGTTTAGCTTTATTTTTGTTTCAGTTTTGTTTGAACCATTTTAGTACTTCAACAGATTTTTTTGTAATCTAATATTTATATTTTATTTTATTTCCGCTTAATATCAACTATTAAAAAACAATATTTAATAGTTTTAGTTACATTTACTTCAGTAAAAATGGCAATGGCTATGTTTTGAATGTATTCTTATTAACAAAAGCACATCAAAACTCCATTAAAATATAAGATAGAAAAATTAAGTTGATGAAATTCAGCCATAAACAGATATTTAAGACCCAAATGAATCCTAAAGTCTTAACACTTAGCAAACACCTCCTCTATCATCATTATATTGCGGTTACATTTTTAATCTTTTATTTGTTTTGCATTCATAGAACAACAAGGTACCAGAAGAAACCTAAAGATGTTCTTGACTGTTAAAAATTAAAATCTACCAATAAAGGCTGTTTAAATAATTGTTTTCTTGTCAATGTTTGCTTATGAACTTTACCACTGTTCCACTTTTACACATTATATTTATGTCATTTGAACTATATTTATGAATTGCACATTTGGCTCATTCCCTGTTTGTACATCATGTCATGTGCACTACATTGGTCATGTGCACTTTGTGCCTCATTTGACATTTGCACTTGAACTATATTTTTTTGCATTTAAATTGCACTTCTGGTTAGATGCTGGCTGTTTCATTGGCTCTGTGTTTGTACTCTGCACAATAATCAAATATGAATATCTAAATAAATTATAAATCTAGTTGTTAGGTATGAATACATTTTCTGTCAGTGTGATTTTACTATGATTTATGTAATATTGTAGTATTTAGGCCTATTAATATTTAGTTTAAGTTTTAGTAATTAAGTTGTGCGTTTGTAATTTTTTAAATATTCCTATTATAGCTTTTATTTATTTTTATTTGAGTTTTCGTCATTTTTTTGTACAATTTTTATGCATCATACTATATATATATATATATATATATATATACAGTCAAACCAAGATTTATTCAGACACCTTGAACATTTAATTCATTAATACAGTTTATTCAGTATAGTTTTAAAAAATGGTAATAAAATATGACAAGATCTCAGAGTTAAACTGTCAGAAAAAAATTATCTTAATTATGTCAGATAACACTTAAGCAAAACATGGTCAGGTCAAAGTGTCTGAATAATTTTTGGTTCCAAATTTTTTATCAGTTTTACTGATAGTCCCCTGTATGAAGAATTTTTGTTTATAATATGTCACAGTTTACTTTATTTGGCTATCCTCACTTACATAAATGAACTATAGTGTCCTGCACCCACTAGTAAAAATATATCAAAAAAATATAAAAAAATGTCTGAATATAAATTTTTGGTTATATATACATACACTACCAGTCAAAAGTTTGGACACGGTAAGATTTTTAATGTTTTTAAAAGAAGTTTGGTCTGCTCACCAAGGCTGCATTTATTTAATTAAAAATACAGTAATAACAGTAATATTGTGAAATATTACTACAATTTAAAATAACTGTTTTCTGTTTGAATATATTTTCTAAAGTAATTTATTCCTGTGATCAAAGCTGAATTTTCAGCATCATTACTCCAGTCTTCAGTGTCACATGATCCTTCAGAAATCATTCTAATATGATGATCTGCTGCTCAAGAAACATTTATTGTGTACAATATTTTTTTTTTCAGGATTCTTTAATGAATAGAAAGTTCAAAAGAACAGCATTTATTTGAAATATAATCTTTTGTAACATTATAAATGTCTTTACTGTCACTTTTGATAAATTTAATGCATTCTTGCTGAATAAAAGTATTAATTTCTTTAATTTCTTTTCAAAAAAATAAAAATAAAAATTCTTACTGACCCCAAACTTTTGAACGGTAGTGTATAATGTTACAAAAGCTTTGTGTTTCAGATAAATGCTGTTCTTTTGAACTTTCTATTCATCAAAGAATCCTGAAAAAAAAAATATTGTACACAAATATTTTGTACAATTGTACACAATAAATGTTTCTTGAGCAGCAAATCAGCATATTAGAATGATTTCTGAAGGATCATGTGACACTGAAGACTGGAGTAATGATGCTGAAAATTCAGCTTTGATCACAGGAATAAATTACTTTAGAAAATATATTCAAACAGAAAACAGTTATTTTAAATTGTAATAATATTTCACAATATTACTGTTTTTACTGTATTTTTACAGTAGTGTATATATATATATATATATATATATATATATATATATATATATATATATATATATATATAGTGTGTCTATATATATATATATATATATATATATATATATATATATATATATATATATATAAAGGCATTTCAAGCCATTCATCAGGGCCGGTGGTCTACAGAAGTGTGAGGCCTCTGAGGGACTTCTGGTCTTTGATGGGAAACCAAATCAAATGTCATTCGCCTGGTACAAAGAATATGGGACGCATTTCCTCACCACTATTTTCAAACAGGTTTAAGCCTATAACTAAAAAGGAAAATTTGATGTGCTCACCCCATAATTGGTGGCCAAAAACCATTAAATTAGCTTTTTTTTCCTGAACTTGATTCTCCAAATTGAGCTCCACCTTGGTCCTCTGTGGTTTAAGCTGAACCCATTTCTTGCATCATGTGATTCTATGAAACCTTGCAACATGGGCTTCTGAGAAGTCATGAACTAATTGAAGGTTTAGTCTCCAAAAATTAAAGGGCAGACTGCTGGAATCTGTTTAATGCAGCCTGGAGCCATCGTTCCTCTGCCTCAATGTTAAATAATGTGAACTTTTAGAAAAGCACTATTTAGACAATGAAACAAAATTCAGTGATTTGTTGCATGTTAATCTTTGGAAAATGTTTTCTTTGCACATTGTCATGCTTATGAATTGTTGCTACAAGGTCATATGACATGAGGCGAAGAGGACCACCCTTTTCCCAACCTGCTTTTACTCCCATATATAAACTGGGATCATAGTGAACCCAGACTAAAAGAGGGAGGGATGCGAGAGGATTTAGCAGCATTTCACTGATGATTTCCAGACTGCAAGAAAATATCTGATTCTTCTAAGAGTTTATATCTGAGAAACACTAAAGTTACCCAGCCTGTATTTCCACACCACTGTAAGTATTCTATTATTGTGAAAGGCACTACAAAGGTATTTGGGGAGGGAAATATGGGAATAAGCTGTAATTCTTGCACAAAATGTGTACAAAGTTTATGGTTTCACTTTGTGCCATCACTCAAAAGAGAACGAATGCCTTCCCAGCACAAATGGAGGTAGGTTTATGTTTCTATAAGGCTAATGTGGATATTTGCACTCGTTTGCACTGTTATCGGATATCACCTGTTTTTTGGATTTAGAACTTAGAAGCTTTTTACATTATTGGTTCATATGATGCAGTGTCCTTCATGAAGTGGTTTCGACATTCAGAAAAAATGCATGTCAAAGAAGTAAAATATCAATTATCTTTATATTTCATTATTATGTTTTAAAAATAATATTACAAGGAGATTTTACTGGGGAGAACTGTTTTAATTATGGATAAATGCTGTACATTATATATTATATTGTTTTGCCCTTGGCTTTAACCCAAATTCACATATCTGAAATGTTCAGATGATGCCGTAATTCATTTTGTCTCACTAGTTATTATATTAATTATTAAATATAATATAAGCATTTGGGCTGTTTTGACCCAGTGGTTGGGTTAAATGTTTGCCCAACCTGCTGGGTAGTTTTATTTAACTCAACTATTGTTTAAAAATTACTATATTGCTTGCATAAAATTAACCAAAATATGTTAGAAATTAACATTTATTTCCAATATTAATACGTTTAATGAATAATAATTAAACAATAAACATTTATTAAATTTCTTAATAATAAATGTTCACCTTTTGATTATTATTGTTGGCTCTAGTAATTATGTGTCTGATTTTTAATTTCCAACATATTTTGGGTTAATTTTAAGTCAGCCATATGGTCATTTTTAAACAACAGTTGGGTTAAATGAAACTACCCAGCACGTTGGGCAAACATTTAACCCAACCGCTGGGTTAAAACAACCCAATCACTGTTTTTATCCATTTTCAACCCAACTTGGGTTGTTTTTAACCCAGCATTTTTTAGAGTGTACATTCATCATTAATGTAAATCAAGATTAATGTAAATTCTTCTGTCACCAAAACAAATTCCTTGAGCATGCAAACTTGGCAACAAAGCTGATTAATAATTATATAGTACCATAATATACATTTTTTTTTTTTTAAATTATTTAAAAGTGTAATTTAAAAACACATATACACAGGTGCAGTGCTATCTTCCAATGTAAACAAAACTGTTTAATAACACATCTTGAATGTAAAGTGTTTATTTTGCTTGTGTAACATTGTTTCACTTATGTTTGGGGTATTTTGGGGTATTGACCTGAAGAAGCAATCTTGTGTTTGTGAACTATAGTAACCCCACTCCATTCTCAAAGCAAACATCACCTTATGGCCGAAAACATTCCAAATCTAAATGATTTCCACATGGAATGGATTGTTTATTTCTTGATTTACTGCAACTTGATTTTTTAAAAAAACTTATGTTTCACAAAGAACATGTTCATTCCTGAAATGTAAAGACTTCTGGCTTCATTGGGCATCATTTTGTGTCAAAGGTCACCTATCGGTATTGCACACGGACAATGCGTTTGCTGAAAGTTATTGTCTCAGAGGAGTAATTACCTTTGGATGCTTAAAAAGCTCCCAAGCCCATGCAGGGTTTTATACAAAATGAATGAGGCATTTGTAAAACTTTCCGCCTGCCTGAGATCATCTTCTTTGAAGCGAGATAAATCAGCCGGACCCTGGGGTCAATGACCTTAAAAAGCCCATTTGCGGGACAGTTTGTTTTGGTCCTGTTTGTTCCTGTTGGGTGACTATAGAGACAGCTGCCTCCAGCAACTATAAGCACACATGCGACCTCCAAGAGAGCGACCTTATTCAAGCTGTTGGCCATTGCTTCTCTATTATATTGGTTATTTTGCTTGCTAAGTCACACTTTTACTATTATATTTAGTAATTTAAACAAACTCTTAGATGTAACTCAGTCCACACCATTCAAGCTATGCACATGAATGAAAAGCCTTGCAACAACACCTAAGCCAATTTGCCAAAAACCTCTCAAAACACTTTAGGAACTGCATAGCAACGCCCTAGCAACCACCCAGAACTCCACAGCAACCATCCAGAATTCTCAGAATTGCTTAGCAACAACCAAATACCCTTTAGCAATCACACAATACAGCATGGCAACTGCATAGCAACACCCTAGAAACCACTTTCTCTTTGGGGATGCAGCCTCTATCCCTCTTTCTCTCTCTCCTCACTGAGTCCATAGATCATTTTCACATTTCTGGGTTTAAGCGGAAGTTGTCATAGTTGGGTTAAACTCAAAGCCACTGGAAGCGACATGACAAAAAGCTTAACACCTGCTAACGCTGCAGTACACAGAAAAGGAGACATGAGGCTGTGTCAATGGAGGAGAGGCTTTACTACGCTTAATAAACTGCTTTTGTGAGGAAATAGTTCATCATTTAATAAACCGACAGCCCATCAGTTAATCTTCAACATGTTTACTCTTAAACATTAGTTTTGGATCGATCTAGTTTACACCAAAAAACAAATGCTGTTTCATAAGAGAAGTCACGGACAATTGCGCAACATGTATGATTCAGTTTACGGCACTTCTCATTCATTTTTATGGTGTCCGCAAACAATGATCGACTGTCGCACAACTCTGAAAGAAATTCAATGGCGTCAAGGCTGTAATGTGATTGGTTATCAAGGCACACGTGATCCAAGTTAGCCGTTACGCTTTTTCCAACGGTAGAACCAAACTTCTATAGCGGTGAATGGGAGACGACAGCAAATATAGCCTATTTGTATTTGCTCTAATAGAAAAACAAATTTTCACGACTTTCCAAAAGAGGGAAAATATCAAGAAATTTATTACAGCAGTCAGAAGAGAGAAAGATGTCGTTTGCCGTCGTTCCCTCAGCCCTTTTATTAGAAACACCCGCGAAGAGGCAAATTCGTTTTGGACATTTACTGTCAAGGTAATATAACACAAAGTATAGTGTTATAAATGTGTAGTATTTTTTAAAAAAAAAATGAAAATATTAAAAACTTTGATTTGCGATGTTGATAACTGTGGAAACGCGTCACGTCATCGCAGTCCGTGAGAAGGGTCCATTCAGACAGTCTCTCCTCCTCTGCATTATAAACACACACGCAAACATACACTCTTCACACACACTGCTACAGAAACGAGAGCGGAAAGACCTGGACTTCTTTGGCTGGATATTTCTTTTTACATACGCTTGAAAGGCAAGATTATTCCCTCATTTGCTTTGCTGTCTCTGTATATTTAGCTGTCTCCCTGTTGCCGCACTGGAGAAGCTCTTTGGTGCAGGACTGTAGATGGAAAGACAGAACTGCCTGTATAAAACTGCAATGGACTTTATTTCTCTAAAAGAGTCTCTGATGTGTGATGTGATCTTTTAAAACTAATAAATGAGGAGGGATTTATTTGTGCAAGAGATTTAGATTTGAATTGAGCTATTATTTTATGTTTATTTCATTAATATTTTTTTAACCTATTTTAATATCTATCTGTCTATTTTATTTATGGAATGAACATTGTCATAGAGATGCTGAATATAAATGAATCTTTTCATTATTTTTTCACTATTTCTTCTTTAACCTTTTTTGATGATGCTGTTTGATCCTAGCTCTCATTTTTCTCTTGATCACTTTGTTAAATTGTTGTTTTTCAGGTCTACTGAGGAATCATGAAAGTCTCTGTCATCTTTCTTCTTTCACTCGTCACGATGACCTTAGCAGAGCCGCCTGGATGCAAGATCCGCATCACTGACAGAGGACTGGAGATGTGTAAGATATAGCCCAATATTCAGACTTAAAATGCATCTATTATCATATAATAGTCTATGAAAGCCTGGCCTCTGTTTGACATCTTTACAGTGAAGGCAGAGACAAAGAATTTTGTGGAAGGAGAGTTGAGTAACATCACCATGCCAGAGATGCGTGGTGCCGAGGGCCGCTTTCAATACACCATCAAAGAGTATGTTTATATTTCATCTACTGGATTTCCACTTTCATGGAAATCATGTCTCAACCGGCGCCCTCATGTGGTCATTCACACACAAAGACCATGAGGATGCAAATGCAAATGAGTCATTCCACGAAACCGGTATGATTTGGACTTACACATTTTTAGATTTTTTGCCAAAATGTATTACTTTTCTGAACACCCCACAACATTAATAACATATTTATCTCAGGCATCAAATCCCTATTATTATTGGTCATTATTTTAAGTTACGGACAATATGGGAGCTCTCTGAATATTATTATAAAATGTATTTGTGATAAAATCAACATTTTCCTATTAATCAGATGTCCCTCACACTAATTCAGTAATTGCAAATATAAAAGTTACATAAAATCTCACACTTTTGCTATACTTAAGCCTGAAATTGGCACTTTTTGTGACAGCAACCTCATCATTTTTGATCAAAGGCTGAACTTCAGAATTTGAACTAAAATCAGTATTCTTATAATTGCTCTGAACATTTCAGACAGAATTCAACTAACTTTAAAATACTTTTTCATAAACGTAAAAAAAAAAAAATAATAATAATAAAAATGCAGGTGTGACAGGGTTGACTGACGGGGTTGTGATTTTTTGCCCAAATTGGCCACTGCTCTAAATCTAGTGAATAAATGGAGAGCGCATGGCATGAATGATATTAAGAAATCATGAATAATGTTGAAATAACAAAGATAATTTTCACAAGTAATAGTTTTCTATCTTTAATTGATCTAACGGGGTTGAGTCGTTAAGCTTGACAAACACAATTTCACAACATAATTTAGTTATAAATATTAAAGAAGGTGGTAACTTGCCTGTGTCTGCTCACAATGTTGTTCAGAAGACTTCTATGATGTCACTTCCTATTAATGATGTCACATAAGTATCAGTTCATTATTTTTATAGGGGGAGAATGGTTTGTGTAACGGGGTTGAGAGGTAACTGAGATACGGAAATAAATGATTTTAATGAATAATCATGAATTTACTTAATCATGAAAAAACATTACCAGCAAAAAAGCACAGATGGATATTTATGGGAATGGCAAAATGAATGGACTTTTTTCTCATTTTATTAATCATATCACAAGTACACTTTCATAGAAGGCCTTGAGGGACATGACAAAATAGGTGGTGTCAACTGAAAAAAACAAAATAATTTCTAATATGAAGATAAAATGTATGTCATGTTTTTAAACATTATTAAAGGAGACATTTCAATTAATACAAAAAGCTTTTAAAAATATATTTTTGTGACCCAATAGATAAAATACACTGAAAAAGGTCAGAGGGACTCAAATCGTACCGGTTTCGTGGAATGAGTTGTGCACCACTCAGAAATAAATTAAGAATATCTTTTAATTTCCCATTCCTCATTTGTAATTGAGGTAGCAAAGAGGATGCATAATTTAGAATGTAAGGAAGTACAATTTAAACCATTTGAATTAAAAGAAATTCAGATTTGTAACTATAAAGCAAAGTTTGTCAAGACTCCCAAGATACTCTGAATGTCGACTAGTTTGAATATTGAAAAAAGTTTTGAAGTTTGAAGGTTTACAGATTAGAAAGAGGAACGATCAAACCTTTGAGTGATTCCATGCAGTGGGCTCTAATTCTAAGATCATGTCTCTTTAGTGTGAAGATCACGGAGCTGAACCTGACGTCTGACCTGCGCTTCCAGCCTGATGTGGGGCTGCTGTTCGAGGTGCAGAACTCCTCCATCACCCTGAACTTCCAGAGACGCATCCTTTACTGGCTTTTGTGAGTCTGACATGCATCTGTAGCAATCGAGCAGAAGACTTGAGGTTACAAGCAACAATACCCCTTACAAAAAAGAATTTATTCTGTGCTATTAATATACTTCTTTTAAACTAAAACTAAGAAAGTATATTTAGTTTATCTTTTATGTACTTACACTTAAGTATACTTGACTTATACTGACAGAAAAGTCTAAGCATACTTGTACTCAATCTTTTGATTGGATATAGGCCGCCTTAAAGTAACACTTTATAATAAGGTTAACATTAGTTAATGTATTAACTAACATTAACTAACAATGAGCAATAAGTTTGTTAATGTATTTGTTAATGTTAGTTAATAAAAATAGAGCAGTTCATTGATTGTTCATGTTAGTTCAGAGTGCATTAACTAATGTTAACAAATGCAACATTTGATTTTAATAATGTATTAGTAAATGTTGAAATTAACATTAACAAAGATTAATAAATGCTGTAGAAGTGCAGTTCATTATTAGTTCATGTTAACTAATGTAATGTAGTTAACTAATGTTAATTATGAACCTTACTGTAAAATGTTACCATTATAATTATTCTATATAATACCTAATACCTTAATATGAGCATAGTGTACTTAAAGTAAAAATAAGTAGTAAACTGATTTTAAGTTCACAAAGAAAACTCACAATTATACTTTCATTATAAAACTACTAAGCTAGTAGTTTACTAAGAGTATACTTCAAACTAAAAAAAGTATTTAACTAGTAAATTATCAGTATACCTATAAGTTCACTTGTAATATAGTTGCAGTACAAAAAAACATAGATGTAAACTAGTGTACTCAATGTTTACTACTGTTAATACTTCAAAAGTATTCTTTTATACACTAAAAAGTGGACCAATTTAGTCCCGAGTAGCACTGAAATAGTACACTTACAAGTATACTACTAGTGTATCTATATTAGTATACTTACTACATAAAGTATACTTAAAAATATACTTGAACTTAACTTATACTTAAGTATAAGTATACTTAATAAAATGAACTTGAAGTATACATATTTTTGGTAAGGGACTTTTATTAATCAAGGATGCATTAAATAAAAAGTGACAATAAAGACGTATAATGTATTCAAATAAATGTTCATTCTATTCATCAAAGAATGCTGAAAAAACACTATGACGGTTTTCACAAAAAAATGAACTAGCACAACTGTTTTCAACATTGATAATAATCAGATATGTTTCTTGAGCAGCAAATCAGCATATTAGAATGATTTCTGAAGGATCATGTGACACTGAAGACTGGAGTAATGATGCTTTGATTCACAGGAATGAATTACATTTTAAAACATATTACAATAGAAAACAGTTATTTTAAACTGAAATAATTTTACACAATATTACTGTTTTTACTGTGTTTTTGATCACATAAATGCAGCCTTGATGAACAGAAGAGACTTCTTTCAAAAACATAAAAAAATCTTAGCAACCGCAAGTTTTGAACGGTAGTGTAGACATAAACAGTGAGAACTGCATATCATACATGGTCTGTAGAGTTGTCACATGATGTAGTTTAAAACTTCACTACAACAAGATGAGGTCTCCTTCTTTTCTCTCCATTAGTTATGATGAGGGAGCCATCAACGCCTCAGCTGAAGGTGTCAACATCTTCACAGTCCTCCATCTCAGCAAAGACAAGGAGGGCCGTCTCAAGATCTCCAACATCACTTGTGATGCATCCATTGCCAAGATGAGGGCCAAATTTAGCGGGACCCTTGGGTACTTGACTATATTGAACTTTGAGCATGTTTATTGCAAGTGACACATGATTTGATTAACTTTTTTGTGAATTAAATACATTGTTTGCTCAGCATTTTGCATTATATGGCATATTCTTATGTGCCTCAAAATATTCTCACAGGAGGGTTTATGACTTTATCGGAACGTTCCTGACTACAGGAATGCGCTTCGTCTTAAATAAACAGGTTTGTTTGCTTTTTCCAGTCAGGATGAGCAGATGCATGTCATGATGTTTGCATATCATTGCTCAATATATTTGAACTATAATCACATTAGAATTAATTTTAACACATTTTAATGGAACTTTTGCATATATGTCTCTGTCAGATTTGTCCTGCCTTGAATCATGCTGCACTAGTTTTGGTTAACCAGCTGCTGGAAACAGTCCCAGGTTAGAGAACGTCATAAAACTGTTGTGATATATTGATCTGGCAGACACAGGTGTTTACCTGAATGTGTTTTTCAGTGCGCACGGAGGTGGACAGTTACGTGGGCATCGATTACTCACTGCTGAGTGACCCTGTGGTGACAGAAACAAGCCTTGAAATGGATTTTAGGGTGAGTGACAGATGCAAGTGGTGCTCACTGCAGAGCCAAATGATGTCCAGCTCCCCCACTCTGGATGTGCTGGGTGGAGCTTGACTTAGTTAATCTAGCTCCACCTCTGTGGACCTAATGGGTGGGGCTTGACCTAATGAGGTTTAGGGTGTGGCTGAACATCAAGCTCCACCCATTGGCTCTGCAGTGATGCTTTAAGTGCACTATACTGTTCAAAAGTTTGGGGCCAGCTAAGACGCATTGTTCACATTCATCAAATAATCTTGAAATAATGTATAAAGGTTTTCACAAAAATATGAAGCTGCACAACTGTTTTCAACATTGATGATAATAATAAGAAAAAAAATTTTGAGCAGCAAATCAGCATATTAGAATGATATCTGAAGGATATTGATAATATAGATGTTAAAATTAATGTTTGACAAGTTCACTTTATTATTTATATTCCCTTATTTTTTAAATACATATTGTCAAAGTCAATATTATATATTAGTAATATATATTAATACATTTTGCATCTACCCAAAAATTTTTTTAAGACTGGAAATGTATTTTCTTTGATGTACATTTTCTAATATATTTTGGAATTTAAAGGTTACATTTGAACTACGTTGTTACATTTGAAAGATTTTATTTATATTTTCTCAAGCTGTGCTGTTTATGACATATATTTAGTAGAAATTCTACATATATTTTGTCCAGAATACATCACATATAACATAACATAACTATGGAAGCTTGTTTCCGCCATGAAATAAAAAATAAAAAAGGTAATTGCGACTTTTTATCTCACAATTCTGACTTTTTTTCTTGAGATATAAAGTCAGAATTACGAGTTATAAAGTCAGAATTGCGAGATATAAAAGCAAAATTGCGAGACAAAGTCAGAATTGTGTGATATAAAGTCAGAAATATGAGATATAAACTCACAACTGCCTGTTATAATGTGCTGTTGTGAGAGAAAAAACACTGAGGTTTTGAGTTTATATCTCACAATTCTGACTTTATAAGACATAATTGCGAGTTTATATATGCAATTCTGACTTTATAACTCACAATTCTGTGAAAAAAAGTCAGAATTGTAATATAAAGTCAGAATTGCGTGATGAAAACTTGCAATTGTGAGAAAAAAAGTCAGAATTGTGAAATAAAAAAATAATTTTATTTTGTGGCAGAAACAATTTTTTTATGGTTGAAATGAATAGGTTTTATTTTGTATTTATGTATTTCTCTCCCTCTTCTCTGCACAGGGCATGTTTTACGACCTTAAGAATGAGAACGAGACCCTAGTGAACTACGCTGTGAATCCCGTAGTGAGAGAGCATAATCGTATGGTCTATCTCTCTCTCTCGGAGTACTTCTTCGACAGTGGCCTCTTCTCTTACTTCAAAGGTGGCCTGTTCCAAACGCAGATCAAAAATGAACGAGTAAGATGCCATTTAGTTCGTTTCAAAGGCATGATACAAAAATAAGACAAAACAAACTATTATTCAACTCATTTCAGATGCCAAAGGACTTAGAAGTGCTCCTCAGGACCACCTACTTAGGGACAATCATGATGCTGGTGAGTAAAATTAGAATGTCTATATATATAGCAACCACATAGCAAAACCCCGGCATCCACCTATTCTCTGTGTTCGTTCTGTCCTATCAGAACCCGGCACTAATGGATCAGCCTCTGTCACTGGAGATAGAGGTCACCGCTCCTCCTCGCTCCACTATCAAGACCTCTGGTGCCAGCGTGGCCGTCAACGCTATGGTCAAAGTGTTGGTTCTCCCAGCAGGAAAACCACCAGTACAGCTCAGCAGCATGACCATGGTGAGAACTATAATATACACAATCCCATAATTAGTTTTATGATGAAGTGATGCAATAAATGCACCAAATTTGACTTTTTTAGGAAGGTAAATTCAACGCAAAAGTGTCAATGAAGAGCAAGCGCTTGACTATCCATTTAGATCTGAGAAGGTATATATAATGTTCAGACATTTAACTGTTTTTGACATTACACTCACTTTTAACATTGATTTGAACTGAGACTCTGTTTTCAGGTTCAAAATTTACTCTAATCAGTCTGCTCTGGAGTCTTTAGCTGTAAGTTTCTTAAAATGTTTCAATTTCACTTTTAATACACCTGATGCAAAAACAGTCAAGAGTTGATATTAAATGTAATGAATATTTTTCCTTCAGCTTATTCCACTGCAAGGTCCCCTGAAGACGATGCTGCAGATATCTGTGGTGCCTCTCATTAACAGTAAGTGAAACAATATATTATATATTTGAGGTTTGTTTTGTTTATGTCTATAAAAACTTGGGCTTGTTAAGATGTTTCGATGTTTTTGAAAGAAGTCTCTTCTGCTCACCAAGGCTGCATTTATTTGATCAAAAACACAGTAAAAACAGTAATATTGTGAAATATTATTACAATTTAAAATAAATGTTTTATATTGTGATATATTTTAAACTGTAATTTATTCCTGTGATCAAAGCATTATTACTACAGTCTTCGGTGTCACATGATCCTTCAGAAATCATTCTAATATGATGATCTGCTTAAGAAACATTTCTTACCAATGTTGATTCATATTTTTAGGAAACTGAGATATTTTTTTTTTCATTTATTTGAAAAAGAAGTCTTTATACATTATAAATGCCTTTAATGTCACTTTTGATCAATTTAACATGTTCTTGCTGAAAAAAAAAAAAAACACCTTATTGATCCTGAATGTTGGATAAGATATATTTGCTTAAAATATTTGAAAATCTAAATGCTTCATCCTGTGTTTTCATGTAAGATTACATTAAGCGAGGTGTGCAGATCCCTCTACCGGACGGGTTAGACTTCATTGAAGAGGTGGTCGAGTATCACAATGTAAGTTAAAGGCTAACTTTTATTATCTTAAAGGATTAGTTCACTTTAAAATGAAAATTACCTCAAGCTTTACTCACACTCAAGCCATCTTAGGTGTACGACTTTCTTTTTTCTGATGAACACAATTGGAGTTATATTAATAAATATCCTGACGCATCCGAACTTTATAATGGCAGTGAACAGGACCAATGAGTATGAAGCTGAAGAAAGTGCTTCCAAATTACATTTTTTTCGTAATTTGAATACAGAAGGCATAGGACGAAGTGTAAGCATTTCGAACTGCGAGAGGTGTTACACTTTCTTCGCAAGTTGAATACGGAAGGCGGTCTGGCGGAAGATAGATATTTTACTTAATAACTTGTTAAATATGGATATTTTTCTTACACAAACACATCGCTTTGCTTCAGAAGGCCTTTATTCACCCCCCGGAGCCGTGTGGAGTACGTTTGTGATGGATGGAAGCACTTTCTTCAGCTCATACTCGTCCCGTTCACTGCCATTATAAAGCTTGGATGTGTCAGGATATTTATTAATATATCTCAGATTGTGTTCATCAGAAAGAAGAAAGTCATATACAACTAGGATGGCCTGAGGGTGAGTAAAGCTTGTGGTAATTTTCATTTGAAAGTGAACTAATCCTTTAAGTTTAAGTTGTAGATGATACTATATGTTCAGCTGCATCCTCCATCTTTGATTTGACAGGGCTACATCATTGTCGGGGCGAACCTACACTTCACAACAGGTCTGCGAGAACTAATCGAGAGGAAGCTGTCGGGTCAAACAGACAACACAGTTTAAGACGAGAGAAGAGCTGATGTAACTTTAACACATGTACACATTCATGCACAGATACTAAAATATGGAGCAATAAATGGAGGTTTTAAAAGAAGAGAACTAACCTTCCAGCCAAAGCATGTTTGTTAACTGTAAAGAACATTTGATCCTCCAGACCTCATATCATTAGTCAACATAAACTCAAAATTGTCCCTTTTTACTCTCTGAGTACACATTCCTGGGGTTATTGTGTATAAATTGTCAATGTACATTATTCCCAAGAGAAAAAAATGGATTCATAATCTGTCTTTCCTTTTCAGCTGATTTCTTTCTAATACCTTCTCAATAGTTAATGCAATAATTTAATGCCAGTATAATGGATATTTGGATAATGTGTCTATTTATGATTGCAGATAATCTAGCTTGTTGGCAAAGGCTGACCATTGCTTAGGTATTTTACCTTTAGCACAAATAGCATATTACTTCTGTTTACACTTTGCGCAAACAGTCTCTATCACTATTTGCTCTCAGTGTAAATACCATCTAAATTTTTTACACTTAGTGTAAATAGCTGTTGCATAAACATTACACTAATACAAGCAAATAAGAATATGTATACAAAATAAGGGATATGTAGAGATGCTCTGGAGGATGAACTGGGTGCTGGTGGTGCTTCGGTCCACTGCACACTCACATTCAAATGCCCACTTATACCATCCACTTAATCAAGTCCAGTTCAAATTTTTTTTTTTCCACCTTTCAGAAGTAAAATGGGTTGCAAATGCAGGTTCATGTTGACTATAATGGTTTTGCATAAGTGTCTAATCCCCAAAAACATATGTACAACTGATATACTCTATTGCTTAGATGAAACAAAATGTATTTGTACTTTAGGTTGAATTTTATGATTTTTTGTACACATTTTATCTTATATTGTCTGTTTAATATGAGATTGTTTGAGCAAAATCACTGTACCTCTTTATAAAAAAAAAAAAAAAAAAAGACACTTATGTTACCGATCTCTTGATCTCAAACCTTAAGTTCATTATTGAAATAAAACCGGTTTAATGCACCACAAAAAGAAACTAAAAATCATAGAAAATCTTTAATTAAAAAAACTGGGGAAAGAAGATAAAAAGGCACAAATATTATTCCCTTATGAGCACAAAAACTACCACAGATCATTTAAATCATCAAATGAGGACAATGACACCTTAACAAAAGGCAAAAGTGAGGCATTAATATCTGAAATGACAAAAATCATCTGTGATGATTAAAAAAAAAAAGGCTACAGTTTCACGTTTAATAGAGAAGACACAAGCTAAAATTGTGCAATAAACAGTGAACATCCACTCACTGCAGATAAACATTGGATTGAACTTAAATTCGTAAACAGCATCTTTTGCTATTAAGTCAACCATAATCACACTTTATCAAAGATAAACAGAGGCATATAAACGTCTTAATCGCTTCAAACTGAATCCCTTAAACACCTACAACAAAATATCATTCTGTACAGTCAGCGTAATCAAACAAGGCAGGCAACTAAACTACATAAAACGCAAAGTAGAAAATCTCATGAGTTTTGAGCATCAGAAAACAGTCAGTGGTCAATATATCAAACATTTTACCATTGTGACAGTGCAAATTCAGATTTAAAAGAGTGAAATCCCTGAGTGTGTTCTAGTAAGGTTGATTGGTGATGAAGCGAGTGAACATTGCGAAGGCCGCTATAGGTTTATCAGTGGGAACCATGTGACCCGAACCCTGTGGAAGACAAATACATTTTATAATAAAAATAAATAAATACATAATTACATTTTTTTTTTTTTTTTTTTTTAGACAAAATTCGCACATGCACATAGTAAGTAAAACTAGTTTGCAATAAAAGTGAATGCAGGCTCTATTCTAAATCCTAGTATGCTGATGCTGTCTAGGTATGGCATTTATTTCCAATTAATTCAGCTTTTCATTCATACATCAAAATCACAGAGATTTGTGTATCATGTGAATGGTAGGATTGCAGTCTTACCTTCACTGTGAGGAAAGCAATATTGGTGAATTCCTTGACAAAGCCGCCCACCTGCTGAGTTTCACCATTGAAATAAATCCAAGATCTGCGCTGCACCTGGACCTGTTGGAGAAGATAAAGAGATTGTTTCTGATACACCAAAAAACAAGCAAAAAAAAAAAAAAAAAAAACACCCCACCCACATGTCTGATACAAAATTGCACAAGAGGACAAAAAAAAAAAAAAAAAAAACTCCAATAATTAAAATAGGTAAATAACAAATAAATAAAAATAATATTAAATGATGCAATATTAAATACATATTTTATGAATATAAAAGGTATTTTTTTTAAATAAATGGATACATAATAAATAAAATATTGCATTAATAAAACATTAAATAATAAATTTGTATTTAAATAGAATACATCAAACATTATATTAATAGCATATAAATAGCAAACTTTTGTATTTTCTTTAAATAAATGAAATGCATAATAATAATAATAATAATATACATAAACAATCTTATTGGCTGGCTTTATGCCATTTCTGCTAGTCAGGGTGACCAGATTTTTAGATTTGAAAAAATAATTATATGACCAAAACTAAAAGTAAGCAGGACAAACACCTCTTGCTGGAGAGACTCCACAAACCACTCGTCTCCTAGGAAATTGCAGGCCATGTCCACGTCTCCATTATAAACCAGCACACGGTATTTCTGTTGAAAAGATGTGATTGAAATCAACAGGCAGACATGGAAATAATATGATTCACAAACATTTACATTCCCATCACACTCACTAGTGCTCCAAGAAGCTTCAAGTACTGTTTCTTCACATCCATGAACAGACGCTTGTAGTTCAGATTGACTTCAGCGCTGCAACAACAACAAAAAAAACAGGACAATTTCAAATTGAAGTCCTCTCTCACAACACTCAATTGCACTTTGCAGGATTAAAGTCCATTTAACGCACCTGCAGATGACCCAGTCCAAAGCATTGGGCGAGATGTGGAGAGCAGACTTCACGAGCGGGTTGTTCAGGTACAGGGTTGATGGGGTGGAGTTGGTGCACGGAGGATCGAGCCGCGTAGATTTAAACAGGGAGGCCGCATCTCGAAATTTCTGATTCAACAAGATTTGTGTGGATTAACCCTCAAAACACCATGACCAAGCTCAGACATTTGTTCATCCTACTAGTACTTAAAAGGACAGTTCACCCAAAAATGAAAATTGTGTCATTTTTACTGACCCTCATGTTACAATAGTAGTAGTAGTGATTTTAATGCCATGCCAGCATATTTTCATGGCAAGAGCCAAGTTACAAAATACACAAGTGTTGCATAAATACAAAACAAAACAATAATAATAGTAATAAAACGGATTAAAAATTAAAGATGTTTTTCATTTACATATGATAATATCTAAAACATTTTCTAGTAACAAAACCATAAACTGTTCTTGCTGTAAATCCCAAATACACTTTCACATATTCAAACTGGAGTAATGTGTTTGATTATGAGACATACAAGAACCAACTGTGTTTGACATCACTACAGCTAATGGGAATATTTTCAGTGAATAATTAAAAAAAAAAAAAGTTATTGTATGACCTCAGTACTTTCAGTGTATAGAATTGAGCATCAAAATTGCTAAAGATGTTGTGTTCCACAAAACAAAATGTATGCATATATAAAAATAAATAAATAAAATTGCATAAATAAATGGCAGGTGTGTGTATTAATAAAAGTAAAAATAATGCATAAATAAAAATTAAAATAAAATTGCATAATATATTAAAGTAATCAACATGTTAAACAGTTTTCATTTTGAGTTTGACCCTTAAAAAAAAAAAATGTCCAACAGCAACACATAAATTTTTTTTATTTTTTTTTTTTACCTCGTTCTGTGCTTTGGACCACTGATGGTTGATGAAGTGGTGGCCCATGTCTCGGATCACCAATTGGCCATTTTCAAAGCTGGATTCAAAACACAGAACAAATGACACTTCAACTTTAAAAAAAACACACCATTCAGAGGAACATCATATGTAACCATGTAACTGGTTCATGCTCACCTTACTCTCTGAGGAACACCTCCTGCACAGGGAGCATACAGGTTATAGATGTTGAGCCCCGACGAGTAGACAATGTTTTGAACTGCAACGAGCTAAAGAGAGATGGAAGGATGAGAAAAGATGTTGTAAGTAAAGAATATAGGACACTTTATGCATCTCAAACCATTCGTATAGCACAGTTCAACGTACAGAAATTGAGCAGTTCACATCCTGGTTATTGTAGAAGTTACACACTCCATCTTTGCAGCAAAATGTCTGCAGGTCATTCCACAAGCTATACAAGAACACAAATAAATAACACATACTAAATATTAAAATATACAAATAAACAAACAAAATAATGCATAAATGAATACAATACAATTTTGTATTTTTTTTTATGTGGGTGCTGTTTACCCATGCAAAAGTACCCAAAAAGTATATTGATGTCTTTATAGCAAACAATATATAACATTACAGCGCATGTTCAATAGAACAACATGAAGAATCATATTGGACAAGAAAACACTGTACCTGGTACCAAGAAGCCCATGATAGTATGCAAAATACACCAATGAATTGTCATTTAGCTCATAGCTGGACAAGCCATTTCCAACAGCAATACCCTACAAGACACAAATACACACACGTCAAGGATCGAGACACTCAGTGTCTGTTGTTTATGGGCAGTATGGTTATAAGGAAGCCCCTCCTACCTTTAAATTGATGCTGCTGTCCTCCATGACTATCTCAGCCAGTGTGGGAATATAAATGCCCCCATAACTCTCTCCAGTCAGGAAAAACTCATTCTTGCTGAACTCAGGAAACAACTTGAAAAACGTTTTCAGGGCCAAGTAGTTGTTCATGGCCACCTGGAAGAGTCAGAGAGCATATGATTACCATTTTGTTTTCATATCCAGTGCAAATAAGCACTACCGGTACTATGCAATGCATACCTCCTATCTGTGCCATAAATGCTTTTGTGCATTTTATAATCCATCTACCTATTAAAAAGTATTATTGTGAAATATTATTACAATTTAAAATAACTGTTTTCCATTGTAATATAATGTAAACTAATTAATTTCTGTGATCAAAGCTGAATTTTCAGCATCATTACTCCAGTCTTCATTGTCACATGATCCTTCAGAAATCATTCTAATATGATGATTTGCTGTTTAAGAAACATTTCTGATTATTATCAATGTTGAAAACAGTTTTTGGAAAAAAAAAAAAAAAAAAAAAAAAAAAAAAAAATCAGGATTCTTTGATAAATAGAAAGTTCAAAAGAAGTTTCATTTATCTGAAATAGAATCTTTTGTAACATTTTAAATTTCTTTTTTTTTTTTACTGTCAATTGGATCAATTTAATGCATCCTTGCTGAATAAAAGCATTACTTTCTTTCAAAAAAATAAAAAATAAAATAAAATAAAAATAAATAAATAAATTCTTACTGACCCCAAACTTTTGAACTGTAGTGATAATGTTACAAAAGATTTCTATTTTAGATAAATCCTGAACAAAAATTGTACACAACGGTTTTCAATGATCAGAAATGTTTAAATAATCATAAATGTCTCTTGAGCAGCAAATCCGCATATTAGAGTGATTTCTGAAGGATCACGTGACACTGAAAGGGTTAGTTCACCCAAAAATTAAAATAATGTAATTTATTACTCACCCACGTTTTACACCTGTTAGACCTTCATTCATCTTCGGAACACAAATTAAGATATTTTTGATTAAATCCGATGGCTCAGTGAGGCCTGCATAGACAACAATGGTACTTCCTCTCTTAAGATCCATAAAGGTACTAAAAACATATTTAAATCAGTTCATGTGAGTACAGTGGTTCTATTTTAATATTATAAAGTGATGAGAATTTATTTTAATTTATTAAAAAACGACTTCAACAATGTCTAGTGATGGGCGATTTCAAAACACTGCTCCGGAGCATTATGAATCTTTTGAGTCAAATCAGTGATTCGGATTGCGTGTCAAACCACCAAACTGCTGAAACTCCAAAGCTTCATGAAGCAGTGTTTTGAAATCGGCCATCATTAGATATTGTTAAAAAGTCGTTCGTTGTTTTGGCGCACAAAAAATATTCTCATTGCTTTATAATATTAAGGTAGAACGACTGTACTCACATGAACTGTTTTAAATATGTTTTTAGTACCTTTATGGAACCTGAGAGAGGAAATGTCATTGCTGGCTATGCAGGCCTCGCTGAGCCATCGGATTTCAACAAAAATATCTTAATTTGTGTTCCAAAGATGAACGAAGGTCTTACGGGTGTGGAACGACATGAGGGTGAGTAATTAATGACAGAATTATCATTTTTGAGTGAACTAACCCTTGAATACTGGAGTAATGATGCTGAAAATCAGCTTTGATCACAGGAATAAATGAGATTTTTAAAAAAATATTCAAATAGAAAACAGCTATTTTAAAATGTAAAAATATTTCACAATATTTAAAATAGAAATGCTTACACATTTGGATGAATTTATTATTATTTACTGTTTCTCTAAAGGCAATATGATTTGAATCATACCTCTGTGTCATTGGTCGTGTACTTCTTGTCATCAGAGTAGGAGAAGCCGACACCTGCTGGTGACTCCAGGTATAAGACATTTGCAATCTGGAAAAAACATTGCTTATTTATCCATGTAGATTCATGACTCTTTATTTAAAAATCACTGGACTATATAAAAATAAACAACAACAACACTGAAATGTCTTGTTTCTTTTCATGTAGTCCAGTGATTTTTAAATAAAGAGTTTGTTTGTACACCCCTTATTTAGTACAGTAAAGCCATATTACAATATTATATTACCATATAAGCCATATTACATATTAGCCATATTTCTATAGCCAAGAATATAACAGCATAAGAGCATGTGACTGGCTGAAGGAAGTGTCATAGTCCAGTTACAGAAAATGTTGCTTAAGGTTAAAACTGGACCTATGACTTCCTCATTTCACACCACAGCAATTACTCACTTCGTAATGCTGATATTTAACTAAACTAAACTAAATATACAAAATAAAATAAAGAGAAAAAAATAAAAATAAAATAAAATAAAAGACAGAATCCATACCTTGTTCCAAGAATAAGGATTATATTCTAGAGTTGCACCATCATCTTGGATCTGTAAAAATAACAAAAAAATAAAATAAAAAACAGAAAGAAGGGAAAACCATTTATATTAAAAAAAAAAAAAAAAAAAAAGCATGTCAACAGTATGGTTATATAATGAAGATCTATGAATTCTCACCAGAAAAGGTCCGTGCTCTGTGAGCAAACCATCCAGGGAGCTGCATCCTGGTCCTCCGTTAAGCCACAGAACAACCGGACTATTGGCCGGATCTTTCTGAGACTCAACAAACCTGATCAAGTGGAACAGAACACATTAATGCTGGACAATTACATATGGGAAATTTCAAAAACAATTCTTAGGTTCATTTAAATGAAAGTGAAAGTCAGCCGGTCCTACTGACCAGTAGTGAAGGTGCTTGTTGTCAGCCACACTGAAGTATCCAGAATAATGCTTGAAGCTGGGCTGTTTTGAAAGTCCAGGCAGATATTTGATTTCATCTGCATTTGGAGCCCCAGAAACCTCCAGCACCCCCAGCAGCAAACACACCAACACAAGATGCATCTGAAACACAGCAATAATTACTGACTTAACCTTCCAATACAAAAGAAACATCATCACTTACAACAATCTGAAGCACAAGTGACACCAAAAAACAAAGGGAAAGCTGTATAACCTTTCATGTAACTAACCAGGAAATTAAGTGTTATCCTATATGACGGTATAAATCAAAACAGAAAACTGATGCGCATGTTATTTAGCAAAGGACAGCTTAAAATTATCCATAGTGTTATTATTTTAGTAGTCTTACCATTCTAGGGGTAGGAGCAAAAATGTTACCCGACTAGTAGTGTTTAAGTAGACCCAAAATTCATGTGACTTCAACTTTCCCGTGATGAAGTCACATGATGGTGTTATTCCACTGTTTCAAAATAAAAGTGTATACTAAAACACACAAAGAAGCCATAGATTTCTGTTTTCATATTCCTATTGAGGTCAGAATTGGGAATAACTTATACAAACACGTTTTTGTGCTGTTTTTATTTTGTGGGTGTAAATATATGATAAACTCATAAGTAATAGGTTTATTTTAATTTTCTAATGTATGGAAGATATCATGTAGTTTTTATTTGTTTGTTTTCTTTTAAATGTTGCATTTGTAAGTCTGTCCAAACGGAAAAAATGAGATTTAAAGAAAATAATAATAATAATAATTATTTGTACCTCATTCATTGTTCACAAATGAACTTTAACGCTGGTACTTTTATTTTGAAAACCGCGCCATCAACACCGTCTCTAAGCGATTCGTAGTTCCGCACAGGATCACCGCAAGGTTGCGGCAGTTTTGCAGTGAAACATTCATTCATTGCAATTATTTGCACAAACAGGACGCCGCAGGAAAATCTCCGGATATTCTCCAGGTTCACATGGTAACGGTAAGAATTTGATCCGACAAAAATATTCTCAGGAATGTGAAATACTGGAGCTCCAACTGCATCCATTGTTATAAAATGTAAGCTAGTTTGCTAGCTGACCCATTAGTCGAAGCATCAATTATTCTTTTTTTAATGTTAAAAGCCGTAAAACGAGTTTTGGTTATAAGAACAATGTTCTAATAGTTCAACTCGAACGCGACGAGTAAAAAAACTCCACGACCGAATTTCAGAGCAGCGGAGCATCATCTACTGTGCGGATTTATGGAGCAACATGGCGTCCGTTCGAATCCTTCACTACCCGAAGTGTGCGCGGTTTTCCCTGCAGCTTTTACGTGGACAGAATATGCACAATATGCATCTTTTTTTCCCGGGAATACGCGGTTTCTATCGTTTGCAGTAACATTTGCGCATTTTTTACGCGGTTTGATTTCGACTGACGTCACTGCACGGTCACAAAATGGCTGAAGGGTTGTTGTGGCGCCGACGGGGCTTCACGCTGTCCGTTTTCACTTGTTGCCCGTTTTCTTTGGCTCTGCCTTTGAATAATAAAAAGTCCTGGAAATATGACAATGGAGGCTGATAGGCAGTGTAACAGTATTAAAATACTGAATTGCAAGAATTTTTACCTTAGCAGTTTATTGTTTTGACTCTGAACAATGTGAAATAGCAGGAGTTGGTTTGTTTATGACTGTACTTAAAGGTGTAATATTGAAGTTTTAATATTAACGTTTTAAAGATTGTCAAAATCCTGAATCATAAGAAGTGTATTTTTCATATTTTCGTACCTTTTTACTGTTTGAGTATAACGAATGCTTGTTCACCAAAACGTGGAAATATAACACAAACATTTTTAAATTTAAATATTCTTATTTGATCATTTTATTTCAATTGACCTTAATAAAGTTAAAAAAAAGAACTTACCCTGATGTCATATTGAGAGATTTAGTTTTATGAACAATAAGAACTGTCATAATTCTGTTACACTCTTTCTGTCTCAATCTCAGTTTTAAAGGTGCAATATGTAAGATTTTTGCAGCAAAATATCCAAAAACCACTAGGCCAGTGTTATATATTTTGTGTACTTGAGTACTTAAAATATCCCAAATGTTTGCAACTATTTGCAATTTTCCTCACGATTTACAATTTTAACCAAGGCTCCGGGACGTGTGAGGAGTCGCCTGTCAGTTGCGTCATACCCGCGTTACCCTCGGTTTCCGGTTTTATTTTGTAAAAACCATGGAAACACCAAAGGTGCTTTAATATATTACATGTTTTAATAGGCAAGGGAACAACTGTTTGGTTATGTTTATGGACAGAAAACTAATTGTTGTTATATAGCTCAACACATTTAGTCTTATTGTTTAAATCTAATTTTCTTGATTTTTTTTGTGAGTACCATGCTTTACCATGCCTCAGAGAAAAACACTATTTTGTCAAGTAGCTAACATAGCATAATCAGATGCAGCTTTATTTTTAGTAACAGTAATACAGAATTTTCTCCATCATACAATACGTTTTAAAATTGCATGCCATTTAATATGATATTCTAAAATCGATCTATCTTACTGCAGTGTGTAACAGTGTCTTACAGCAGTAACATTATAACATCATTTTCAACACACTCAGATGTATCTAATATGATAAACAGCTGTGTTACCTCATACTTTTGCGCAATCGCTCCAGCGTCCTCGTTCAGCTCCCACAACACTCGGTCCCGCTCTGCTTCATACTACAGTAACGTTAATAATCGCATCCATGAACATGATTTCTTCCCGAGTCCTATCCCTATTCTTTTGCGCCAGCTGTGAAGTGAAGACCACATGTCCCAAGATCAAGCTCAAACTTGGCGTCATCAAGCTACGCCTTTGTTTTGAATAGGCCTCTAGCGGACAGAAATCTTACATATTGCACCTTTAACAGTACAGTACATTGTGATTGATAATATATCAATCTGAATTACACAGTTTTTCACTCTCCATTGTTGGCTTTTTCAGACTTTGATATTCTTGAGGTAGAGTCATCTGGAAAAAAAATCGTTTAAGGTGGAACGGCCAACATTTGTCTGGTAAGGTGTTGCGCAGCTTTGGGAAAGCGTATGATTATGTTTTGCAACTTAACAAAATGTCTCAGATGAGAACGCTGAAGCGGACCACAAAGACTACAGCATCAGTGAGCTCTTAACTTCCAACTGCAATGTTGAAAATATTAACGAGTGGGCCAAGCAACGGCTTGACGATTCCTTCCCATCATTTTCTTCAAGCTTCGCCTCTATGTTGTGGATACCGACATTAGCATTAGCAATATTAACGACTGAACAACCTGCAAGAAATTTTTGGGGAGCATTTTATGTTTATCCCCATGAACTTTAACTAATCTGTCATGTCTATTTTGTTGGCACAATTCAAGATTGGTTATCTTCAGCGACAAGGTCCCGTATTTTCCATTGCGTCTTCCGTGGAAACACATTTGTGGTCGGTTCATCCAACAGGTTTTCCTTTCGTCTTCATCCACAATCTTTCACCAAATACTTGAGAAATGTTTCATTTAAAAAGTGCAGTCTGAGCTGCGTGTTTGCTATGGACATGAAGTGAGCTGGAAAATCCTAAGCCTCCTGCGATCAAGGCCTCACTAAGCCAAAAACAATTTTTTTCAACGTTTTATTTTGTGAATAACCGTGATTTTTATGTCACTTGATCAGTCAGCAAAACACTGCGTGTGAATTAAACTGTACTTAGAAATACTGCCTATTGTGAAGGTTCTCAAGTTTGTCTATAAAGTCAACATGTAGTTTAGAAAATGTAGATTGGTTGAATCATTATGCATTCAGACCTGAATGTGTATTAATAAAAGTAAATCTGATCAATTTTGTTAAATTTCATGTTGACTTTCAAAGACTTCTGCAGTGTTTTGTTACTTTGCCCAGACATTTTACCTTTGGAATCTCTCTTTTCTTACATGTCGATGCATCGTCAAATTCAAGACCTTGGGGGAAATATAGCTTATCAAATAGTCTTGTATCTAATATCAACTGCAAGCGTTCCTTGAAAACGGGCCGTTGAACCTAAAGCTCGTAGAGGCATGTCGCACAGAAGAAGTCGGAGTAGTACGCCACCCTCGTACACCACCAACAGCAATGACCCTCGTGACCTGGAGCGAAGGATTTTTGTTGGAAATTTGCCCACGGCACACATGGCGAAGAAGGACATGGAGGATCTGTTCAGGCCATATGGGAAAATACAGGGTTAGTAGCGTATAAATTAAACGACTTATTTAGCCGTTTCGGAAAAAATAGTATTTATAGTGTTCGCTGCAGTTTTAATTTGTTTTATCCATTTCTTTAGACTTTGGTCTGAGGACTTTAGCTGCGCTTTTAGAAAGCAAGGGAAGCTTAGGCCAAAAATCCACCAACAAACGCCTTTTTTGCGTAAAACGAAATGATTGTTCCCTTTTACAGCTTTGTCCCTGTTTCGTGGGTACGGATTTGTGCAGTTTGAGCGAGTGGAGGATGCCGAGGCTGCTAAAGCCGGACATAACGGTCGAATTTATAGAGGTTATAAACTAGGTAAGGTCTGATTTAGTATTTAAACACTGGAGTGATTTGGGCAGTTTTTACATCAAAGTTTTAACATTTTAACTTTAGAGAAATAAAACTTAGGACCAACTAATTGTATGATCTAATTTTACTGTAATAACTGCAATGTGGTGAATCTAATAAAGCCAAACTTTAACTTCAACGATGATCCTTATATGAACTGCATATTAGTTTTTTCCTCTCAGCATCTTGTGTCTGAGCTTTTGTTTATGTGAAGGTATAAATATAAGATATAAATCCAGTTGGCACTTTTCACAAATAGATTACTTATTGACTTTTTGAAACGAATTCAAAAAGTCCCAATGTTTTCCCATTTCACTGGTCTTGTTCTTTTTGACTGCAATTATAATCTTCTTGACTGTATGATTAAAATCATACAATAGTATCATAATTTCAAAACACTTTTTGAATTGGTAACGTTTATTTTTAGTTCCATTGCCTATTATACACTATTTGTGTAAAGTTCCAGTTATTGTTGGTGGTAGAAAGTCTAATTCGAGAGGTGTTTAATAAGTGTTTACTGCTGGGGAATCTCAAATACTGACGTACACATGATGACGCACAGGTTAACAAGATCCTTTACAGCCTTTTTCCCCACATTGTAGTATTTACTATTGAAACTTTGGAAATGCTTATAATTTAGATGCAACAGACTGTTAAATGTTCATCCTCTTACTGAAAGAAGAAAAAAACTCGTTTGGCTCTGAAATATTTCCGTCTTCTGTCATGTTGAACGTTTGGATTGGTTTATTTTCAGATGTAAATATGGCAGCGGAGAGACGACAGAATAAATCCAGGTCAAGCCCTCCACGCAGGTAAAGTATCGTTGGGATTTTTGCTAATGAAGACGTCATCTATCGAGAATTTTGGTAAACGTTTTTCCCTCCACAATGGAATTCATCGAAAGAGCTAGAGTACACCAATATCGTTGTCGGGTGCGCGAAATCGGTTCGATCAAATTTTCTCGTGGCTCTTCGATTTTAGTCTGTTCTATTTTTTTCTTTCCCTTTTCCTCACTTTTAGTTGTATCAGAATTAACTGAAATAAAGTTGAAAGGGTAATTTGAGTGCGTTTCCCTTGGTGTGTCTTTGTCTAAACGGTGTGTTACTGTTTACTTACCATGCACAGTTTTCAAAATCGTCAACTTGGAATCGCTGATTCCTCCTTAAAACATTCTCAAAATCCTAATTATTTCATGTGTTCAGATGGGATGGAAACAATTAAAATTAATAATTTAAGCAGTTCCAGTTGTTGGATATTTTTTATTATATTTGGAGGTTGGTGTTTGTCTTTCCTGTCCATTCATCATCACCTCCTCAATTTTAAAAGAAAATAACTTTATTGTTCTTGCACTGGCGTGGAACAGAGTGCGGTTCATTGCGTTGGTTTATCCTAAAGCAGTTTTAAATTAAAAACCCATGCTCTCAGGCTTAATTTAATTAAACAATGATTTTGTTTTGACAAAATAAAAAAATCATTATTATCATCATGTGAATCTTGCTGCTCATTTTACATAAATTTTACTTGGAAACTCAATGGAACTAAAAAATACTAATGGTAACCTCAAAGAGATAATGTTCAACATGTTTGCTATTACACCCGTTTTTGGAGACGGCTATATTCAGAGTTTGCAACAGAGCATTTCATAAGCGAAATTAAATGAATTTTGCAATGAATAGGATTAATTAATGGCACCACCCTCTCATTTCTGTGCCCTTCCGCAACAACTCCTGAAAGCGTTTAAATGAATGAGATTTTCTGGTAGAAATCAATTTTTACAGTTTCTCTATTTTTGTTTTCACCATTTGACTAACATCCTGTAACAGTTTAAGTATTTGATGGCAAAATTAGTTGTCTAATAGAGCTTTTTTGGGGCTAATGTTTTTTTAAGTTTGCATGTGTTGACTAAGTGTATTTTGTCTGTTCAGGCCATCCAGCGCTTACGGGGACAGTCGAGAGCCCCGTCCACGTTCTCGGTCCCCGGTGCATGGGCGAGATTCTCGAGACCACCGTGACAGTCGAGAGATGAGGGGGGATAGCCGTGAGCCACGTCCCGGTCCACCTCGTGAGCATGAACCTAGAGCCCCAGCCGATGACCGATATAGGGGGTCAGAGAGCAGGGAGAAAGATCCTTCCTACAGGTGCACACACAATGCATTTGATCTATTTTTTAGTTTTGCATTTTAATCAATTTGCTTTCAGGTGACATCACATCATCTAAACAGCATTACTGTGTTTCCACAGAGAGGAAGGGTATGATCGTTATTACCGTGCAGATTACGACTACTATCGGAAGAAAGAGGAGACGTACCCAGAGCGCTACAGAGAACCCTGGAATGGCAGGAGAGAGTCAGAGGGTTTGTTTGACATTTACAAGCATTCTGAAATAAAGCTAATATTTTGCATGAAGAAAATTCATCCTATTTTGAAGATCAAGTTTTATTTTGCATTGTTAAATTTAAGAAAATTCAACGTTTCTGTTTAAATAAACGTCAATGAAAGGCAGTACGACAAATACTAACATAACACCTTTTTTTTTGTTTGTTTCTGCGTTAAATGCATTATAGCCTTGTTCAGATTGTCAGTCCAAATCTGATTTTTGTGCTTATCCGATTGGAATCCGATCATATTTAGCGAATGTGAATGGCAAAAAAAAAAAGAGAGATTTTTACAAATCCGTTTCAAGCCACATTCATATGTTGTTTGAAATCCTATTTCTGGAAATCCGTTTCAGTCTGACGGCTCTGATTGGATTTTGTGTGGTTCAGTGTCTTTGCCATAGAAAACAATGAAGATATTCTGGAAAACGAAAGAGCGGCATGGACACACAAATCGGATCTGAACAGTTGTGATACAAGGTGTTGGACAGTCAGTAATTTAGATCAGATTCCAGTTGGATACACAAATATTTGGATTTAGACTGACAGTGTGAATGTAGACTGAAAATATCACAGTGGAAAAATCTTTAAGATATTTTAATATCTAAATGTATAAAATATTCTTAATTTTTGTGATATGACAGTACAGGCACATTCTTGGTTGTTTTGAGTTTCTCCTAAGTAGTGTTTTATTTGTGGTAGTGCTAATGTTCTAACCATCACTGTTAGCAGCATTGGCAATTCATTTGGGTTAGTTTATGGTGGAACAAAGTTTGAGTTGCATGAACTTTTCCCGTGATGAGGCATGCTAAGTGTTAAGTTCTGAATTTACAGACGAGCGTCTGCGTCCTGAAGAGCGTCGAAGGAACGAACTTTACCGTCAATATTATGAAGAGCTGCAGAGGCGCTATGATGCTGAGAGACCGGTGGATTGTTCCGTCATAGTCGTCAACAAGCTGCAAAAGTGAGTCTGTGTTCTTAAAGACTAATTAAAGCATCTTAAGAAATGATTTCCTAGAGACACCGTTACATTTTCTGCTCCGTGCTTGTGTGCAGGGAATATGCTGAGACGGTGGGCAGGAAGGTTCGGGATCTGGGTATGGTGGTGGATCTCATCTTCCTGAATACTGAAGTGTCATTGACTCAAGCTCTGGAGGATGTAAGTCGGGCTCGCACACCCTTTGCCATTATCATTACCCAGCAGCACCAAGTACATCGTTCCTGTACGGTCAACATCCTCTTTGGGACCCCGCAAGGTATGCGTCCTTCCACAAAGAGTTGATATTTGATGCTGATTTACTTGCATATCAGCGTTAAGCTGAAAATATCCAATGTGACACCACAGTGTATTCTTGAACCTTTTTTGAGCCAATATCTTCACTCTTAATATATAATATTGTGGATGTTCGTACTTCACTCCACTCTTTGATTCAAATTCATTTAAGCTACAATGAATGTTTTACCACAATATTTCTTTTTTCTTGTTGCAGAGCACAGGAACATGCCCATGCAGGATGCCATGGTGCTGGTGGCCCACAACTTTGAATCCTTTAAAGCTGAACACCGCACTAAAGAAAGGGATGAGATTGCGAGGAAGGCGGCAAAGATGGCCGATGATGTGCTGATGCGAGAACATGACAGAGAGGGCCATCCTGTCTCTCTCCTGACCCCCATCACACTGCTGTCAGAGGGCAGGTAGGTCAACTAATTTTTACATTTTTAATGTTTTTGAAAGAAGTCTCTCCTGCTCACCAAGGCTGCATTTATTGGATCAAAAGAACAGTAAAAAGTTGTAAAAAATTTGAAATATTATTACAATTTAAAATAACTGTTTTCTCTGTAAAGATATTTTAAACTGTAATTTATTCCTGTGATCAAAGCTGAATTTTCAGCCTCATTACTCCAGTGTCACATGATCCTTCAGAAATCATTGATTTGCTGATTATTGTCAATGTAGAAAACAGTCATGCTGCTTCATATTTTGGTGTTTAATATGATAGATTGTCTTTGCGTTTCTCAGGTTTATGACTCCAGATGAGTTGGCCAGGTTAATTGAATATCTGAGAGACAAACGTGATCGTCTTGTCAGAAGCAGTACTGATGCAGGTAACCATTAGTTTTAAACTCAATGTTGTATTATGCTGCGTTGACGCCACGTCGTATGCCTTTGAATCACTCTCGCAAAACTTTGATGTCATACACCTTAATCATACACAGTAATTACGATATGGCGTGAATGCACCTTTACACGTTACCAATCAAGTCTTACCTTTCACTGTTTTTGGTCTCTCAAGGATCACACGCTCCACCTGCGACCCACGAGCCCTCTCAGACGACACCGGCTCTATCTGTGCCAACTCAACCCACGTACTCCAGCCTGTCCCTGCATTCCACCCATCTGACCGCTGCATCCACCCCTGCCCCCACCGCCACCAGCCAACAGCAAGAACTCCAAGCTAAAATCCTCAGCATCTTCAACAGCGGCAGCGGCACATCTTCAGTGTCCAGTCCCGCTCCAGCACCCCAAACGCAGGGTTACACCTCTAGCCTCGGCCCTCAGACCACCGGGCTCCAGTCTTCTCATGCCGCCGGCATACCCAAAATAGCTGCTGTCCAGCCACAGAGCATGATGAGCCCTCGGCCGTCCTTGAGGCCTCCTGGCGCTCGTATGCCGGGGCCGGCCGGCCCTCCAAGGCCGGCTGTTACCGCCGGCACTGGGATTAACTTCGACAACCCCAGCGTGCAGAAAGCCTTGGATACGCTCATCCAGAGCGGCCCCATTAACCACTTGGTGAATATGGGATCTGGGGGTCAAGGGCCACGGTCAGCGCAGGGAATGGGCCAGAGCATGGATCCACCACCCATGTCCCATTATTCCCGCCATTACTGAAATTAATAAATTTGATATGAATCGAGAAGTCAGCGTTGCTCTGAATCATCATAAATTATTTTTTTTTGTTCCCGTGTCATTTGTGATAACACAAACGCGTTGTGTGAAGTCATTGTTTTCTGGTTTTACGGTTTTCTTTTTCTTTTTACTCTGTGATAAATGAAACCTTTACAGAGCATGACTGTGTAATGCATCAATATATGGAAAAATTTCTGTTGTTTTATATGGAATTTGTGCATTGTATATACCAGCCAACTTCTGAATTAATAAATTCATTTTTAGATACAGAAATTCTGATCTCTCTTCAATTTGTTTCACAGCTTCTCATTTTGTCTTGACTAGAAAGGCTGAAATGCATCATTTTTGCCCAAATGTGCAGTCTGGATGCATCAATGTTAATTGCTGAAAATCAGCGTCTGTACGTTTTGGGCAGAGTCAGAGAATTCATAGAAAATTGCATAGTGTGTGATGGGCACAGACTCTGTTTGATATCTTAAACTGATTGCTGAACTGTTTTCATTTGTCATGTGTCTCCTACACTTAAATAGGTTATTTATTGGTATCGGTGGTTCCATGAAGAATAACATTTAACATTCATGGAATATTTCCATTCCACACATGGTTCCTTATATTGGAAAAAGGTTCTTCAGTTTATATAATTTTTTTGTATTATTTTAATAAAGAACTGTTCACTAAATATGGTTCTTCTATGGCATCACTGCGAAGCCCAATTATTTCAACACAATTGAGTTCATTTAAATCCAAGTTGACAACTGGACAACACACATGTAATGGGTTCATGTATCATACTACGTTCAAAACATTTGTTGTGGAATAACACACATGGTTTCATTTAGTTTTTAAAATATATAAAGCAGTATAATCTGAGGAATTCATTAAAAAGTGAGCTAGTATTCTATTTTGAACACTGACTTTGTCCTAAACAACAAGTGACATATTTTCCCAGTTTGTGTGATTGTTTATCATTGTGCACCATTTTCATTATTATTTGTTGCTGGAAATTATGCCTGGTTTACATTAGATGCCAAATTCATATTTTTTGGCAACCTTAACTTAATAATAAAACACTATTACTGGAATATGAATATATTGTCAACACTTTACAATAAGGTTTTATTGTAACTACTTTAGTTAACATGAACTAAGAATGAACAACACAGCTAAAGCAATAATTAATCTTAATTTCAACATTTACTAATACATTATTAACATTAAATGTTGTATTTGTTAACATCAGTTAATAAACTGTGAACTAACAAGAACAAACAATGAACAGCTGGATTTTTATTAACAAAGATTAATAAATACTGTAACAAATGTTAATAAATGAAACCTTATTGTAAAGTGTTACAAATATATTTAAATAAGTATAAACAGAATTTAGTTAACTTTGAAAAATCTCAACACTTACCGTCTCTGCTCAAAAATCCAACCACAAACGCTTTGAGAAGTTAATCAGCGGGAACTGGATTCAAGATGGCGGACTAGTAAATAATGAAGATGACTGGGTAAACTAGATGTTTGTTTCGATATTTTCAGCGCTTCTCAGAAAAAAATGTATTTAATCACACACCCAGTTCATTTCTGGAAGTCTCTACTAATGACTTAATGATATTAATCAGGTGTGTGACATAAATGACACCCAAAATGATGATCGCTGCGTCTCATTTCGGAGGCCGCATTTGAAGGCTGCAAACGTCATCGAGGCGGTCTCAGTTAAGAAAAGTAACCGTTAGATTGAAAAGTAATAAAGACACCTCACGAGGAATAACAGTCGAAAGTAAGAAAGAAATTACGGTATTTTACACCTCACGAGGAATAACAGTTGATTTTATTACGGTTCCCTTTCTTAAATGAGACCGCCTCGATGACGTATGCAGACTTTAAAGGGATAGTTCACACAAAAATGAAAATTGTGTAATTTACTCACCCTCATGTTGTTCCAAACTTGTGTGAATTTCTTTCTTCTGCTGAACACAAAAGAAGATATTTTGAAGAATGTTGGTAATCAAACAGTTGAAGGACCTCAATGACTTCTATAGCATGTAAAAAAAAAAAAAAAAAAAAAATACTATGGAAGTCTGTTTGGTTTACCATATTACTATGGAACTGTTTGGTTTACCATATTCTTCAAAATATCTTTTGTGTTCAACTAGATCATCCATTGTGAAGGCCTCATCGACACGACAGCCAGTGCCACAGCTCCTCAACAAACCTTCCATACCGGTGTGATGAATACGATCCTCAACTGGACTGAACTGGAATAAATACTTTGAATGTTGCGATCCTATTGGACATAAGAAAAATGAATCGTACCAAAGCACTGTTCGCCTGAGGAGAACTGGCCTCCCGACTAAGCCTGGTTTCTCCCAAGGTTTTTTTCTCCATTTTAACACCGAAGTCTATTTGCCACCTGTTTGCCATCTGATGTCACCTGTTGGAGTTTGGGTTCCTTGCCGCTGTCGCCTTTGGCTTGCTTAGTTGGGGACACTTGACATTTGATATTCAACAGTGCTTTGATCTGCCGACATTGACGCTATTCTTTAAGAGCTGCTGTGCAGCCAAAATTATATACCAGTTATCAATGTAAAGCTGCTTTGACACAATCTGCATTGTAAAAAGCGCTATATAAATAAAGGTGACTTGACTTGACTTGTTCAGAAGAAGAAAGAAATTCATACAGGTTTGGAACAACTTGAGGATGAATTTTCATTTTTGGGTGAACTATCCCTTTAATGCACCAAACTGTAATCAAAATAAAGACTCCATCAAATAATCAGTAATAAAATGGTATTCGTTTATTGCATTTTGTGCTGACAAATCTATAAAATGGAATGGGAGTTTTGCAGAAGCCATAGAGATAAAGCATTTGAAATGTAAGATAAAACTACATTATTTTCTTTATGTACCATGAAACACAATAGAGAATACTCATTATTTATCTTTTTAAAATATTCAACTTACACTGACACAAAAAATAAACACCTCAACACTAACTAGTTCTGCTATATTTACAGGACCCTCATCCACCCTTGCCTGTGGTCCCAGATCTGCTGTGTGTACATCACGGTACACACACACACACTCATACACACACACGCACACGCACACACACCACTGAAAAACACACAGGAACACACTACATGGCAATATGACCATAAAACCTTGAAACAGACAAAAAAAAAAAAAAAAATCTACTTGTGAAAGATCTGAAAATAATTTCTTCTCCACTACATTCCCTTTCAAATACAAAATGTTTTCATTTCAAATGAATCAAAAACAAGCCTGAGGGATTCAGCCATTTTCCATGTAAAACTAATGTTCTGTTCTAGAATTAATTGCAATATCATTTGCAAAATCCGTTTCAAGCACTGAATAGCCCATAGCGAGCGACTCAATGACTCTCGCATGTTCTGCAATCAGCCGTTCAGAGAAGCAAAACATGATTATGTTTATTAATTTCTCTAGTTGTCTTGATTCTAACTTGCAGCCATGCTGTAATAAAGCATCAAGCCATTTTATACATCAATAATAGTCCAATCAAATTAGTAGGGGACTCACTGTTTTATAAAAATTTGGTGTATACATTTTAAGGCAGTCAAATTATATCTGGCTAGGCTGACAAAATTTGAGATTAATTGGAGTATAAACTAGATTATATCTTGAAATACTATTAATAATGAAATTAAAAAAAAAAAAAATCAACCATAAGCATTGCACTTTTAGAAGATTATTTCACATATAGCTGCCAATTTGTGCATTTAAGGCATGAGTAGAAACTGAAAAAAAATATGATTTTACAGCTTAACATAAACCCTCGGGTTTCTTTTTAATTCATTCAGAATGACAGTTTGCAATAGACTAAACACATATCCAGGTTAACATAAATAACTTTGGTAATCAGTTCTTCTTTAAATAAATGAACTCAGTGGTAAAAGCAAAATGGTCTTCGTCTTGGCTAAACTACCTATAGTAAAAATAGACCCCATTAACCAATCAATATTCATTCACACTAAGATACTAGTGGATCCAAAGAAATCGTTGTGCACAACAAGAACACCAAACATCTGGTAAAAATAACACATTTACAATCAAAACAACTGAAATAAACTGGCGTGAACATAATACTGTATATCACAAAACATTTAAATATTTATATATATATTTATATTAGCTTGTTCAGGATAATGTGCATGCGTTGAACAGGACAACGGACCCGGGTCCTGGCTCTATTTCAACTGGTTCAGATGGATTTGATTCAGATTTCAACATTTGGACCCTATCAGAGCTCACATGCATGAAGAGCTGTACCGTTTTCAGTTACTGGAATGTCAAGCAAAACAAATACAAGCCTTCAAGTGACCTCAGAGATGAACGTCATGGGACTAAACTCTTGAAAATAAAGGTTTTGATACGATAGGGTTTTATACAGTCTGGTGCCATTTTCCAAGATCTTGTTCTTAAAGGATTAGTTCACTTCAGAAGTCAAATTTTCTGATAATTTACTCACCCCCATGTCATCCAAGATGTTTTTCTTTCTTCAGTCAAAAAGAAATGAAGGTTTTTGAGGAAAACATCAGGATTTTTCTCCATATAGTGGACTTCACTGGGGTTCAACGGGTTGAAGGTCCAAATTGCAGCTTCAAAGAGCTCTACACGATCCCAGACGAGGAATAAGAGTCTTATCTAGTGAAACGATTGGTCATTTTCTAAAAAAAATAAAAATTTATATACTTTTTAAGCGCAAATGCTCATCTTGAACTAGCTCTGCGATGTGCCATGCATTACGTAATCACGTTGGAAAGGAAATCTCATTTTCTCCTCCAACTTCAAAATCGTCTAACATCGTTGTTTTACCTTTTTTTTTGTAAAGGCTGTTTGACTTAGTCTTTGCACATTCGCTTTGTAGACACTGGATTGGTACTTCCGCCTACGTCATGCGTGACCTTTCCAACGTGATTACATAATGCGTGGCGGATCGCAGAGCAGTGCAAGACGAGCATTTGTGGTTAAAAAGTATATAATGTTTTATTTTTTTAGTAAATGACCAATTGTTTCACTAGATAAGACCCTTATTCCTCATCTGGGATCGTGTAGAGCTCTTTGAAGCTGCAATTTGGACCTTTAACCCATTGGTCCCCATTGAAGTCCACTATATGGAGAAAAATCCTGGAATGTTTTCCTCAAAAACATTAAATTCTTTTCGACTGAAGAAAGAAAGACATAAACATCTTGGATGACATGGTGGTGAGTAAAATATTAGGACATTTTAATTCTGAAGTGAACTAATCCTTTAAGAAAAGGAACCCAGAAACCAAAACAAGATGACCTACGATATGAACACTTTCATGTAGCAAGATCTTTGCTGAACCTAAAATGCTGCAAAGAACTATGAATAAAAACTTTATTTTCAAGAGTGAATAAGTGAATCACTTTTTTTTCTTTTTTGGTGAGAGCATCCAGTGGCACGGGTCAAACTTCAGAACCAAGCACAGACTGTTATTCAGAGCCCTTTTTGTTTCCGAGATGTGTCGAACGCCTCGATATTCCTTGGCAAAGGAATACAGAACACTTGATTTCATTTTTGCTACACACAAGCCAGGTATTCATCGTGAGATGGTGAATAAAGGAAAAAATATACACTGTGAATGTGGTGTGTCCACTGTCAGTTTGAATAGAGCCAAGCCCAGCAGTGGAAGCGCTTCTTTATAGTCTTTAATCAATATTTATACGGTGATCACATCAATACAGTGTTCGTAGGTTTGGAACAGTGGAACGATGAAGGGGGTGAAAAGCGGGAGGGAAATGTCACCACATCAACTCAGTGATTCGTATTAGAAATATATCTTCTTTTTTTTTTTTTTACATCTACATATACTCTTTTTGTAATTTTCAATAAATTACAAGAAATGCTAGAAATTCATGCCAAATAAACAGCAAACACATGTTTTTTTTTGTTGTTTTTTTTACAGCATAATAAAATCAGTAGGTTCAGGTAGTATGTTACTGCAGCGATCTGCGATACACACTCTCGCCACTAGAGGCATCAGCGCTGAAATGGATCTGGCATGCTCATGATTCTGCCAAGTCAATCGTCACTGTCACCATGGACGTAAATAATGTTAACTTTGTATAAAGTGCATTTCTATCTCAGCCACCATAGAACAGATGTGACGCACACTCTAGCATACGAAGCGCGCCGATGAACTACGTGGTTCATGACTATTCTACGAGAAGCAGACTCATGAGCGAACTAGCAACTAAAAATACGCCATACATACCATTTCCAGTCAAAATAAATATTGCACGTTACCGTTGAAAACAAAAAAGTTCGTAGACCATTTTTTTTCCGGTGTGTACTAAAAGCGTCCTAATAAACACAACAGGGAACGACGACCCTGTAGCTACAGTGTCTCAAGAGCGATTTTATATACAAAGCCAAAAACAACTTGCAAGTATCCTGCTAATTTAAGTGTACACATTGCCTGGATATACGCAGAGTCGCGGCAACAATCTGAAAAAGCTGCCATGACATCAGGGTTGCCAGGTTTTCATAAAAAAACCCACCCAATTGCTACTCAAGACTAGCCCAAAACTAGCCCAATCGCGTTTCGGGGGGGTAAAATACGCGTTTTGGTGGGTTCCACTGGTAAAATTTGCATTCCAGTGGCTAAATATCATTATTTGGGGTCGCTTCAACCCGCGGACATGAAAAACAACCCAAAGCAACAGTGTTAAACTAGCCCAATTCTGCAGGAAATACGCGGAACTGGCAACACTGCTTAAATTTTTTCCAGGAACTGCTGTTTTCACATTACGAAAATTAAAATAAATTTTTCCGACACACACCATGCAAACAGGAGTAAAACGAAGCACATCGTAAGTGTTCGTCAAAAACATCTAAACTAATTGTCGAAACATCATCAGAGGCTCAGTCTACGCAGGCAGTACTTCGTTAAAAACGTGGCGTTTTGATGCACATTTTGCGTTTTGTTCAGATTCAGTGAATGTTGTTTTCACTTGAAATTACCACTGTTCAACGAAATGAGGAAATATAAAAGAAACAAAACATGATAAAGCTGATTATATAAGGCTGAAGTCGTTTTCGATGCAAACGCCAGGACTGGTATGCAAACTCGGCGTCAGCCCCTCCCCTCGTAAATATACCTTTAAATATTTATTCTTTCGCTCTATGTACACGAAAAATCCATATATATTCATACACTAGCAGCATTCATATCTTATGAGAGGTTTTCCTATGTTTAAACATAAAAGAATATCTTTGTAAACTACTGTATATACTTTCTTTTAATTATATATGTGTGTATATATATATTATATATATGCCTATATATATATATAATACCAACAGATGCATATATATATATATATATATATATATATATATATATATGTGGATCTGTTGGTACTTCTGTAAAAAAAAAAAAAAAAAAGACTATAAAATAGCCTATCTCTCTACAAAAATAAATAATGCAATGACTTTATGATTTCCCAATTTCACATATATTATGCTCTTAAAAATACACTTTTTGATCTAAACTCTACTTTTCTCTGGTCAAAATGAAGACCGAGGATCATCTCTGATTAATTTTGCATCTCATTGTTTTGTGATTTGGCAAATACATTACAGTCGCACTGCATAGAGTTCAGATTTATGGATGTTATTTGACCATCATGCTTTTACTAGTGTGATAACAGCTCAATCTAATGCTGCGTTCATGTCGCGTCAGAATTACTGTAATTACCAAGCGACAACGATTCTGAGCTGTTTATGGACTCAGAAATGATTCGCTACTATTGCAAAGCCCATAATGCCAAAATGGATCCATATGTGGCTTTGTTGATAATGACAGCAATCTATTTCTTCAAAATCACATAAATTCACTTCTCGCAACAGCACAGTATCACAAAATGACATCTCAAACTGTTGAAGCCGCTGCCATTTTGGATGTTTTATTTGAAGTTTGATCCTTCATATAATATAATTTGTTAAAGAAATTAGTCAGTAACTAATAAAGTGAATGCAGCATTAGTGTTTAAAGTGGCAATGTTATCAATATTTGTTTCTATTGACAACTTCACATTTTCATTCATATGGCACGAGTGAAATCAAAGTTTGGCAATACAATCAGATACGATAATACTCTATATATAGCTCTGTGACATTTCCGGTGTACCCCACCAAGTTCAATATAGATTTTGTCTATGATATAGCTAATTTAAACAGATTTGTCTGTAAATGCAACAAACATAGAGGATTTCTTTATAGCGAAATGGGAAAAAAACTAAAGAAATGGGCAACTTTCATTTGCTCAAGGATGCAATTCGCGCACACATGCACACACACACACACACACACACACACATTCATTTAATGAATCCACAGACTCATTAAATCATTTGTTACACAGTGGCTGTCAGTGCAGGTTGAGTGCTTGTTGGGGAGGGGAGGTTTGGTACCGTAGTACACTTCAAGCCGCCATAGTGAAGCCTGTAGTCGCACAAAACACCCTGACCCTGTAAAGGCCAATTCACACCGCACCAACAGATGCCGAAGTCACTTCGTCTGGTTTTGTCGGATCCCTGTCAAAGTCTGTTGCCGTCTGTCAGAGCTTGTTTTCACCGATTGAACATGCTGTAATCTGGTCTGTCGATACAGTGTGAATTGGCCTTAAAACAACAGCATTTCTTCACCAAAATCTTCGGTTATTTCACAATAAAAATACTACAACAACGTTAAATAATGCCTTTTACACTATTTACACTACTAGTGGCTGAGTAATTTTTTCTTTGTCTGTCTTTTTTTTTTTAGCTCATTCTTTCGCTAATTACAGTGTCAGTTACACTGATAGACTCTTGTTCGCTGCTTTGCTGTCAAACAGCAAGTCACACACCCTGCCAGCCTTGTTTTTGGCACATATTGTGACTGTATTTGGCAGGGGGATAGCTAGGAACGACCAAAAACATGGAGGAGGTCGATGAGACAAAAACACAGAACAACAGGTCTTTGTGCAGAGGAACATGCTTAAAGTCAACATGAAATGCCATTCACAAACCATTTTACTTCTGTAATAAGCGAAACGTGGGAAGATATCCAAAAAATGGGATAGAGGGTTTGAATTGATTGAGGGTTGAAAAATAAGATGGATTTTGGATTAGAGTTGTTTCAGAGGAATTTTTATATTTTGATTACAAAGACAAACATTTTTTCTTTTGAGAAAAAATATGCACCGATGAATCGTTTACAAAAGTAAATATGTCCAAGTTTGATTCCATGTTGACTTTAAACTTCACATTTCACAGTTCACATTAGTTTTTTTTTCTTGAATAAACTCATTATTAATCTTTTCACATTTAACGAAGCTGCAGACCACAAGGATTGAGTTCAAACCATTAAAAAATCTTTTCCCAAGGTTATCAGGAGATCGTTCTCTATCAGAGCAGAAATATTTCACAGCATCTCTGGCGTAGTTATGAATGTTGAATTCTTCTTCACTGACATTGCATCCTCTTCTTTAAAACAAATAAATAAAAACAAATTAAGCCCAAACCACCCGCTTCTCCTGATTGGGTGAGAGCAGTGATTGACAGATGATGCAGGAAAGCTACAGCAGAGGGGGCATTGAACAAATACCCACTGACATCAACAGTGCACTTCATTGAACAGTAAAGTGTTAACAAGAGTAGCGCCAAGAAGAGCGATGTTTGGCCGGTGAGAGCTTGGCAGACCAGTAGAACAAATGAAGCTGGTTGACTGAAGGAAATTCTGGGATATTGCTTGGGTCACACTGGGGAAGGGGGGCAAATGGGATGGGGTGACGTCGGCTAGTTTCTTAAGAGTAGATGGTGATGACCTCGCGACCTCCACCGCGCACAAGGAGGACCCGGTTGAGACCTTCGGTTAAAACCTCCATGAATTCCATGTCTGATTGATGGAGAGTCAAGGAAATGAGAGAAGCTGTAAGAGATACATACAGATGCAGACACTACTTTTGCAGTATGTAAATATGGTGTACAGTATGCAAATTATATGTGTAGCCGCTCCAGTTCCTGCTCTAAGCGGGACTCGAACCCGGGCCCGTCCGCATGAGAGGCGGCGCTCTAACAAGGAGGCTAAAGACTGCAGTCTCTAGCACCAGTCGCTAGAGCGCCTCTTGAGATCAGACGTAGTGCTGTGACATGCTTAGAGCGGGTGGTTTGAACAGGAGGGGTTACATTGGTGCCGTGACCCGGATGCAAGTGAGGTTTAGGGGGGGTGAGTTTAACACACATAGGCCGGTAAGAGCTGTGCGTGTAAACCTCACTCCCCCTAAACCTCACTTGCATCCGGGTCACGGCACCAATGTAACCCCTCCTGTTGAAACCACCCCCTCTAAGCAGGACTCGAACCCGGGTCACGGCACCAATGTAGCCCCTCCTGTTGAAACCACCCCCTCTAAGCAGGACTCGAACCCGGGTCACGGCACCAATGTAGCCCCTCCTGTTGAAACCACCCCCTCTAAGCAGGACTCGAACCCGGGTCACGGCACCAATGTAGCCCCTCCTGTTCGAACCGCCAACTCTAAGTGGGACTCGAACCTGGGCCCGTGTAACAAGAAGGCTAAAGACCGCAGTCTCTAGCTTTAGTTGCTAGAGCACCTCTTGAGATCAGGGGAGTGAGGTTTACACGCACAGCTCTTACCGGCCTATGTGTGTTAAACTCACCCCCCTAAACCTCACTCCCATCCAGGTCATGGCACCAATGTAGGCCCTCCTGTTCGAACCCTGCTCTAAGCAGGACTCAAATCCAGGTCACAGCACCAATGTAGCCCCTTCTGTTCGAACCGCCCACTCTAAGTGGGACTCGAACCTGGGCCTGTCAGCACAGGAGGCGGGCGCTCTAACAAGGAGGCTAAAGACCGCAGTCTCTAGAGTGCCTCTTGAGATCAGGGGAGTGAGGTTTACATGTACAGCTCTTACCGGCCTACGTCCGTTACACTCACCCCCCCTAAACCTCACTCCCATCCGGGTCACGGCACCAATGTAACCCCTCCTGTTTGAACTGCCCGCTCTAAGCAGGAATCGAACCCGGGTCCACCGACATGGGATTTGTGTACTCTAACAAGGAGGTTAAAGGGGAGTGATGAAAACAATGAGACAATGTAGCACAAAAAATAAGCATAGCATTGATCAAGATACAGTTCTCGTCGCCACTTCTGTTTTTTGGTGGTCCGGGCATGTTGAGCAGGACTAGTTTGGCCTCCTGGGATTTCTTAATGATGACTTCATTGAGTCTAAGTGCGGTGTGCATGCGCCTCACGTTGGACTGGTTTCTGAAAACGAGAACATTGACGATAAGCTCACAAACATTCATCAACATCAGTGAGTGTTAATATATGTATCGCAGTCAGAGGTGCATCTATACTCACAGATTTTCCCACTCTCTGTGGCATGACAAAGAAAGAAAAAAAGAGTGTAAAAGTGTGCAATGCAAAACAGAGTCAACATTTAAACCTTAATGCACTTACGGTTTCATGTTGAAGAAGTCTTTGATGGCCTCTGGTGTGGTGGCTCCTATAGGTTTGGCCTGCTCTCCATCACACTTGGCTTCAGTCCATGTCATCTGAACGGCCGTGCCGGGCGTCTCGGCCTCTGCGGTGGGGGACTGGGGCGTGGCCGGGGTGGGCGGGTTGGTACTCTTGTCATGAATGAGCTGTTCCTGTTGGGATGGGGACACAGGGACAGACTGAGAGGGCAGGACCGGCACATACGTACATATGGAGAATGTCAGGGCGAAAGAGAGGGAAAAGATACAACTGTTAATGTGCAGAGATTAAAAGATTTTAAATAAATAAAAAATCATTGAATTATGAATAAAACAATATTAATTAAATCAAAACAAAATAAATAAATAATAAAATCAAATAATTACAAAAAAATTACAATAAAATAAAATAATAAATAGCAAAAAATGAATTATTGATTGATTTTGATTTATTGACTGATTACTTTCATTTTAATATTTAAACTTAATTGTTTTAGTTTTTAGAATTAAAAGACAAATTAAAAATAAAACTGCAATAATTAAATAATTACCATGTATTTATTTTCATTAAAATTATGTTTAAAGTAAAAAAAATATTTATTTGCTATTGCTAATTGTTTTCATTATAATTTTAATAATTATTTAATTATCTTTTTTTAAAATAAAATAAAACAAAATAATTAAAAACAATGAATTATGTCATATTAAATACTTAAAATGGCATTTCTTTTAAATAAAATATAATAATATAATATATATTAAAATATATAAAATAACTTCTGAGAGTGAGAGTGAGATTCTGTCATGTCCATTACTCTGGACTGCAGAGATACCAGACAAATCTGTCAAGTTGAGATCACAGCATGTTGAGAACACGAGCTATTGCCATGTAAGATGAAAACTGTAAAGTCATTCATGATATCTGAAGATGCGATTACAAGCACAGAATGAAATGAGCATTGACCCCTCATGCTGTACCTCCTCTTCTGGTTTCTCCTCTTTGCTGCTGGCCGCAGGTTCCTCAGTCACACTCAGCTGGGTTGTGACCGCGGCCGGGTTCTTGCGACGGATCGACCCACGAGAGCTGTCAGTGATGCTCTGGATCTGAAGAGAGAGGAAAGATGGAGAATATTCATGAGACGAAGCCCCGCCCACCAGCAGTGATGTCATGCATAACCGGGTTTAAAGTGCAGTATTAACAACTGCAACTTTTACTGTGATGTAATATTATTATGTTAATGAGATATATTCCCGTCATCTGTAAAAAATACTGACGTATAGTTTGCATTGGAAATGTAACATACAAGTTGTGTCGGGTAATCAGGAGTGAATGTTTTGATGGACGTCTACCTCGCGTTCCCGCTCAGTCTTGGTGAGGTTAATCTGCTTCAGGATCTGAGATCGCTGCTCCATCACCAGGGTCTTCTCATACGTGTACGCTGAGATATCACTGTCATGCTGAAGACAGAGGAGAGAGATGCATACAGATGCAATAGCTTTTAAGAGTTACTCATAAAACTGTACAGAAGGGAAATATAGTCTATAGTTCATAAAGGAATAGCCAACCCAAATATAAATATTTTGTCATCATCTGCTCCAACTTATAGGTCAATTTTTATAGCCTGGATTCTTAAGAAATATTTTCCTTATATAAAAACACACCAAGCGTTGTCCGTTGTTGTCAAGCGCTTGAAATAATTTTAATTTGAATAATTATGGCAATTTTTATAAAATGTTATACTATAACAGATAAAAATGATGGATTTACAGCATAATTGTTCGCCGAACATTTTAAATATATATTTAAATATTAAATATATAGTCCTGGTATTCAATTTGCTCACCTTCATGTCGCACAAACCATGTAAGATAAACTTTTCAACTTAAATGTCGGACTGTTCGTCTCACAAAGCTCATGAATACTTGAAATACACATGAGCAAGTACATGTATATCTTGAATAAATTATCTTAAGAATATATTATTTTTACTGATTTGAGACTTTTGTTTCATAACGTGAAGCTGTTTTTGCTCTGATGTCAGACATATTATTCATTTGTTATGCATAATAGTTCCATAAACAAAGAAAAGATAAATCACATATTTAATCATATTTAATAAAATATATTTAATTATATACTGTATAGCACAATATAATCTAAATGTATTTAATTTAATGATTTTTATTTATATTTAATTAATTAATATTCATTCTACAGAGAACTATGCAAAATAATCTTCCTCCACTGATCAAGAGTAAACAGAAAAGTTCAGAAAACAGAAAAGAACCAATCTTTGAAAACATTAATTGTGCAAAATAAGACCAAGAGATACTTATTAAGAAAGTAAAAAGTGTCAATAGCTATGTTTCCATCCAAAGTTATGAATTTAAAGGGATAGTTCGCACAAAAATGTGACCCTGGACCACAAAACCAGTCATAAGTCGCACGGGTATATTTGTAGCAATAGCCAACAATGCACTGTATGGGTCAAAATTATCGAAAATCATTAGGATATTAAGTAATGATCATGTTCCATGAAGATATTTTGTAAATTTCCTACCATAATTATATAAAAAATTTATTTTTGTGAGTGGATGCATTGCTAAGGACTTCATTTGGACAACTTTAAAGGCGAATTTCTCAATGTTAAGATTTTTTTTTACACCCTCAGATTCCAGATTTTCAGTCGTATCTCTGCCAAATATTGTCCTGTCCTAACAAACCATACATCAATGGAAAGATCATTTATTCGGCTTTCAGATGACATATAAATCTTGATTTTAAAAAAATTGACCCTTATGACTGGTTTCAGGATCACAAATCAACATTCTTTCACTAATTACTCACCCTGATGTCGTTCCAAACCCGTAAGACTTTCATTCATCTTCAGAACACAAATGAAGATCTTTTTAATGAAATCTGAGAGCTTTCTGTCTTTCCATTGACAGCTACATAACTACCACTTTCAAGATCCAGAAAGGCAGTAAAGACATCATAAAAGTAATCCATGTGACTCCAGTGGTTTAACCTCAATTTTATGAAGCGTTGGAGATTAATATGTTGTAAATAAAGTGGTAAATTAGTTTTTTTTTTTGCTCAAACAAAGCACTCGCATTGCTTCATAAAACTGAGTTTAAACCACTGGAGTCACATGGATTACTTTTATGATGTCTTCATCTTTCTGGGGCTTGAAAGTGGTAATTGCGTAGAAAGACTATAGAAAGACATTTTATTCAAAAAGATCTTCATTTGTGTTCCGAAGATGAATGAAAGTCTAACAGGGTGTGGAATGACATGAGGTTGAGTAATTAATGACAGAATGTTCATTTTTGGGTGAACTAACCCTTTAACTTATGCACAAAATTGGAGTATCAAATAAAAGATTTGAGAATAAAGTAGCGTTTCCATCCCATGTGTTCAAGAGAGTCAAACCATCACTTCCTGGGAAATTGGCACAAAATGTCTGTAATAAAAATGGAAGTTACTGCAATCGGGGAAGCCACTATGGCTCTTTTTTCCCCTGAATCATAAATGAGGGAATTAAACTCAATCATGTTGATGACTTTGGCTCAGGTATTTCAGAATGACCAAACCAACATTTGAGATGCTGTGCAGTGAAATTGATCCGCTGGTTAGTCTAGTTATGCCACCCCATTTTTCTGATCACATGGCCACGAGTCTTTTGTTGCACATCGAGGGATTTATCTGGTAAATGCGTTTCCATCGTAGTTCACACACATCTTCTTATCAGATAAAAAAAATTATTCGCCTAATTTTTACTGCACATTTTTAGAATTTATGCACATCTCCATCCAGAGTTTTATTTATGCAATAACCCAGAATGCTATTGATTACCATCTCCACCACTTCCACTGCGGCGTCTATGCGCAGGTGATACAGGAAGGTCGTCAGGTCCTTCTTCATCTGGATGCTGTTGTCGTCCATCTGGGCCACAGTGAAGATGCGCATCTTGCACTTCCTCCAAACCTACAAAACATCATCCGCAGACGTCAACAACGGCCGTCATGTGAGCTGTATGATATGATGCATCATTGACAGAAATGAAGAGTTAACGGATGTACCTTGTGCTGGCGGAGGAGGAACGGGAGCAGCATCAGCATGCCTCCATCATGTACGATCCACCAGACGTCAATGTGACCCTCTGTGAAGCGTTCTCCGTTCGATGGGAAGGCCGAGATGTTCTTGGGCACCAGCAGGGCTTTACTGGCAGCGGTGGTTTCTCTTACCAGCTCTGTAATGAAGACACTTTTATATTTATTATTTACATGCAAGCATATATTATTTTTACTGATTGAGACTTTTGTTTTTAGGCGTTTCATAATTTGAAGCTGTTTTTGCTCTGATGTCAGACTTAATTTGTTATGCATAATCTGAGCGCTCGGTTTATTTCTGTGAAGTTCCAAATACAAACAGAAAATGAAGCACATATTTTAAAATATGTAGTAAAACATATTTAATTGTATTTAATTCAATGGATTTATATTTAATTCTACAGAGAACTATGCAGACTAAATTTCCAAAAAAAAAAAAAAAACTACTTCTTTAATGGTGATCAAAACTTAAAAAAAAAAAGATTAATTACAATAAGACTAAGAGATATTTATTTAAAAAGTAAAAAAAGTAATTTTTTATTGACTAACCCTTGTAAGAATAACTATTATAACTAGGATTAACCAATATAATTTATATAATTATATAATTTATATATTTAATTTATATAGCATAAATATATGTACATTTAAATCTATTTAAAATATATTTTTATAAATATAACTACATTTATATGAATAAATATATGTATATTAACATATAATTCTACAAATAACTGAATAATATAATTAAAATAATAACTGCTTAAAAATATGTATAATATATTTAAATGTATATTTAAATATATTTAAAATATACTTACATAAATATAAATATTTTTATATTTATAAATATATGTATATTGTAAGAATAAATGAATTATACAATTAAAATAATAACTACTTAAAAATAAAATTTAACAAACATGTATATTTAAATATATTTAAAACATACTAAATATAGATAAATATAAATATTTGTATAAATATATGTATATTGTAAGAATAACTGAATTATATAACTAAAATAATAACCATTTTAAAGTAAAATATGTAATATAATACAATGATAATAATATAACAATAAATATATGTAAATACAATACATTTTTATTCACTGGATTATCAAAAAATGCATAATCTCATGGTTTTGTGCTAAAAGCAGCTATATCATCAAATATACCATTACTGTGGTATACATTATACTGTGATTTAAGATTTTGTTCATCCCGCCCAATCCTAATCGACTGTATTCACATAGAATCAACACCTGAAAAGGATCAGCTGATAAACACTTGTATTCAGCAACTATTTCTGTAAGTACTCATTCCAGATCAGACGTAATTAAACCATTTTTTTAAATGTACAAGTGAACATCTGTGGTGTGAGACGTGAAGCTGCAGTCTGGTCTCACAGTTTAGCTGCAATAACACTGAACAGACTCACACTTACACATATGAGGTAATGAATTTAACACAGCTGCCACAGTGCAAACCAGTGAGTTCAAGCCTTATACACTGATTCAAGAGGTGTAAATCTCACAAAGCCAGAGGAAAATTATACAGCTCAGTTATGTTTTATCTATCAACTTTGTCTCAGATGTGTTTCCTTAAATAACTTAGGAATACACACAAATGAGTCAACAGTTGCTATACAGTAACAGATGATTTGATAAGAATTAGATAAGAGTTCATATTCAGATCTTTGACTTTTGATTGCAGACTTTGGTATCTTGGCAAATCTGAGATTGAGAACTCTAGGAGGAGACACATGAGATTACTGGAGTCTTTTTATAAGGAGAAACATCTCCAAAATCAGCATTTACTCTCCTTTTAATTGCACTGACGTTTAAGAGAAACTTGAGCAATAAAAAAAGATCTCATTTGTGATTCTTCTTTGTAATAGGAAGAAATCACAATTAATCACCTGACATTATATCGTTTTTAATATATTATATCGTAATAATTTCACATTTAATCTCCAAATTAAGGCAGAAACAACATAAAGACAATATATTTTAAATATTTGATCTAACAGGTAGGAAATATCCAGAATCAAAGCAGTTATCAAACACTTCACAATCTTCACTGCATCATTTAGATTAAAATACAGATTAATTTTCATTAAAGCTACAAAAGTTATTCAGTTAAGAGCAGTGAGTGATGTTATTTTGTTCTTTGATTAACATTATTGGCAGACTGTAGCAGGATAATTAGGCTGCTGTCACTTTAAGATCTGACATGACGCAGATCTGACATGCATCTGAACTCTTTACGGTCATTTAAGAGGATACTCGACAAAGCAGGTACTTTGGCATACTTTTTGTGTGTTTTTGTCCATTCAAGCGTGAAAGAGAATTCAATGCAGCAGGAAATGGTGCTTCTGTCCCTCACCAATGAAGTTTCTCCAGCTCTGATGATCCTCGGCCTGTTTCCAGTTGCGTGGCCAGCTGGCCAGAACGGTGTTGTGTTGAAGACCACCCAACCCTCCGGCCTGGACCAAATGTGATGTGGCGTCCCTCATGTTGGAGGAGATGACAACCTGACAGAAACCCTTCACCTTCTCCGTCTCCATCAGCTTCCTCAGAGACTGTGAGATTGCAAAAAGAACATTAACCCTGATTCGAACATGCCTATGGGTGTCCAAAAATACTGTCTTAATAAATGTGTCTGTGTGTTTCTATGTATGTCACCTGTTCGGCCTGCTGCCCCTGAGGAAGGTTCTCCAGGTAAGTTCCCTCCAGCGCTGCGCCCACGATGGTCAGACCCTTCCCAGCCTTCAGCTGACTGGTCAGAGACAGCAGACGCGGCTGCTCCACATTCAGTTCAGAGTCCATGCTGACCAGGACTAATATCTGAGGTCTGTGGAGAATGAAAGCAGAATTTACAACAAGTTTCTCACACTCCATCAAGAATAAATGGAAAAGTTCTTGAATGGTGGTCAAAACTTTAAAAAGATTAATTGTGTGCAATAACACCAATATTAGAATGATTTCTGAAGGATCATGTGACACTGAAGACTGGAGTAATGATGCTGAAAATTCAGCTTTGATCACAGGAATAAATTACATTTATTCAATGTAATATATTCAAACAGAAAACAGTTATTTTAAATTGTAATAATATTTCACAATATTATTGTTTTTACTGTATTTTTAATTAAATAAATGCAGCCTTGGTGAGCAGACCAAACTTCTTTTAAAAACATTAAAAATCTTATAGATTCCAAACTTTTGACTGGTAGTGTGTGTATATATATATATATATAAACATTAAAATATAAATGAAAAGATATGCATAAATATATAGATAAGAATAAATATAGGTAAAATACATCTAATTATATAAATATAAAATATTTATGGCTCACCTCCAGTTCTTGGTGTGTGGTGGTCCCTCTTCCAACCTCATCAGGGCGAAGCGGGCCGCACTGAGCGACAGACCTCTTATTCCATCACCCCATTCCTTTTCCGCCCTGCACACACACACACACACACACACACACATATTACTCTTACTATATCTGGAGTATGTTATACATATTTATGATGTGTGTAGCACACTAATTTTCAGGTTGCATGCAACACCTTGATGACCTAGTACATTTGGAAACATCTGCATTGTACAACAGAGAACCCTGCACTGGGTACTGTATCCCAGAATGCAATCCACTCAATGTAACCTTGCATTCTGATTCATTATTTGACTGCAAAAAAGTTCAAATAGTATGCATACTACTATTTTAAATGTACATTGTTCTGTTTTTAAGTATACTGTGCAGTATTCCAGCACAGCCGAGCACAGCCTCAGACTCCATAATCCTGCCGTCAATTTGCCCCTCCTCTTTAATTTCCGGCAACAGACTCGTGTCACTGTTCGGCTTGACTCTAGAAGTGTTTCCAAAAGAAAAGCACTAAACTAATCAAATCCCGGAGCAGATTTCAGCTGTTCTTGGCCGGGCGGATTATGAGGGATCTAAAAATCCTGACAGGTCAAACGCCTAAAACTCAATTCTAATCCATCTTCTTCGTTTTCCGCCCCACCGGCCTCCCCCGACTCCGGGTCACAATCCACTTACCCTCGAAACTCGATATACTTGTAGATACAGCCGGCGATCCCCATGGCAACGATGGCGTAGTACCAGGAACAGATGAACATGAGCGAGAGACAAAGACTCATGCCAAGGAAGGATAGAGTCCTTTCGGAGAAGAGGAAGGCAAATGTTAGTGTACAAACACAAGTAAAGCCACGGTAAACGGCGAGACGTGCCCGTCTGAAGCTCACCAGTGGTAGAACTTGAATCGTGGTCTCCAGTTGGGCGTTCTGAGTAGAGTTTGAACAGCACAGGCCAAATTCACAAACATGTAGCACATGAGGAAAAACCTGCAGCAGCACGAGAAAAACAACCATGATCATGTCAATAAACACTAACAGATGAAGTACAGTGATCTCAGAAAGTGTTTGGACCCTTAAACCACACTTAAAATGTCTGAACGTGATTGTTTTAGACATAATATTGAAGACATAATATAATTTTAGACATAATATTGAATATATACACACACACATATATATATAGTCAAAACAGCTACAATAAGCTAAATAAAACATAACAGTGCTGAAATGAAGACAGTCAGTATTTGTTTGTTTGTGTTTAGAGCATCATATTGATAGTTAATGCAGTGTTATTACTAAACCTTAAAATATTAAAGATCATTTTTAGTTAAAGTTATTTGAAATAAAGCTGAAATATTGTTATTTTATTATTATTTCTTATGCTACTTGTCTTTTTTCCCCCAGTGGAATCGTCTAAAGATTCTTAAATCAAGATGCATTTACTGGAGATACAAAATGACATAAAATATCATTAATGACATAAAAAATAAGTCTTGAATTCTGTGAAAATTATCAAAATGAAGCGAGTTTATGATTAAAACAATAACAAATATCTGCCAATGGGCTCAGAAAAATAAACTTAATACAAAGGAAAGTTTTCATAACTCACTGACAGATATTTGTTTTTGTTTTAAGCATACGCTCACTTAATTTTGTTCAATTTTCAGAACTTTTTTTTAAAATTTGCATCTCAAGTAAGTGTATCTTGATTTATTGACATTTAACGCCATGACTTTGTGAATTTAAGACTTTCTGCTCTGATTTAAGACCTTTTCAAGGCCTTAATTTGTGTAAGGATGAATTAAGGCTTTTTAAGACCTTTTTAAACCCTGCAGAAACCCTGCTTTTATATTTTTTGTAAAATAACTAATTTTGTTAAGTGTCTCTGTGACTTTTTGTTATTATTTAAAAAAAAAAATTATTTTTAGCTTTAATTTATTTTTATTTTCTAGTTTGAGGGGCTGTTTACACGACACCGACACGACAAACTTTTTATGCATTTTGGCTGTTCATTTACATGACAACAGCATTTTGGTGGCCTGAAAACGCAAACTTTTGAAAATGGGTTTCAAATTGCACGTTTTTGAAAACGATACCATTATCATCCTCGTGTAAACTGCAAAAAACGTGAATCTGCCAAAACGATGATGGCATGCACATGCGTTTTACGTTTTTAGTCTATCCATCTTATTTTTCAACGTGTTTTTTTTTTTTTTGTGAATGTGCGAGACTTCTGATTTATTAGCCGCTATCGCGAAATAACGAGAAGAATATCAAAGTGCAGTAAACTGTAAAAATAAGGTGGATAGACACGAGCGTTTGGTACGAGTGATCTGTGAAAGAATGCGTATGCGCAGTCACGTTGTCTTTCTTTACAAAAGTGACATCGCCAACTACTTGTCTGGCATGCATAAGCATTTTTAGTCATTTTCGTGGATCCGTGTAAACAGGGATAGTTTTGATAACGTTGTCATCTGTACAAAAAAAAAAACGTTTTCATTTTTAGTACATCGTTGTTGTGCAAATGTACCCTTAGACATTTTAGTTCTTCAACTTCAACACAGTTTATTTCAGTTATTTGCTGAGGCAACATTTCTAATTTTCTTTCAATTTGGGTTTTCATCTAATATTTATATTTTATTTTATTTCAGCTTTGTATCAATTGCTGAAAATAAATTTTAATAGTTTTACTTTTAGTTACCAATAACAAAACTGGTGGATGCCATTTGTTTTTAAATTTTATATCTAATGCATTGATATTCAGACTTTTTTCTTTAATGTGACTTAATGTGGTCCGCTGTATATTTTAGTGCATGTTTGTTTGTGAGCGCGACACCTCTTACATGGAGAGAATCGGAGCGACGTTATCCAGAGAAGCGATGAGGATTCCACTCTCACAGATACAGGCGGTCAGGAGCAATGCCCAGGTGGGCTCCCCGTTTGCTTTTCCATGACCAAACACCTGCAACACACACACACACACACACACACACACACAGACGAGCAGCTAAACACAAGGTCAACGTGGGCAGCTCTCGGTCAGAAGAAGCTGCGATGTGAATCTGACTTTCAGTCTGGCTCCTCACCCTGAGGAATGGCACTATGCCATCTCGTGCGATGGCTTGTAGGAGACGAGGAGCGCCGGTCAAGCTCTGAAGCCCCGCACCGCAGGTGGAGAAGAAAGAACCGAAGACGATGACCCAGGGCGACGGCCACGCCAGCGTCCCGATCACCAGATTACCCCTAACGGCCTCACCAAACCTGAAATAAATGCAGAAATGTTTCTTGAGCAGCAAATCAGCATATAACAATGATTTCTGAAGGATCATGTGACACTGAAGACTGGAGTAATGATGAATCACAGGGATAAATTACAATTTACAATATATTCACATAGAAAACGGCTATTTTAAATCAAAATAACATTTCACAATTTTATAGTTTTTCCTGTATTTTTAATCAAATAAATGCAGCTTTGGTGAGCAGAAGAGACTTCATTTAAGAGCATTACAAAATCTTACCATGTATCTTCTCATGCACTAAATCACATGACATATTTATAAGTTAAACAAAGTGTGAATAACATACTTATCCCTCAGCACCGTTCCCTCGATGCAGGCACCAAACAGCAACACACTGGACATGTCTGAATACTTCAGTTAAAGAACATTTGGTGAAGTTTTTTTGGGACAAATATTAACTCTGTCAGCTGGTTTTGAATGTTTATAAACCACTTTTAGTTATGAATGACCAGCCTCTTATAATGTATACTATTAGCATTGGCAAGTCTGATTCATTTTACTGAATTATTTTCAATGAACTAGATTTGATTTGACTGAATCGCTAAAAAATAGTTATTTTATCATTATCATAAACTGTACTGCAGGAGGATGTTATATCAGACTGTGTCCACCAGGTGGAGCGCTGTATATGTGTGTGTTTATGTATGAAAAGATACAGATGATGGAAGTGGTGGTGATGGCCAGGATGGTGCCGACAGGAATGGACTTCTGGGCATCCCGCAAATCACCGGATCGGTTTGATCCAGCCATGATACCTGTTCAAAACAAGACAGATCACACAGTGAGCACAATGTTTTGCTTATACAGAAATTCCCCATACTTCCATTTGAGTTATTTCATAGTTTTGATGATTTGACTTCGCAAATCCAAACTTTGACTTTTGGTATTACAGTAACACTTTACAATATGGTCAGATTAGCAAACATTAGTTAATGCATTAACAATTAACAACAAACAATACATTTGTTACAGTATTTATTAATCTTTGTTAAAGGGGACCTATAATGCCCCTTTTCACAAGATGTAATATAAGTCTCTGGTGTCCCCAGAATGTGTCTGTGAAGTTTCAGCTCAAAATACCCCACAGATCATTTATTATAGCTTGTCAAATGTGAGCAAAAACACAGTTTTTGTGTGTGTCCCTTTAAATGCAAATGAGCTGCTGCTCCCGGCCCCCTTTCCAGAAAAGGGCGGAGCTTTAACAGCTCACGCTTCGGTTGCTCAACAACAACAAAGCTGGAGAATCTCACGCAGCCAAAATGAGGATTGTCAGTAACGGTGTTCAGCCTTACATTGTTCAAACCGGAGTCGACACTGATGGAGAGACTCAGGAAGAAGTTACAACTTTTAGAATGAAACTGGACGTTTCTGAATGGTTTATGCTCAAACAGCAACATTACACACTAACTAAAGTTAAAAATCATAATCAACCACAGCTTTAAAATGTTAGTTAATAAAAATACAGTTGTTCATTGTTAGTTCATGTTAGCACAGGTCCATTATAATATTAACTTTTGATTTTAATAATGTATTATTAAATGTTGAAATAAACATTAAGAATAATAAATACTTTAGAAAATTTTTTCATTGTTAGTTCAATGTAGATAACTAATGTTAACAAATGGAACCTTATTGTAAAGTGTTGCCAGACTTTCCTTTAAATTCTGATCTACAAGGTTAATTTTCATAATCATAAAAGACGGATGAGATCAGGCTGTCAAGAGAAGACTAACCGGTCACGGAGGGGAAGTAGATGCCCACCAGCATGGTAAAGAAACTGGTGATGTCGGCGAGCACGTAGCGGTTAGTGTTGGTCGGGATGGAGTCAGGTTCCTCCACAGCTGTTATTCCCAACTTCTCAATGAATGAACCCTTTTCCATATAATTCCCAAAGAGGTTCTCTGGATCAAAAAGGGAGAAAGCAAAACAAAGAGAGAGAATATGAGAAATTCGTACATTTAGACATTTTTTAATCATTAGTATTAAGGGCTTGTTCAAATCAATAACCTTAAATATGAGCAATAGTAATAGTGATGGTTAGCATACACAGTTAATTAAGTTTGTAGTTGAAAAATGAACACATTTCATTTTAATATCCTTCACTTTCTCCAGGCTGCAGGACAAAAGCTCATAGATAAAAGTAAATATCTTCTGTAGGTACACTGGTGTTTAAATGTTTGAATGTTTTAATATCTTTGAAAGAGTCTCTTCTGCTCACCAAGGCTTCATTTATTTGATCAAAAGCACAGTAAAAACAGTAATATTGTGAAATATTATTACAAATTAAAATAAGAGTTTTCTTTGTGAATATATTTTAAAATGTAATTTATTCCTGTGATTTAAAGCTGAATTTTCAGCATCATTACTCCAGTCTTCAGTGCCACAACTTTGTGCATGTTATATAGAATTACTTTTTGCATGGTTATGATTCTGTGTGTTGTGATGATGTCATTTTGTGGCTGTATTTACCGCGCAGGGTGCCACTCATAACACCTGGGATGCCCTGTATTTCTGTGACGTTGTTATTGGCGAAATAGCTGTCGCAGGTTGCGTTCAGGAACTCAGAGTCGCAGAAGAGCCGCCAGAGTTCGGTGGTGACCGTGGCGTTTTCTCTCTCGATGACCTTCGCACACACATCGAAACCTTTCCAAACCAGAGTCCGGTTTCCCAGCACACACACTCTGTGGAAATCATTTCAAACTAAATCATTTCTAAACATCACATATTTCAAAGGCACATCACACATTGAGTTAAACTTGAAATTTTGAAGTAGAAAAACTGAAATAGTATTTTCTTGTAAAATAATCTTTATTTACAACTTAAAAATATATATATATATATTACAGTGTACCAGGGTTATTATTGTTAAATAAAACTATTAAAAACATTTCTATTAATTGAAATAAGGCTGAAATAAAAAAAAATATAAATATTAGTTGAAAAACTTGAACAGTAAACTAAACTAAACCAAAACAGTTGAAGCACTAAAATTACTAACTGGAAATAAATACAAACTAAAACTGAAATAAAAATAAATAGCATATTTAAAAGAACATGACAAAATTACTAAAAATGAATCTAAAATTAACATGAAAACTAAAAAATATAAAACTAAAATCTAATTCAAAATATTAAAGGGGACTTATTATGCAACTTTTCACAAGATCTTCTGGTGTCCCCAGAATGTGTTTGTGAAGTGTCAGCTCAAAATACCCAACAGATCATTTATTATAGCTTGTTAAAATTGCTACTTTTTGGGTGTGACAAAAAAAAACGCCATATTTGAGTGTGTCCCTTTAAATGCAAATGAGCTGCTGCCCCCGGCCCCCTTTCCAGAAGAGGGCGGAGTTTCAAGAACTCTTGCTCCAGCATACCGACAACAACAAAACAGGACAATCTCATGCACCAAAAATGTCAGAAAGGGCGTTCATGTGCAATTTTTAACAAGGAAACTCTTGTTTACGATAATTCCGATAAGCATCAGTTCTGGATATGAAGTTTGAGCATGAAGCGTTTGTATTGACCCACCTTTTAGAATCAAACTTTGTGAAAATCCAATGTTGAAGAGAGGCTGGTCATTCACACACATTGCAGACACACATCTGTGTTCAAGCATCTTATAAAAGTGAATTTTGCATAATAGGTCCCCTTTAATAAAACTATAATAAATTTAAAGTAACACTGCTCTGTACAGGATGTTTCTGACACAAGTTTGGTTCTGATAAATGCGATTATAATATTCACGAGGCACATACGGGAAGATTGGAGGCTCGAAGGCGGTCTTGATCACTCCAGCGTAGACGGCGAGGATCGAACAAATGACACAGGCGAGGAAGAGGAGCGCCAGCTTGTTCACGTACTTTACTCCTACAAACACCACGATGGCCATGAAGCTCAGCACTAGCGTGCCGTAAATACGCATGTTGTTCAGCATGGCGGATTCGGCCTCGGCTCCCTCCAGACCCTCCATCTTAAAAATGGCTGCTTGTGGTACAATGTACACCTGAGATAGGAGGAGGAAAAAAGGTGCAAAGAGGAAAAATGAATTAAAAGGATAAAAGCTAATAAAAAAATAAGAAAAATAAGAAAATAATTCAGGCTGTCTGTTAATATTCTATGATAAAATAGCTTCCCTCACTTTCTGGACTTAATCTTACATGTTTATGGATGCTGCTAACTTGCGGTCCTCATCATTTCACTTTACGCTTGTTAAACTGCCTCTCTAAGAATAAAAAGGGTCTTTCTTCTTCATTTTCTAAAAGATAATCGAGTGTTTGCCTAGGGACTTTTTCAAAACACCCTAAAGCACCACAAAAAATAATAATAACAATAATAATAATTTCAGCTAATATGCCATTTTAAATAATTTCATGTATCGTTTTCCCTCTATTTTTCCTATCAAAACTGGTTCAGATCATTCTCATTTCAGTCAACATAATAACCAAATGGACAATGTTTGATATCTATTTTACTTAGAAAATCGCTGATGAAGACTTAATAGCTTATTGACTTATCTTATAAGACTAATGTTTATAACATGAACTGAACAGTCAAATATAATACAAAAACAAAATTGGGGAGGGTTAAAGATCAGAAAAAGAGTGTATAAATGATAAAAACAATCCCCATCAAACAAACAGGTTAAACAAAACTCAAAAAAAAATCATAATCCTACAAAAAGAGTCAAAAAATAGCAAACAGACAAAGAGAGACAAAGGAAAGAGAGATGAGTGAGATTTACAACGACATAGGCGGTAAAACAGACTAGCGTGAGTTCAGTTCTACAAGCACTAATTGAACCAGTCAAGCATGGAATTAATACTGCAAATGGCCTGCCATTAGTCCTTATTAGAGGCCTGACCTAAATTATATTCAAAGCCATAAACTTTTGGGTGCATATGCTTTGTTTCATGCCTCTAAGCACAATATATTGCATTGTTCATTAATACTTTGCCCCTTATAAGAAGAATAAAAATGAGTAATTATTGAGAATCTTACGAAATCTGTCAAAAACATGCCTGGGTCATAATTCACCCTAAATATATTTAATTACATTTTGCTTACAGAAACAATTTGAGGGGGGAAATATGCCAATGCTAATTGTCATGACATAATATCATAATGGAAAGAGAACAAATTCATCCTAAAAATGGGCTTTATGCAAAACATATTTTTTTCAGGTCATTTTCAGGTGACCCAGACACGATTTCATAAGATTCACCCATTTTTTTTTGTCATTAAATAAATGCACTGCTGGATAAAACAATATATTAACGATATTCAATATATTTAGTTTTAGACACACATATACACCATATAACAAAATAACAACGAAATAACAAAATAGTTAAAAAAGGATATATGACATATATATTAAGCATAAATATGTAAGTAAAATATAATTATAACATATAATTCCACAAATCTTTCTTTTTTGGGATGAAATATGACCCGGACATGATCTTGGCAGATTTTTATAAGATTCTCAATAATTACTTAATATTACTTAATACTTAATATATTTATATACACTGCCAGTCAAAAGTTTGGACACGGTAAGATTTTTAATGTTTTTAAAAGAAGTTTGGTCTGCTCACCAAGGCTGCATTTATTTAATTAAAAATACAGTAAAAACAGTAATATTGTGAAATATTATTACAATTTAAAATAACTGTTTTCTGTTTGAATATATTTTATAAAGTAATTTATTCCTGTGATCAAAGCTGAATTTTCAGCATCATTACTCCAGTCTTCAGTGTCACATGATCCTTCAGAAATCATTCTAATATGATGATCTGCTGCTCAAGAAACATTTATTGTGTACAATTGTACAAAATATTTGTGTACAATATTTTTTTTTTTTTCAGGATTCTTTGATGAATACAAAGTTCAAAAGAACAGCATTTATCTGAAATATAATCTTTTGTAACATTATAAATGTCTTTACTGTCACTTTTGATCGATTTAATGCATCCTTGCTGAATAAAAGTATTAATTTCTTTAATTTCTTTTCAAAAAAATAAAAATAAAAATTCTTATTGACCCCAGACTTTTGAACGGTAGAGTATAATGTTACAAAAGCTCTGTATTTCAGATAAATGCTGTTCTTTTGAACTTTCTATTCATCAAGGAATCCTGAAAAAAAAGTACAAAACTGTTTTCAACACTGATAATAATAAATGTTTCTTGAGCAGCAAATCATCATATTAGAATGATTTCTGAAGGATCATGTGACATTGAAGACTGGAGTAATGATGCTGAAAATTCAGCTTTGATCACAGGAATAAATTACTTTAGAAAATATATTCTAACAGAAAACAGTTAATTTAAATTGTAATAATATTTCACAATATTACTGTTTTTACTGTATTTTTAATTAAATAAATGCAGCCTTGGTGAGCAGACCAAACTTCTTTTAAAAACATTAAAAATCTCACAGATTCCAAACTTTTGACTGGTAGTGTGTGTGTGCATGCATGTATTATATATGTATATATATATATATATATATATATATATATATAAAAGCACACACACACACACACATATAATATATATATATTAATATATACAAACAAATATATATACATATGTGTATATATATATATATGTAAACAAACTTTTATGTTCGATGCGTTTAATCACGATTAATTGATTTGACAGCATTTATATATATATATATATATATAGAGAGAGAGAGAGAGAGAGAGAGAGTGTATGAATAATACAAATAATATTAATTCTTTAATTTTTAAGTTTCAGAATTATCTGTGATTCATATTACAATTGTTTTGGTCAACAGAGATTGTTTCCCTTCAGGATTCGGTGGATTCTCCTCACAGACTGCATTATCTGCATGTAGGAAGTGACGGCACTGCAAATAAGCTTTGCTGAATTGATGAAATACACACACATACACACACATCTGATCAGCTAGTCTCTATGGTGACCTGCTCATTTTAATAATATCTGCCGGGTTACACAATACAGCTTTATTCAGCTTGCTTTAAACTGATGTCTTAGTGTCCTTCTGAATCGTAGGCTGGATAAAACACTCGCTCGAATCAGCACGCTATGGACCCGCGGATCTCAAGCATGGAGAAGATTTTCCACGGACAATGGGAGCTGAGCCTATGTTCCTCTAGAAGAAAGAATTAACCCAGAAGTCAGATAGACTCGAGCCCCCGACGAGTAATACGAAAAAATACACGAGCAGCCGAGAACACGTGTGTTAAAACACGAGACAAGCGAGGCTCGGCGGACACGCTAGTGCTCATCAGCAGCGCAATTAAACGCAGAGTCTGCATAATTACTTAATTACTCACTCTGTGAGGAGGGAGGGAAAGCAGGATAAGAGATAGAGAGATAAAACGAAAGAGTGATGAACAACAAGAAATGAAATAAACTTTGACACGTATGATTTGAGCGTGTTCTCAAAACATCCTGACTATTAAGATGTCTTCTTCTGGTTGATTTTCAAAAGGCAGTTTAGAACGGGTCTTTCACTGCCAATGATATCCCTCAATCCTGTGCGTGCATTTCTTTGGTTGATTTAAAGAATAAAAGTCACTTATGATAAAATTGTTTTCTGATAAATTTGTCTTTCCTAACCCAAGACTTTCTTTCTCTCATGGAGATCAAAAGGAGTAGTTTATCAGAATGTCCAGGCTGCACAAAAGAATACAGTGAATCGTGGATGATGAGCTGCCAAAAAGACAAAAAGCACCAAAAAAGTAATCCATACAACTTATGCTTTATATTAAGGGCCAGAATTACTAAACAGGGTTAATTAGCGAGAGAGTACAATTCCAAAAAAGCGTGATGGGAGTAGAAATTTCTGCGCATGATCTATTGACGACATGCAAATTAAAGAACACAGATGCAGCCGGATCATTTCCATAATGACTAACGCAGTCTACCAGGAGCAGCGCAAATTAGCGTCTGGTTTAAAACGTGCTTTTTTTGGCGCTAAATAATGCCGCAAACACCAGTAAATTGACTAGCACAAACCTTAGTAAATCACCTTGCATGATTCATTTAAATACTCTCCTCCCATAAATTTTGCATCTGAACGGGAAACTCCTACAAATGCATATGCAATAAGGTCAGCCGAAAAAACGACTCAGTCCACGCCTTTTCAGTGCTAATTTTTCACTGTGTGTCTTTAGTAAATCCTGACAGCAGTTTTTTAACGCCAAAAGAGGGTTTGCGCTTGCGCAAGCTGTTAGTAAATCTGGCACTAAATGTCTGTTTTTGCATTTTCAACTTTCTTTAGTGTGTAATGTTGCTGTTTGAGCATGAAAAAGGTCTGCAAAGCACAAAGTCCCTCCAGAGGGAGTTATTCTCTATATCAGTGTCACTGTTTCTGAACTCCCTGAAACGCCTCCATTGTAGTCTTGACTTTTCTTACGGGAATGAACACATCACAATATTCCTCATTTAAATAATTCCCTCCCAAAAGCATATGCAAAATAAAGGGGTGGGGCCTGGTTGAGTTAGTTAGTAGTGTGTTGAAACTAGCGGTTACGGTAAGGGGCGGGGCATTTCCCAAACTCGCTCGAAGTGCTTGACCAATCACAACACACTGCTCCAGCCGACCAATCAGAGCACACTGTGCTTTTCAGAACGAGGGACTTTATAGAGACAGTAACTAAACAGAGCGTTACTGACAGACTGGGAGAGAGAAGCAGCAACAATATGTGAAAAATAATGTGCTTTTTGAACATTCAAGCATGAAAACCTGTTCTAGTAGAGCCCAAAAACAAGACTTTGTAAAAGGGCATAATAGCAGGTCCTCTTTAAAGGATTGGTTCTCTTCAGAATTAAAATTTCCTGATAATTTACTCACCCCCATGTCATCCAAGATTATTATGTCTTTCTTTCTTCAGTCGAGAAAAAATTAAGGTTTTTGAGGAAAACATTCCAGGATTTTTCTCCATATAGTGGACTTCAACAGTTACCAATGAGTTTTTTGAAGTTAGAGGAGAGAATGAGATGGAGTTTATCGCCGTACCATGGTACTTCCGCCTACGTCACGCGTGACCTTTCAAATGTGATTACGTAATGTTTGATGCACTCCAGAGGAGTGCAAGATGAGCATTTGAGGTTAAAAAGTATGTAATTTTTATTTATTTTTTTAGAAAATTACAGATTGTTTCTCTAGATATGACTCTTATTCCTCGTCTGGGATCATGTAGAGCTCTTTGAAGCTGCACTGAAACTGACATTTGGACCTTCAACCCGTTGAACCCCAGTGAAGTCCACTATATGGAGAAAAATCCTGGAATGTTTTCCTCAAAAACCTTCATTTCAACTGAAGAAAGAAAGACATAAACATCTTGGATGACATGGGGGTGAGGAAATTTAATTCTGAAGTGAAGTAATCCTTTATGACATGGACTCATAAAGCACACAGGTTGTTCATCTCACCAGCAGGATCTCGATGCAGCCCAGGATGTACATGGCTCCAGCATAGGTGGTGCCCAAGTAGAAGCAGATGCCTACAGCTCCTCCAAACTCAGGGCCCAGAGAACGAGAGATCATGTAATAGGAGCCTCCAGCTGGTAAAAACAGATGCATGATCACAAACAAAAAACCCTCGTAGGAAATGATATTATAGGATATTAACAAAGCATTCTGGTGTTGACAGCTCTGAAAAATTGCTCAATACAACCCACAATTACAACTTCCTGTTTCTTGGAAAATATTAAGCATGCTTATAGAGCGGCTTTTAGCACTATAGGGATAATAGCAGCCTATCGCTGATAAACAACAGACGGGAAACCAAACCTGGCAATTTTACCTCACCTCTGCTCTCCTCCAATCAGGAGATGAGATCGAGGTGGTCATTAGGACAGGCCACGCTCAGAATTATGAATACATAAATATAGCTTTGAGGATATTGCTGTCTGGTCATTGCTCAGAGTTGTTGTTGCTACGGTGACCGCTTCCTGTTTCCAAGGCGACCCACATGCACATGTTAAGCTCTAGCAGGGGCTTGCTTACCTGGCACTACGCCGTTTGTGGCGATGGCACTCATGGAGATGGCAGTGAGCATCGTCTAGAATAAAACACACAGAAGGAGAGAAAAGTAGTTGATTAGTTGACATTCACTTTCAAAACACATTAAAAAGAATAATAATGCCAGGATGCTACATCAGTATAACAACACCACCAACTTAAAACAAAGATATGATTCTGATTCTGATGCAATGAGTCACGATTTGTAAAAATTGGTCATGATTCAGTGTGATCTGATTATTTTCAATTATTATTATATTTTGAGATTGTGTAACCAATGACAAGAAATGACTGAATTATTGAGATTATAGAGTTGCCCTCAATGGTAAAAACAAACAAACATTTTGATTCATGAGAAATTGATTCCTATGATTTGGTTCTGTTAAGTGAATCATACAGAAGTAAACAGTTTAAACCAGTTTGATGAATCCTTCACTGAATGGTTAATCAACATCTCTGAACTGTATGTTATTATTATGGAATATGACAATATGATGGATGGATGGATGGATGGAACAATGGATAGAACGATGGATGGATAGAACGATAGATAGATAGATGGATAGATAGATTGAACGACAGATGATACATGGATGGTAGATGGATGGATGGATGTAGATGGATGGTAGATATATGGTAGACAGATAGATAGAACGATGGATGGATGGATGATAGATAGAATGATAGAACGATAGATAGAACAATAGATAGACAGAACAATAGACAGATGACAGAAAGATAGATAGATAGATTGATAGATAGAAAGATGGATAGAACGATAGATAGAATGATGGATAGATAAAATGATAGATAGAATGATAGATGGATAGATAGATTGATAGATGGATGGATGGAACGAGAGATAGATAAAACGACAGATGATCAATGGATGGTAGATGGATGGATGGATGGTAGATAGATAGAACGATGGATGGATGGATAGATAGAATGATAGATAGATGGATATAATGATAGATAGAACGATCAATAGACAGACAGATAGATGGATAGAACGATGAATGCATAGAATGATAGATAGAATGATAGATGGATAGATAGATTGATAGATGGATGAATTGATTATGGATGGATGGAACGATAGATAGATAAAATGACATGATGGATGGTAGATAGATAGATAGAACAATGGATGGATGGATAGATAGAATGATAGAACGATAGATAGATGGATATAACGATAGATAGACAGAACGATCAATAGACACACAGATAGATAGATAGATGGATAGAACAATGGATGGATCGAATGATAGAACGACAGAATGATAGATGGATAGATAGATTGATAGATGAATGAATGGATGATGGATGGAACGATAGATAGATAAAATGACAGATAATAGATGGATGGTAGATAGATAGAACGATAGATGGATGGAACGAACGATCAATAGACAGACAGATAGATAGAACGATAGACAAAATTATAGATAGATAGATAGATAGATAGATAGATAGATGGATGAATGGATGATGGATGGAACAATAGATAGATAAAATGACAGATAATGGATGGTAGATGGATGGTAGGTAGATAGATAGATAGAACGATGGATGGATGGATGGAACGAACGATCAATAGACAGACAAATAGATAGACAAATAGATAGATCGATAGATAGATAGATAGATTGATAGACAGAACGATAGAACGATAGATAGAATGACAGATAGATAGATAGAACGATAAATAGAACAATGATAGATAGAAAGCAGGAGGCTTCTGTGAAAAGGAGGAAGGTGTTCAGCACTGATCTCTAGTTGTTTCAGATCACCTTGATTAAAGCAGTTTAGTAGAACTGAAAGTACCAGAATAAATCTGATCTCGTTTGAAACCTCTTCTGTCTCCTTAAAGGACGAGACGTCTCCTTTTAGCGCCGCGCTGCAATTGTAAAACGTCTTTAAATCAGCACTGAACTGTGTCCAAAAATGCAAATGCATCTATTTTGGAAGAAAAGGGTACGAGCTGATGCTGTCAGACCGAGAGGAAAACAGAACAACCCTGATGCTTCTTTAGAAACATACAGACAGAAACAAATGAGTGTTTGAATCAATAGAGAGAGAGAGAGAGAGAGAGAGAGAGGGGTATTACTTCTATTGCAAAGGGGGAATAATCGTTTTCAGATGAACCTGCTTTTTGTGTTCATCATTATTTGCCTGAAAACTCAATTTCTAACCATTTCAAAATCACTATAATGCTCATGTTGTCTTGTGGCTGATTGTTTTATTGAAAATGTGTGAATATACGTCACTGTCAGAGATGGTGACAGACAGACACACAAGCACACACAGAAAAAAATAATTTTTAGACAAAGTTGATACCTGAATGAAACATAAATGAGAACTCCATGAGCTATGAAAGAGCAAATCATTTGTGGATTGCAGCTGGAGTTCATTAGGCTTTAATCAGTGTATAATCAGCAGTTTTCTCTCTCAGACGGGCTTGATAAGACACTAATTGACACTAAGTGTTTTTTCTTAACTGAGACTCATGTGAGATCTGGTCCATTTCCACCCACACAAACACAAGTCCAATGGCAATTCAGAAACACTCTTCACATCATCATCACAGAACTCCATATGCTAATCACATGCTGGCTGCAGCCTCTGATTGGACGATGCAGGGCACCGGCTGTTTGAACCAGTTTTCCCAGCCAATCACACCATCTGCCTTCAGCGGAGTGAGCCAATAATACTGAGACAGATTCTATGACAACCAACCCAAAGATTTAGAGGAAATAATAGCGAATAAATACTGCGTAGTTGTCATTTACTGCGGGCTTCATGACACAGAATCATCTTTTTTTATACTATTTTTTTAGACAGAAATAAACATCTTGTGACCTGGAAGAACATATTCTGTGTAAATCACTAAATTCTATTAAATCCAACAATTTACATAAGATTTTTTTACAAACTATCTACATTTTAGTCAGAAATTTTGTGCCCATTTCATTTCAAAATAAATAATATGTAATAAAATGAACACTGTATTTATATCAGGTCAGAATTAAATATTTAGGACAAAAATAATTGATGAAATCAAATTGTAATTGTATTTCTATTTTAATATGTTCATATTAAAATAGAAATTATATATATTTTTATATTTTAATATGTAAATCGTTCCTGTGATCAAATCTGAATTTTCAGCATCATTACTTCAGCATCATATTGCAGTCTTCAGTGTCACATGATCCTTCAGAAATCATTCTAATATGCTGATTGGTTAAAAAAAAAAACAGCATTTATATATGAAATATAAATCATTTGTAACATTATAAACATATTTACTGTCACTTTTGATTAATTTAATGCATCCTTGCTGAATAAAAGTATTAATTTCTTATTCTCCCTCCACAAAAGACAAAGATTTTTTTCCAAACTTTTGAACACTAATACACACATGAGCTCAAATGATTTATTTGTCAGTAAGTATCTTAATTCAAGATATGTGTCTCCTCAGTGTTACTCAGCAACAGAGTGCCGACGATATTTGGTCCCCTGGAGAGGATGAATTTACATAATCAAATGACACAGAAACTGAATTTAATATAACCAAGCTCAGGAAACAGAAGCTCAGTAAATGGAGGGGGAAAAAGTGCATCTTACAAGCTCATAATGACTGTAAGTGTATTTATAATCAACGTTTCTCTTGCTTTGCCATCTTGGAGCTTGAGCAATGCATTCTGGGATTGACTTCTATGTGAATGATATGCGCCTTAGAATTCTCAATTTAAGTGTTAATTTGATTACATCTATATCGCTGAATACACACACCACACAAACACACACAAGTGACAACAATTCATATTCATGTATTAATATATTCCTATGAATAATCTGATTATTCAACAGAATCTTTCCCGGCTGTCACTCTCAAGCCATAAATAACCGAAGCGCTGCGTGTCCGTCATCCGCCTGTCAATGTTTCTGAGCCTGCTGACTATTTGAAAGAGGATCAATGCTGTTGTTTGTGTCCTTTAATGATTCATTACTGCATTTCTAATGTCTTCAGTCTGTCTTAAAGAGGCGAGCGTCTCCATCTCTGTGATGTATGAAAGAATCAGCGTTCTCTCCTCCTCTCCATCTGTTGCCATGAGAGACCGAACGCGATGAAAAGCAAGCCATGGGCGTCTGGCAATGAGCTGGTAATTTCAGATGACATCGATAGCGTCTCGCTACTTCTAAATATGATGTGTTGAGGTGACGCTCGCACCACCCTGGACCTCTGGCGATTCTGCTGACGGTGTGGACGGGCAGATAAATCATACATGCACATTTTTCAAAGCCGTTTCCTGGAGGTCATTAAGATGCACCGGTCGAGGACAGGCAAACGTCATCCGTAGCTTCATCAAGACACACACAGTCTCACAGGGAAACACACTCTAGTAATGTTTTCATGCACACCTCAGAATGTTTCTCAGAGGCCGTTTTAACCTCGTTTTGAAGGATTCTGTAAAGCCTTCATTATCTTTGAGTGTCTCTGATGGCTGTGGCTTTTCACATAATGTGCTTGGATTTTAAATAAAACCTTAGATTTTAATTTATGCATTAAAATGCATTTACCTGGCTGTTGCCTTTTATGCCTTTCAGCAGGTTCAAATATCACATTAGGGTGAATCTCACTAAATCTTTAAAAAACTTACTTGTATCCCAATGCACCCCAAAAACAGTGTTATTATCGTTAACTAAAACTATTAAAAATGTTTTATTAATTGAAATAAATATAAAATAAATTTAATATAAAATATTAGATGAAAAATGTAAACTAAACAAAAACTGAACTTAAAGTATTAAAATTACTAACTGAAATAATAAATTAAAACTATTTAGAAATAATAAAAACAAAAACTAATAAAAATGACAAACAAAATGATTAAATATTAAACAAAAATGTAAATATAAAAATAAAATGAATGAAATGAAATACACTTTATTACTGTCCCCAAAGGGGAAATTTGTGTTGGACTCAAAGTGTTTACATTGACAAAATCGTTAAAATCATTCCATTAAAAAAAAAAAAAAAAAAAAAAAAAAAAAATTACATTCATTCATCATTTAACATTTTAATTGAAATAGATATAAAAGACTTCTTAAACCAATTTTACCTACACATTGGAACTCTGTACCTTCTTTCAGAAGGTAACAAATTATACTCAGTACATGCAATGGATTGGCTAAGATTTTATGTGCTTCTCTAAGAACAGACTGCTCATACAGTGACTCAAGGGACAAATGGTCCTTTCTCCCAATGGTCTTCATCGCTGTTTTTACCAAGCGTACGAGGTTAGATTTGAATTGGGTTGTAAGGTTACCAAACCATACCATAATACCATATCTGATTATGCTCTGTATAACTAATTCAATTTAAAATCTAATTCAAAATATTAATAAAAGAAAGTAACTACAATGTTAATTATGTTTTGCATTACAAAAATGAAGCCCAATTATAAGACCATTAAGATGTTTTGAACTGTGACACTTTCATGAAAATTAAGCCTTTTCACCTCACATTTTAATTATTCTAATGTACTAAAATTGTGAAAATAATATTAATTGCATTATTTAATTTGTGATTATTTTTTTAAATACTAATTATATTAAGTTTTAATGTATGTATGCATCATGCTAGCATTTCATTTATTCTTATTTTTTTAAAAAACCTTTTTATGATAATCTAATGAGAGCCCAGAGAATAATAGGAATTACAATAAACCTCAAAAGTAAACATCACTGGACACATAATGCAATGAAAACTGGGAGCAAATGTGCTAAATTGTCATAAAAAAAAAATGCAATGCAATGCAAAAAAAAAAAAAAATCGTAATAGTCCTAAAAATTTCTGATCAAATTATTGTTTTGTCTGCGCTTTTGTATTCTGTGTCCTTCAAACATGTGATCCAAACATACTTGAGGTTGCCAAATCCTCCAGGCTTAAAATGTCACTAGAGCAACTAGAGAGACACCAGAAAAGAAAGAAGGCCTAAAAATGACTACTGAATGACATTCTACAGGCTGTTCTAGAATCAGTCTCTGTGTTCAGATGCAAAACAAAATGCTAAAACTCAACAACACAAGAAAATACTTTTTACAACATTTTGAAATGATCATATTCTTCTCCACTCTTGACATCAAATGTAAACAGATTTCCACACGTGACATGAGCACATTCTATAAGCCCTGATATCATGAAGACAGTTTACATCAGCTACTGTCAGCTTATTAGACATAATCAGGAAACCCTGTTCATGTCAATGGACACAGCGTGTACTCAGATGGAACCACATGCTGACCTAAAGCAGCTTTTCTATGTGTAGCAATCACCTGCTGATGGACGACATCTAGGCGAGATGCTTTTAGCTTCAGTGTTTTTGTCTGAAAGCAACTGGATGCTTTTTAAATGGATACATCGTGTTGCTGAAATCTTTGTTTGGTGGATCAAACTTCTCAAAAGTGACAGAGCTTTTCTACAAATGGCGGGAGAGGTTTTCCTGATGGATCGAAGCTTTTCTTTATATGAAAACAAGTGCTGCTTACCATTTACTTGAAATAGCAGGTGCAACATGATGCATTATACAACCATAAATGCAGAAAAATCAGTAGTACACCTCACCACCTTGCATGTTTAATACGGCAAATGGTGTCCAGTTATCATTTCTGAAATAAAGATGCTTTTTTTAAATTTTAATATGATTGTGTGTAAAAATTCATAACTCTTCAGTCTGATTTAATAATAACATTTAAGGTCATTAAGCACAGTTAGTGATCTGCTGTCACAGCTGAGCATATATTGGCAATTTGAATGCCGTTCACACTTCGAGTGTTGTGTTGTAGTATGCAATTCCAAACACAACCAGAGCATGTCTATGTGTGAGAGAGAGAAAGAGAGATGAAGAATTAGAAAAGAATGAGACTCCTGAGCTCATGATAAAAATAGCACTTCCACAGGCGCTGGAGAATCTAGGTTGCACACGCAAACATACAAATCACATACCAATGAACATGTACAGTGAAGTGCATGACATGCCTGGTGACACGTACATATGTGCAGGCAAAGGCATGCACACGGATGAAAGAGATGCATGTTAATCAGCGAGTCTTTGAGAATGTGACAGCATGCAAATGTGGGACATGCAAATTCAGAATCATTGAAAATTAACATCAGATGTGTGTATGCGGCAGGATGATAACTTAGGGCTGGGTATTGCTTCAATTTTAGCGATTCCAATTATGATTCTGCTTATCGATTCCGATTCTTATCGATTCCTAGTTTCAATTCCAATAGTAAAAAAAAAAAAAAAGAAGTCTGACATTTAGAGTGCTTTGCTTTCCCACTAGTACTTTTGGTGCGCACCCAGGTTCTACTGAGGTCAGAGTTCAGTTTGTCTGGTGAATGCTGTTTTCCACAAACAGTAGCACAGTCCTGGTAAAAAGGGTGGTCTGGGGTATGATTCATGTGAACTCTGGTACGGTTTGCTGCTGATATGAATGCAATGGTATTAAATCACAGAAGTGAACCTCTATTGATGACGTATGATTTGATAAACTGTGTGCTTGTTCTCACTCACTCTCCTGAAAAGCATGACTGACGCACTGCAAGGCATGTATATCTCATTTCTGCTGGCCTGGACTTCAGCAGAAATGGACTCCCTTGTTCTTTGGAACATTTGCAGTACATTCGTGGCAGATAGACGCAAGTGCCATTATGTATTGATGCTTTGAAAACAAAACCAAAGGTTGAAAAAACAAAATATGAAAGTGAGGTGAGCAACGCTTTGCATTTAGCCGCCTTCTCCTGCGTCGTTGTTACCAAGTGTAATGGAGGCAATCTAGTAGGAGCTGTGCATGTAAACCTCACTCCCCTGAACCAGAAGGGGCACTAGCGACTAAAGCTAGAAGCTGCGGTCATTATCATCCTTGTTAGTGTGCCCACCTCCCATGCTGAAGACGGCGGTTTAAATCATACTCAGAGTGGGTCGAATAGGACTGGTTATATTTGGTGCCGTGACCCGGATGGGAGTGAGGTATAGGGGGGTGAGTATAACAGAGGCAAGCTACCAACTGACGTTAGAGGCTGTGGTCTTTAGCATCCCTTGTTAGCATGCCCGCCTCCCATGCCGGAGACGCCGGTTCAAATCCCGCTCAGAGCGGGTCGAGTAGGACTGGTTATATTTGGTGCCGTGACCCGGATGGGAGTGAGGTTTAGGGGGGTGAGTATAACGGAGCAAAGCTAGTAAGAGCTGTATGTGTAAACCTCACTCCCCTGGCCTCAAGTGGCGAGCTAGCGACTGACGTTCAAGGCTGCGGTCTTTAGTGTCCTTGTTAGCACGCCCGCCTCCCATGCCGGAGACGCCGGTTCAAATCCCGGTTGAGTAGGACTGGTTGCATTTGGTGCCATGACCCAGATAGGAGTGAGGTTTAGGGGGGTGAGTATAACAGAGGCAAGATAGTAAGAGCTGTGTGTGTAAACCCTCAAGTGGTGCACTAGAAACTGCAGTCTTTAGCGTCCTCGTTAGCATGGCCGCCTCCCATGCCAGAGACGCAGGTTCGAGTCCTGCTCAGAGCGGGTCAAGTAGGACTGGTTACATAAGCAACGTGTAAACAGCTGCTGCTTTGATGATGCAAGCGTACTGATGTTCGACCCAAATATTATAATGTCAACACAACTGAGTGGGGGCAGGAGAGAAATCGAACTCTGGTTCAGACCAGGCAATCGAACCAAGTGTGAAAGCACACTTTGATAAAATCTGAAAAATATTTATTCTGTTTTTGCAAAACATTTTGTTGCAGCTGAACAAAAATCAGCAGCCTAAAGAACACTTACTCAAGGAACTTACCACAGCAAAAACAGCTAGCCTAACTAATATACATTTCAACCATTATTAAAGACAAGCGAACAGTCAGTAATAAAATAAGAACAAATAAACAAATTAGCAATAGCACATATTGCATGGTGTGTGACTCACCGTGGAGCAGCACATGAGGACGATGATGAAGGCTTCAATGACCCCGCCGATGCCCACCATCCAGGTCATCCTGAGAAACAGAATCACGCCCAGGATGTTCTGCAGGCAGGGCAGGTAGACGCCCATGAGCGTTCCCATCCGCGGAGCCTATGAACACACAAACACAAATGCTTACAAAACGCACAGCGGTCTATTAGATGAACAAGATCTGATTAGATCTGTTTCGTTGATCAGCTTTTGTTGTTCAGCAACCAAAACGGCATGTTGTAATCTCTCGAGTGTAAAAACAATAATGCAAATGTTGTTGTTGTGATAAAGAAAGAGAGATAATAAATCCATGGAAAAGATGGAAATATCATGGAATATTAAAATTGATTTCCAAGCCGGGATAATAGTAATGCAAAATAATAAAAGTCACAGAAATGTATATAGTCTGAGTATATATTATGCCCTAAAACATTTAATGGGCTAGAAATGGCTTTTTTTTTTAAAGTGCAATGACAATAAAAATCGTTGTCTTGTAATCACAAATAATGGAAATTAGTCAAAAGGTGTGTGAAAATATAAATCATCTTCCGAACATGAATGTGTTGTACTTGAGGAGACGTGTGCTGTTACTTCACTAAGTGATCAAACACAATTTTCATCTGGTGGACAATAAAAAAAAACACATTATCTAAAATGGTTATCTAAAAACCAAAATGTCAGAGAGACAGTAAGAAACCACATAAGAACACTATAAAATCATACACAACATCCGAGAATCCACTCAGAACACCGTAGCATCATGGCTGTGAGTTTTTCATGGGCAAACACGACTCACATTTACTTCAGAAAATGTAAAAATCTAGTTATAATCTAGCAGAGCAGTTTAAACCCTGTGATCAACATGTCTGTAAATTAGTATAAATAGATGACTCTCCTTTCTGCATCCTAAACATTCACTGCCATTGTGTTCGCTGTGTGTAGGGTTTGTTTCAAAGGTAAATAAGAGCCAATGTCATATTCAAAGAGAAAGTCTGTGTGTGTGTGTGTGTGTGTGTGTGTGGAGTGGCCATGTAATTACTAACACACAGAGAGTAAATGTCTGCCAGCTTGATAAATGGTGAGTGTGTGTGTCTGTGTGCTCATGTCCATCAACACGGCATCCAAAAACACCTTCACTGAAATACGCCCCGTCCTTGTTCAAGGATACTGTCAATAAAATGCAATTATCCCAGGGTCCAAAAAAAGGGCAAACAGGCAAACTCGGTTCACCAGGCTCAACAAATCCACAGTGGATGTGGTGGAAGGTACAGAACGACCGGGCACACACACACACACACACTCTCAAGGGCTTGTCAAAGCACTTTTCAATTCACACAGTTGATTAAATGTGATCTAATGGGCGTCTGAGTGAGAGTCCCATGTGTCTCTTAGGAGTTCAGACTTGAAAACATGCGCTGAATAACTGAGTAGCGTTCACTTACTCACTTTACTTTAACTACCATAAGAACAGTGTGCAACTAGTACTGTTTCCCTTTAAGTGATATTCTGGTCACTAAATGGCCCTAAAAAGCAGTGTAAAAATTAAATAAATAATAAAAGACAATAAATAAGGTTTAACTAAATACATTTGATTAAAATAAAAATAAATAAATAAAAAAACTTGATTAAAATAAATAAATTAAAAATAATTAAAATAAATATAATTTGATTTAATCAAATAAATACATTTGATTAAAATAAATAAACTGACAAAAAATAAATTGAATTTAAATAAACAATACATCTTACAATATATAGTACTATAGTGAGGAGGAAAAACACGTAATAGAAACTAAACATTTTTTTCAAACAATATTTTGCACATATTTAAAAAAAATATGTCACATTATTAATTGTGTTTTTATACATCAAAATATATTGCTGCCACTTAAATTTTTTAGCATTGGGGTCCCTCACACAAAAATGATCATATTTTGGGTTAATGTCATCTAACTGATTGAAAATCCCTGATGTAACTTTTTGCATTTGTAAAAACTATTATTTCCCCAATATAGCAGATTAGCATTAATTATAAAAAAAAACCTACTTCTTTTTGAACATGGTATTCTTTCAAGTATCTTGGAGGACTATATAAATACCATTGTGTATAAATATATTCATTTTAATGGTGATATTGTAGATATGGACATTCAACTATTCACATGTTTTTATATTAGCTCTTTTATGGCGGCTTTAAATATGACTCATCCAACCAGAATCTAAAGCCAGAACTGTATGTTTTATAAATTAGAGCTAATTACAGTAATTGTCGTTAACTATTATATTTGGAAGACAATCTGACATGCTGAAAGGAGCAAAGACAATAAGAACCACAGAGAGAAAAGATGCTGCGGCATATTTTTAACCTTCATGACAGACTGAGATTAGGACCCTTCAGATGGGAAACACACACACACACACACACACACACATCAGAACAAGTCATCCATACGCTTGAAGCGACAGCAGATGGCAAACTGGGAAACAAGACTTTTAATTTAATTAACCTGAAATAAATAAGAAGGCCTGAATAATGCATGCCACTAAATTCAATATCAGCCATGCAAATGTGCAATTCAGTGTGGGATAATTTGATTTCTGAAGCAAGGATTAATTCCAGTATTAATGTAATCTAATATAATGTGGCTTTATGCATCACGTCTAAACAACGGCAATAATTATGTTCTATGATAAGGTCCTAAATGAAGTGAACCTCACACAACTGTGGTTTACATGCAAGCATTAAAAATGAGGGTTTTTTATTAAGTCTGTATATAAAGCATTTTTTTTTTTTATAAATAACTTTAAATAATAGTATTTTTTATTATTATTAATAATAATAATAATAATAATAAGTCAATAAAAATTACCATTACATACTATTAGCATTGGGGTATTTTCTGTGAAGTTTACTTTTGTTATAATATGCTAATGTTGTTCATATTTAAATAGATGATGCTCTTGTCCTCTATTATTTATTTTATATGGCAATGTTTAATTTAAATAGATTTGAAAAAGATTTTTTATATATATATTTTCTGTTTTCACTTTAATTTTAAGTAAAATTTTAGGAAACTTGATTGTGTGTTTTTGTCATTTTTATTAGTTTTTTTTTTAAAGTGTACTTAGTTTTTTTTTTAGTCTATATAGTTTTATTATATTAAGTTTTAGTTTATTTAGTTTTAGTTATTTTAGTACTTTAACAAACTAAAATGAGAAATGTTGTATTGGCCTTTTATATATATATATATATATATATATATATATATATATATATATATACCAAACTTAAAAAATAAATAAATAATATTTTATTTTATTTCAGTTAATGAAAATGTTTTTTTTTTTTGTTTTTTTTATGGTTTTAGTTATAGGGGAGAGTGGGGTGATTTGTGCCAGGGGGAAAGTAGTTCCACCCATTGTTTCTGGAAAACCATAGAAGAAATTTGTCATGTGACCACATAACTTTGAAAAGCCATCCATTTTACTCATCCTCCAAAAAAGAGAGACACATAGCGTGAGATGAAAGCACATTTTAGCTAAAAAAAAACTGTTTTTTTCCATTCAAAGTAAAATTTCTATGATCAAAGTTTTTTGATTGTAGTGTCTGAACAATTATAGACAAGTTTGAAAACATTTCACACATGTTTTAGTGCTTTAGCAGGCTACACAATGAGTCTATACGGTTAGCATGATGTTAGCTCTTAACTGCTGGATCATGCTAGTTTTTCAAACTTATGGGTCTGGGGTGATTTGTGCCAAAGGGCCTGGGTTAAGTTGTGCCAGTGGCACAACTCACCCCCACTTATGATTATTTTCAACATATTATTAATTTGTAATTTTACATTGTACTCTTACATTTTAGCAGTTAAACTATGTGACATTCTTGATTTTAGACCAAAACCCATCATGCCATGCACTTATAAAACACACTTTCTGAAGATGAAAAGCATGAAATGGTCCAATGTTGTGCAAAAGGCATGAAAACAACTAATATTGTGTGAAAACTGAATGGAGATTATTAAATTATCATAAGATTTGTGAGTGATTTAGAGCACAGCAGAACTCGGTCAGATAAAGGCTTATTAATGAAAGTTCCTGTCAAAAATTAATTGTATTAAAAGGGCAGCTATAAAAAAAAAAAAGCCAGTGTTGAACAGCAAACAGGTATTTCATCTTCAGAAAGATCTTTTTCCTCCCCATATTGCATGAGAACTGTGACTTGCTTAATAATGTGGAACAACCTCTAAGTAGGGTTTCCATAGACCTGGCAAATTATTTTGTCTGAGACTGATACCAGTTATCTAAAAAGACATAGATAAATAAACAAACACAGCAAACATTCACTAAAATCTGAATGTTTATTCTACTGAAATCTTACTGATATGTCACTTGCATAATAATTTGGAATGCGGTGTATTCTTATATGTTACATAATTGACAGACAGCGTTCTATGTATGTCAACAGGCATCTATTGCCAAAGCCTTTTTGCCTGAAATGAATCGCAAATATCATATATTGTGTATTTAAGTTTTCTGTGTTTTCCTAAAAACTACAAAATATGACTTGTTCCAACAGTGGGTGACAATATCTAAATAAACCTTAAATGAGTAATTTTGTATTGAATTTGTCTTGCTTTCATATAGCATTACAGTTCATAACATTAAAATGTTCTGTTTAACTTCAGAAATGACTGGCACAGTTTACCCCAACGTATTCTCCCCAAAGGCACAACTTACCCCGCATCAGGTGCCACGAGACCACTTTTTTCCCAAAAGCTATATTTCGGAAACAATTTATTTCAGATCCAAAGTTATTGTTCTCAGGGATGCACCACATCCTGAAATATATGTACATTCTTAAGTTGAAGGCATTACTGTCATGGCCTCACTTTAAAGTCACTTTGAGTAAAACTGGCACAACTCACCCCACTTTCCCCTAGTTAAGGATAATTGAGTGCTGCAGTGATGACTTATTTTTGTATTCTTTCATCATCCTGGTTCCCTCAAAACCCCAATAGGATTCTTCCTTTGGCTTTTCGATTATTGCAGAAAATGACAAAAGCAACAAAAAGCCACTGACTTCAGGATGATGGAACGGGAAGTTTCTGGCTTTTGGCCAGCAAAAATCTGTCATACCTGCTGCACTCTATAACCCTGACCTGTAGTACTAGATCTTGAAGGAGTCCAATCCCAGACCCTCCAAACACGAGCAGCACTCGTCCTGTGAAAACCACAGAGAATCCAGGCAGAGGGAAGCAGATCATCTTTGTCATTTTGACATCCTTCTCTTCATGCTAATGTGAGACACCTCTTGCCTGATGTCAGAGGAATAATAATCAGATTTACTGTCTGTCTGTGTCCTGGTCTCAATAATGTCTTTCTTTCCCACAATCGTTTTTCCAGCTTTTGACTTGATGACAGTGAAAGAATTATTTCGGCAGAATTTACATCAAACTTAAGACACCAACAGCCACACGGCCAGAACCATAACTGAAAAAAATTAGTTTAATATTATTATATATTGCTATTCTATCATTTACGGTGTTTGCATCACTTAGAAAAAAAGCTTACTGAAGATACTAAAAATATAAGATAAAATTAATGAATCAAGCCATATATAGAGACCAGAATATCATAAACCTGAGAGCATCAAGGGCGTGCGTTTTGCATGGCCAAACAACTCAGAAAATGTAATATTTCATAAAGAGTGCTTTTGTTTGCTATGTGACAACTGAAATGAAACAAAATGATTGTGTAAAATGGCCAAGGCTGCTCGTATATCCGTTTCATTCATGAGATGTGTGTCAAGGTAAGATTACGGCTCACTTCACACAATAACAATACAGCTGTGCTCTTGAAAGCATGTTCCACTCCATTCTCCACCCCAGCATCCATGAATAATAGCGACACACATATACTTCTGACTACACCAAAATCTCCCCTCTCATCCACTTTCATCTCTGGCATCCCTCTAATTACGAGCAGGAGAGTTTGCGGCTCAAGAGGCGCATGTATAACACATCTGAGGAGTCAGTGAGATGTGTCCAATCAGCAATTAGTAATTTAAAAGTGCTGTTGCCACAGAAAACACTAGTTGAGGTGGAGTTTGGGGTCAGGATTTAATATCAGGCACATAATTAACGAAACAAGATACAGCGAAACACATACTAACACAGAACAGCCTTCCATGCAGTTCTGTGGGAGAAAATGCCTCGTTGAGGTCAGAGCTCAGGGGAGAATGGCCAGACTGTTTTCAAATAAGCACGAGGTCTGCAGAAGAGCATCTCTGAATGCACAACACTTGAAGCAGCAGAAGACACACCGGTGACACTCCTGTAACAGCAAACTGAGGCTACAATTCATCTAAAAAATATTATTAACCTACAGGACAAAAACAAATCTCTAACTTTGTCGGATGAATTTCATTTATGCGTGTGAATGCACCGCTGTGAATAGGCCTCAACATGAACACGAACCCTAATAGAATCAATAAAGGAGAGGTTTTTCTTATTAAAAGTTTGGGGTTGTGTTGAGTTGAACTGCAGGAACACAGCACTCCAACAGGGACTCCATAAACCTGAAGAAAACCTGCCGTACCTACTGCAGTTTGAACAGACAAGCCCCACTCTGAGCACCACTGGAATACAAATGAAGAGTTCCTCACGTCCTGAAGAAAATCAACACAATCCTATGACAGCTTCTGGAAGTTTAGACCTGCACAATACAGTCATATTCACCAATGCAACACTCTCAGTTATACAAACAGAACAAAATATTACTCATGTTTGCAAGAGAATAGACTTTCACAAAGGGATTCCCATGGAAGCTTGTTTCCGCCACTGAATGAAAAATAAAAAAAAGTAATTGCAACTTTTTTTCTCGCAATTGTGTTTATATCTTGCAGTTCTGAGAAAAAAGTCAGAATTGTGAGCTATAAACTCGCAATTGCTGGATATAAACTCGCAATTGCGAGAAAAAAAGTCAGAATTGTGAGTTTATATCCGGCAATTGCAAGTCACAAATATCTTTTAAAGGGGTGATTAACTGCGATTTCACTTTTTAACTTTAGTTAGTGTGTAATGTTGCTGCTTGAGCATAAACAGTATCTGCAAAGTTACAGCTCTGAAAGTTCAAAGCAAACAGAGATATTGTCTTTTAAAGTTATGGCAGTTTAATGCCTACAAAAACGACCGGTTTGGACAACAACAAACTTCTTCCCAGGTTGGTAACATCATAAACCCTGCAATTAACATAAACCCTGCCCACGGGAACACGCAACAAAGTGGGTGAGGCAATGTCGCGCGGCATTAAGGAAGCGAAAGAGTTGTCTACACCGGACCCATTATAATCAATGATATTGTCTACACTGGATGCGGCGCGGAAGACAGCTTCCAGAATCTACACGAGTTCAATGCTGGATTTGCACAAAGGCTATTACTGAAAGATGAAGCAGTTCCCACTTTAAAAGCAGAAGCTGCTGTTTATGGACCCCTAACTGTAAGTACGTTTCATTGTTTGCACGTCTTTTAAATGTATTATGTTGCTACTTTTTGGTTGCATCAAGGACGTAAACAAAGAGTTAGCCAGTTAGCTAAATTCTATTGCATACTTCTCCAACAAACACCAACAAACTTCTATGTTTGACAGAAATTTGATCAATTTGATACGGCAATATAGACGCCATTATTTACATTTCCACTGAAGCACATGTAACAACTAATGGTAAGGGGCGTGGTGTTTCCAGACGCTTCAGCGAATCACAATACACTGGGCCAGCTAACCAATCTGAGCACATTGCTTATTTCGGAGGGAGTGGTATCATAGAATCAGGAAGTCAAACCAGCCGTTCAAATGACAATGGAAACAGCGGTGTAGAATAAAGGTAAAATATATGAAAAATACAGCGTTTTTTTTTAAAACGAAGCGTTAAGACATGTTAAACTGTGCCCCATAAACATAATCAAGCCTAGAAAAAAAAGACACAGAACCACCCCTTTAAACAGTATTCTGTGGCAGAAACAAGCTTCTATTGATTCCAGCATTATTTCACTTGTAAAAAATGTTTTTAATTTTTTTATTTTTTAAACACCCTGAATACATTAGCAACCACATAGCAACACCCTGGCAACACTCTAAGCATTATGGCAGCAAGTTATTCAAGGTATGATCACCATATTCATAAATACTATTTACATATTAACACAATATTCACATGCTACTCCAAGCTCCTTAACCCTTAATGGGTCCCTGGGGGCAATCTGACAACGCTTACAGTTTCCTTCGTCTCAGGGGCATGAGACTCTGTGACTTTTCCTAAATTATCTATCTAAACATGCACAAATGTTCTGGGCTTGATTTAGTTGTTCTAAAAAAAAACAAAAAAAAAAACACAGTTTTAGTCCGTGTGACTGCAACAGAGGGCATTTTTATAGAAATTGGCAAATAAAATCAACAAAACTGGCCTAAATCTGAAATTTTTTACATGTAAATAAAGGTCTGGTCCTTGACCATAAACACAAAGTGGAACGAACGTTCTATCTCATACACACACACATATAAACACAAACACACACACGTGTGTGACTGCAACAGAGAACATTTTTATAGAAATTAAAATCAAACAAAATCATCAAAACTGGCATAAATCTGAAAAATTTCCATACATAAATGAAGGACTAATACTAGAGCACGAAGGCAACATGGAACAAGCATGTTCACAAAATATTTCATAAAGTTGTGAGAAGTTGAAGCATCAAGAAAAATGAAGTGAAAATGAAATGAGTCCCTATTGACCTCTATTGGATATATGTGGCCATTGCACTTTCTTTTTTTAACTATAATTCCTAGTTCCAAGTTTTTTCACAAACCTGTAGATGGTAGTATTCTATCCCTAACACATAGAGCGATGTCCAAATACAATTTAGATTTAATTAAGTTCATCATTAAAGTGATTTTTTTCATTAAAAATCAATTTTTAATAAGCCAATTTATGGCATGGTTGAGTAATTGTGCAGTAAATAGGTAAAAAACAAAATACAAAATATCCACAAAAACAGCATAAATGCATAGATGAGAAGTAAATAAAAAAAAATGATATATAGTTTATCATATAAAAAAATCACTCTGTAAAAGTTTGGGGTCAATCTGACCCCAAGGGACTAAATCGTCAGTCCAATTAAGGGACCTTAAAAGAATATCATAATATTACTGTGGTGCTTTATTTGTGTGAGATATCTGTCTGCGATATTTCTGTATCTGGCAGGCTCAGGGTGTGTCAGTTAGTCAAAAGTGTCACATCGACACCACGCGGGTTAAAATGAGTTCTCATTATCGAAGCTGCGGTGGCGTGTCAAGCGAGTGTGAACGTCTGAATCACATCGTTTGGCAGCGGTCACTCTTCGGCCCATAGACTCTATCAGAGTGTAGCTGTGCTCAGTTTACTGGAGCAGGTGCGTAATCAAACCTCTTTGGTCCCGTGTGTATATGTGTGTGTTTATGATTTCCCACGGGTGGCTTCCAGCCGGCGAGAATCTCAGGTAAAGGCAGCAGAGAGCAGATGGGACAGGCGTCGGAGGACCCCGGCTGAGAGCCTCAGGTGTCTCACTCCCACTGCGGCTATAAAGCCGGCGCGGACGCCACAGCACCCTGTGTGCCCGTCACCACCTGCCCAGCTGCAAGAACGACATGTGAAACTGCCAGTTAATGGATTCCTCTTTAGGAATGACAGAGCAGTTTTCAACAACTGATCTATTGGAAGCTTGAAAAATACCTGTTTTTAAAGGGATAGTTCACCCAAAACTGAAAAGAAAAAAAGTGTATATATATATAATGTTTAAAACAAGATGAGCTTTAAAAATTGCAGCTAAAATTTGTCCCTCATTTTATTTCTCAACTATTTTATATTAAAAACAGGATTTAAATTTAAGCACTTGAATTTTAAGTTTTTAATCTCTAAACTTTTATCTCTCTAAAATATTCATATTTAGGCCATTTCATGTACTCATTTAAGGTACATTACAACCATACAGTTTAAAAGTTAATATATAGTGCATCTGTATGTATGTTTGTATGTATGTGTGTGTGTCTATATAAATACACACACACATATATTTATTTATATGTTAAAACAGTAATATTGTGAAATATTATTACAATTTAAAATAACTGTTTTGTATTTGAATATATTTTAAAATGTAATTTAAATTTTCAGCATCATTACTCCAGTCTTCAGTGTCACATGATCCTTCAGAAATCATTCTAATATGATGATTTGCTGCTCAAGAAACATTTATGATTATTATCAAAGTTGAAAACTTTATATTTTGGAGAAAATGGTTATTTTTTTTCAGGATTCTATGATGAATAAAGAGAGCTGCTATAAACATGTTGACAGTTTCTCACTACAGTAATGAGATTCTTTTGCTACAAAATATCATTTTCTCAAAATATGATTCTGAAATATGTCCCAAACATTAACCAAACTGTATATGAACATAAGTGCATGCCAACAGAACTGACAAACGAACTGATGACATACGTCAGAGATGGAGAAGAGGAGAAGAGAGGAGAACAGCAAGGAGCTTGTAATAGTCTCCTCTCGCTTGGCTGCCCAAACAGGAGCTGACAGCGTTAATGTGACTTAGTTCAGACGGGGTGAATTATTAAAAACCATAGCAATGGCAGGGGAAGGAAAAGGGCAGCGAATATCACTGTCAGCCCAACACGGATTACTGTGTGTATGTGAGCATGTTCAGAAATTGCACAAATAACTGCTCTGCGCTCCTGTCCCTTAGAGCTTGACATGAATTAGCATTTTTTCCTGCGACTTAGTGTGTGTGTTCATGTAGCGAGCGTTGGCTAGTGGTCTACAGAGAGCATATGGCAACTGTAACGACCACATGTCACCGCCCGGAACATCTGATAACTGCTCGTTATGAGGCATCATACTTCATAGCTCATCTTACATCATCCTTGAGGAGAAAAATAACATTTCCCCTCATGCAATCAGCCCACATCTATGTGATAAGACTGAAATATCTGCGGCGAACCAATTATCAACACAAGCTGTCATAGCAACACCACATTAAAGATGAAGTGTGCCATTTCTACACTTCAAAAGAATTGCAAACATAACTAGACTTTGCATTAGTGTTTGCACATGCAAAACTCGCCATCATGAAGATGTTGCGGATGGTTGCCAGAACGTTGCTATGATGTTTTGAGTCTTTTTTTTTTTTTTTTGCATGTTGCCTTGTGATATGGATCATATGAAAGCTCGTTTCTGCCATGAAATAAACATAAAAAAGGTAATTGTGACTTTTTTTGTCGCAATTGCAAGTTTTTATCTCACAATTCTGACTTTATAACACTCAATTCTAACTTTATCTCGCAATTTTGACTTCATCTTGCAATTTTGACTTTATAACACTCAATTCTAACTTTATAACTCGCAATTATGACTTCATCTCACAATTTTGACTTTATATCTCACAATTCTGACTTTATAACTCGCAATTCTGACTTTATATCTCGCAATTCTGACTTTATATCTTGCAATTCTGACTTTATAACTCGCAATTCTGACTTTATATCTCGCAATTCTGACTTGATATCTCGCAATTCTGACTTTATAACTCGCAATTCTGACTTTATATCTCGCAATTCTGACTTTATATCTCGCAATTCTGACTTTATAACTCGCAATTCTGACTTGATATCTCGCAATTCTGACTTTATAACTCGCAATTCTGACTTTATATCTCGCAATTCTAACTTTATATCTTGCAATTCTGACTTTATAACTCGCAATTCTGACTTTATAACTCTCAATTCTGACTTTATATCTCTCAATTCTGACTTTATCTCGCAATTTTGACTTCATCTTGCAATTTTGACTTTATAACACTCTATAACTCGGAATTGCAAGAAAAAAAGTCAGAATTGTAAGATAAAAAGTCGCAATTACCTATTTTATAGTTTTATTTAGTGCTGGAAACAAGCTTCCACAGGATCGGGTCTCCCTTCAATGCAAGAGATATTTATGCCCATTTTAATGTCAGCCAAGAAAAATTGTATGTCAGATTGCATGAAACAGTAAAAACAGCTGTTGTTATGGACTTAAGGAATGAATACTTAATGTTAGTTCAAATTTGTAGTGCAAATGCACTAGTTGTGATTTTAATCTATAAAACGCTCTTATGCAAGAAGTCTCTTATTCTTACGAAGGCTGATCAAAGATACGGTAAAAACAGTAATATTGTGAAATATTATTACAATTCAAAATGGCTGTTTTCTATGTGAATATATTGTAAAACATTATTTTCACGATACACGTTTTTGTGATGTAAAGACGTCTTTAGACTGAGAGAAAGAGTTCAAGACATCCATGGAGCGCAGCTGAATCCCGACAACGTGATCCGTAATAAATGGACCCCCGTAAATGAGCGTGTGTGTGGGTACGTGGGGACATTTGCTGCTGGAGATGAGCGGATTGACCCTCTCAAAATGGAGGCTGATTGGAGAGCAGATGCTTTGCAAGACGAGCTAATTAAGTTGAAGTCGCAGTGTGAAACAAGAGGAAGATTATCGCTCTCCTCGATCGTGTTGAGAGGACAAATCCAATTCCATCTCAGTTCTCTATTTTACTCTCATTTCTCTCTCACTCCCTGTACAGCTGAGGAATGATGTATTGCAGGGTTTAATCTTTACTAAGTTTTTGGTCATTTTGTCTGCTGAAGTAGAGGAGGCCTCAGGAGAATTATAATAGGAGATAGTTGTAACACGCTAAATGTCTTGCAGAGACTCTCTGTGCCTGAGAAAAAGAATCACTGAATTATTATTGTTAACTAAAACTATTAAAAATAATTTTTGGTATTTGAAATAATACACACAACCACCCTCTAATGATAAAAATCCACACACTCCTTTTTTTTTTTTAATCTCCATAAATCATAAGCAGTGCTTCATTTTCAGAGTAACTTAAAACAAAAAAACGAAATTCTTTTTTGGGAACTGTAAGACTGTAAAATTGTACTTGTCAAAAGCACTTGTTTTATCAACATATTACACATTCACAAAACATTAACACGACTCCACTTATGAATGCGCAACTAATGCACCAACACTCCCAGAAATCGTGTACACGCAGCAGTCCTTTAATATCTTATATAAAAAGTTAGAAGCAAATTTGCAAACTAAATCAAGAATTGGGACTGGGAAAGGCCAGCATCGTGAGGGAGGTTACGAGCATGACCGAGGTGACTTTCTAATGAGCACACTCACTCTGGGATGGCAAGGGACCAAGGGAGATCAGGTCACAGGTCAAAAGTGCAAAACAGAACAGACAGCTGTCATTTACACACGGATTCGAGTCTCATCCGAAATCTAGCTGTGTGTATACGCTCTGTCTGGCAGCAGCCAATTAATTTTCACCTGTAGCAGTTGAGAACTAGATGAAAATATGTGAAGAAAATTGATATCCGTTGCTTTGAGAGCGTGCCATGAGCATATGTGTGTACCTGGACAGGTTTCTTGCGCGAGCCCTCGTTGTTTTCCGCCTCCTCGTGTTCTTTGCTGCCCTGCGGCAGGTTTGAGTAGTTGGCGAGACTGCTGAGAAGAGACGATACCATGGGAATTGTGTCCATCTCCTCCTGCAGAGCAAACACATGCAGAACAAATACTGTGAGCATAATTCAAGTAGCTCATCACTTGTGATGAACATCATCTGAAATGGTCATGTTTACATTTACAGATTTCAAATGACAAGTTCAGAGGACAATTTTTTGCTCTTTAATAGCTCATGAAACTCTCCGTAGTGTTTTGTTTTCATGTTTTGTTTAAGGTGCATCACCTAAAATTGAGGAAAAATAAAAACGGAAACAACTAAGTCAGTAGTTGTCATACAGTAAGAGTACAGAGCTATAAATTGAATGTGGAGAGCAGCTCAGATCATTTGATCTAGGACAAATTTAATGAGAAATGGTGAATTTGATGAGAAACTTGAGAAGCTGCCACAATGATTTAATGACAAAGTAGAAAGTGTCTACTGCACTTTTTTTTTTTTTTTAAATGCAGTAATCATCCAAGCAAACCAAAAATGCATACTGTGCACTGTTACATTAATTAGTTTGCTAGCATCCATTGGGTATTAAAAATCTTGAATACCTTTAATGTAACAGAAAAATATTTGAGAACACACTGAGATCTTTTAATAGCAAATTTGATTTTGTGGTCTTAATTGCAATTGTTGAGATCTCTTCTGAAACTCTAGGAAAGACACAAGTCAAAGTCTCCATTTGCTCTTTATTTAAAGGATTAGTTCACTTCAGAATTAAAATTTACTGACCCTCATGTCATCCAAGATGTTTATGTCTGTCTTTCTTCAGTCGAAAAGAAATGAAGGTTTTTGAGGAAAACATTCCAGGATTTTTCTCCATATAGTGGACTTCACTGGGGTTCAACAGGTTGAAGGTCCAAATGTCAGTTTCAGTGCAGCTTCAAAGAGCTCTACATGATCCCAGACAAGGAATAAGAGTCTTATCTAGAGAAACGATCTGCCATTTTCTTAAAAAAATAAAAATGTATCTACTTTTTAACCACAAATGCTTGTCTTGCACTGCTCTGCGATGCGCCGCGCATTACGTAATCACGTTGGAAATGTCACGTGTGACGTAAGCGGAAGTGCTGCAGTAGGGCCAAAAACTTCATCTCATTTTCACCTCCATTGTCAGACATCATTGTTTTACCTTTTATTGTAAAGGCCGTTTGACTTAGTCTTCCACCTATGTCACCCGAGACCTTTCCAACGTGAATATGTAATGCGTGGCGCATCGCAGAGCAGTGCAAGATGAGCATTTGTGGTTAAAAAGTATATACATTTTTATTTATTTTTTTAGAAAATGACAGATGGTTTTTTCTTGATAAGACTCTTATTCCTCGTCTGGGATCATGTAGAGCTCTTTGAAGCTGCACTGAAACTGACATTTGGACCTTCAACCCGTTGAACCCCAGTGAAGTCCACTATATGGAGAAAAATCCTGGAATGTTTTCCTTAAAAACCATAATGAAGAAAGAAAGATGACATGGGGGAGAGTAAATTAATTTAATTTCCTACTATTAATTTCATCTAATTTCCTATTAGGAGAAACAATAGAGGCATAAAAGTAAAATAAAATCTCATTTGAGACTTTTTAAAGATCTTCCTTTAGAAGAACATTAACATTTTCTCCCAACATCAAGATTTTAGGTTAAAATGCATATGAATGCATTTTATAATTTAGGTCTTATAACTGGTCGACATTTGAATCACCTTTCTGGAGATCATTTAAAGAGTCAGTTAATTAATATGAGGCCACAGAATGCAGATTAAAATAGTTTTAGATGCAGTATAGCATGTGTTTCTGGACTGAATGCTCTTACATGCTGTTATCATCCACCTGCAGAGTTCAATGTCCTGGGGACTTCCTGCCCTTCAAACGCTAATTATCCTTATTAATTACTGTCAGACTCTTTTATTCCGTTAATCACTATAGTTTGCATTCCTGTGCCTCACTGTCTTGCTCTAATGAGAGTTTAAATCTGCCACCATTGCAGGTTTATCATTTAACATGCGTGCATGAGCTCATGTGTACCTCAAACAGGGCCATGTTTTTGCCGTCATACTGCTGGTTCTTCTCTGGGTCGGTGCTGTTGATGAATGGACTGCTCTCCTTGGGGTTCCCATCTCCTGTTAGCAAAAAACACAAATAAATCATCAGCATGACAGCAGATCCAGAGGGCTTCACGGGCAAAAAGCTGCTGTAACAATTCCAGCACTTTACATTTGAGTTTCACAAAGGTAAAACATGTTTATTGCACATTTTAAGTCATCCATGCATACCAAAAACAAATGCATAATGCAGAGATTATAAACAACTTGAATTCAAATTTATGCATTTGGCAGATGCTTTTATCCAAAGTGACTTTCATGGCATTCAAAGTATAAAGTTCATGCATTTCCTAGGAATCGCAATTATAATATCTAAAGTTTGAGTTACAAGAAATGCCATCCTAATATATTCTATGTACTTTCCATCCATCCATCCATCCAGTGCCAACAGGTAGTTAGATAAGATTACTTGCATTTGGATCAGGTTTGCATTTTCTAATGTCATCTGACAGGGCGATATCATTAAAGCACACAGGAACATTAATTTGTTCTGCACAGTTCTTTCTCACCATAAAATGCAAAACTGAAACATTAGATTTTCCATTTAAGGCTTTTATCTGACATTAAGTCACCAGTGATATTTCATAAATGCAGTTTCTCTAACCTCTGTGCTCCTGATTACAGGTTAGTCATCCAATTCCAATCTGATTTCTACAACGGTCATTCCCAGTATACGAGCTGACAGCTGATCACCTCCCTGATCTCATCCACTCTGACTGCGATGCAGCGGCTGCCCGCTGTCATCACTTGATTGAAGCTTCGGCCTCTGGAGTATTTCAGTATGGCTGTCAGTCTGTCACGCTGCATTGAGTTAAATCACACTGTACCACAGACTTGTGCCTACATTACAATGACAGTCTGTAAGGGCCGTGGGCCTAAGGGAATATATATTTGTTCCAGTACAAAATGTACCTAGGAGTTGACCATCACAAATAATTACCATAAAATAACAGAAAGATAGTAAATATACATAAATGCCATTGGTGTTAATGTGTCTTGTAACCAAATGCAACAATTCATGTTTTAATATTCAAATGAACCACTTTTATGATCAGTATATGCTTTCACTGTTAAACTAATTTTTTTTATATTATGGTTAAACTTTAAATTATAGAATACAGAATAGATTAAAATAGAAAAAAAAAATACAATATAGTACAATATAGATTTTACAAAAATGGATGCAGAGTTTTGTATATACAAATAAAGTCTGTAGCCTTATTTTTACATAAGGAATTTCTATGGAAGCTTGTTTCTGCCACTAAATAAAAAAATAAAAAAAGGTAATTGCGACATTTTTTTATCTCAAAATTCTGACCTTTTTTTCAGAATTGCAAGATCTAAACTCGCAATTGCAAGTTATAATGCAATTCTGACTTTATATTGCACAATTCTGACTTTATATCTTGCAATTCTGACTTTTCTTAGAATTACGAGATTTAAACTCTTTATAAACTCTTCGATTTATAGTCAGAATTGTGAGTTATAAACTCAAAATTGCGAGTTATAAAGTCAGATTTACGATATAAACTCAAAATTGTGCAATATAAAGTCAGAATTGTGAGTTATAGACTCAAAATTGCGATATAAAGTCAGAATTGCGAGTTACAAAATCAGAATTATGAGATATAAAGTCAGAATTGCGAGTTATAAAGTCAGAATTGCGAGTTATAAAGTCAGAATTATGAGATATCAAGTCAGAATTCTGACTTTTTTCTCACAATTGCAAGTTTTTATCACTTAATTCTGACTTTATAACTCGCAGTTGTTTAAATCTCATGAGTTATAAAGTCAGAATTGCGAGTTATAAAGTCAAAATTGTGTGATATAAAGTCAGAATTACGTGATTTAAACTCACAGCTGCAAGTTATAAAGTCAGAATTGCGAGTTATAAAGTCAGAATTGTATGATATAAAGTCAGAATTGTGAGATATAATCTCACAATTCTGATAAAAAAACACCAGTCTTTTCCCCCCTCATTCTGACTTTATAACACTCAGTTGCATGTTATGAAGTCAGAATTGCGCGATGTAAACTCACTGAGACAGAACGACAGACAGACAGACACTATCACTGCATCAGCGTTACTCCACCTAATCACTTAAACACTAACTAATACAACACACGTGGCATCAGAAAAATGAAGATGAATGTTAATTCTGAGTGGATGTAACACCATGTTCCAGCTTCACAGCTGTTGAACACTTCACATTGAACACGTACCTACTCAGTCGCACATCTAGCGAGTAATTACAGAAGAGTGTTGTCATTAGCGGAGGTGATGTCATTCACTTCAGCAGTATGAAGCATGGAGAACTTTTCCCCTGAAGAGAAGCACATTTGTTCTGGAACGTTACGCCCGGTCACGGATCCGAATCCACCGTTATCACATTCCGTCCTTTCCAATCACGCATACACTGTAATGCCGTTCGACTCGCTATGATGAACGGGAGCATCCTAACATGTGTTATATGAACTTGTGTGTGACAGAAAGAGACTCGCTGTCAGATTTAATCTTACTTTCTCACACACCACACTAAGTGAAACCTCTGTGGAGTCTGGAAACAGCTGATTAAATCCAGAAAATAACACTTTCGTTTATCTGCATTGGTCACGTTTGCTGGCTTTTTCATGAAAAAGAACTGACACTTGGGATTGAGTTTCTACATCAAAAAAATAAAAAACACAGATAAACCAAACTAATACCAGAATTCAGTGCCTGACCCTGTCTGACAGAATTAAGACTCACTGCACACAGTGAAATCTTGTCTTTTCATTGGCTCGCATATTGTGACACATTGTCAAGGATTCATCAGTGTTAGTTACACGGACAATATTTCCCAGGGGCCTATAAATAGCAATGACTGGCAAAAACTCAAAGCAGTCTGAGCCTCAGACATCGCACAAAAATAGCACAAGCTTTCTCAAAAATAACCATCTGATTGGTTGGCTTCATGCAATTTCATAGTACACAGGTTTTTTTGCCAATTTCCAGGTCCAAGACACTATAGATAAAATTTACGCATTTGGCAGCATTTTTTAGGCACAAAGCAGCTTATGATGCATTCAGACTATCGTCTACTTCAGTGTTGATGGCTCCATGCTCCACCAGCTACAGGAACCTGACAAAAAATGATGGGAAAAAAACTTGTTCCAAACCATTTTTCAAAATACCTTATTTTGTGTAGCACAGAAGAAAGCAAGTTTGGAACGACATGAGTGCGAGTAAATGATGACAGATTTTTTTTATTTTAGGGTGCACTATCCCTTTAAATGCATGTGCATTTGGTGTGTAATTAAAATGTAGTTTGGTTGCACAAGCTAAATGAGTCGTATTTTCTTGTCAACTTCACCGCTAAAATATTTCCAGCATACAAACTAAACTGTACAGTCAACATTTACTATTTGAACATTTTATGATCAATACCTAGAGATCATATGAATTATCATTCAAATTAATGGTCAATTAATAAATTACTTGTTAACGTTAATTCCGCAAAATGCACGTAAAGAAATCCAAATGCCTTGTGCATGTAGCCAAAAAGAATAAATGTAATTTTAAATATAATTGTAGAATTATTTTTAATAATATTTATATTAAAATATTTTATAATATATAAATTATATCAATTTACTTGAAATTAAATTCATACAATTTAATTCAAGATATTTTAATTTATTATTTGTATTATTTATTATTAAAAACATTATTAAATAAAGATAAGAAAATTGTGGGGTGCTTAACTGCAAGACATGCAATTAATTGTATTAATTATGTGGAGGAATCCAAATGCCTTGTGCATGTAGCCTAAGATATAAAAATATAATTTTAAATATGATTGTATTTTTGTATGAATTTAATTTGAACTAAATTAATATAATTTATATGTTATAGAATATAATATAAATATTATGAATGAGTCACAGTTATACAATTATATTTAAAATTATATTTTTATATTTTGGGCTACATGCACAAAGCATTTGGATTAACAATATTTTTAAATCATAAGTAAAATTAATAATCCAAATGCTTTGTGCGCATGTAGCCTAAAACATAAAATATATTTTTAAATAAAACTGTATAACTGTCTCATATTAATTATAATATATAAATTATTCATTTAAATCAGATTACGTTCAAACAAGAATATTATTAATATTATATATTATTTAAAATTATTATAAATAATAATAATCATGTGGTGGCATTCAACTGCACTCATAAATATGATCACTTAATGACTTCAAAGCACAACATGCTGGAAAATATGCTGGAAGAGGCCATCCACACAAGTGTGGCGTGACCTCCAGCCAACATCAACAAAAGCTTGCAGCAGGAACGACCTCGCCATAGCAGGACCAGGTCTTGCGTCTCTATCATGCGGTTTTATATCGTTCTCTGACAAGACTCTTCGCCTAGCAGGGGATCTGAATAGCGACAGCGCACACGGCGCACAGCAGACCCGCCATCTGTTGCCCTTGACTGCTGATCCCAGACCAGTTTGATCTTTCCTCTCATTACATTTGATAAAGCACCAGAAAGAAGCTCTGGTTCTGGAGAAGCGCTAATGCACAAATCTGTCCAAACATCTCTGGGGTTTGTGTGCCGCCGTTCAGAGTAACAGCGTCTGTGAGTGTTAATAAGACGTGCCGCTGCGGTGACCGGCCGAGGAGAACCGCGTGCATCTGAAGGACGTTGACCTGTGCAGATAGATCCATGTTTCATCGCTGTTGAGAAGTGTTTTAGAGATGTTTTGTGACAAACGACTGCACACTTCAACTCAAAGATAATGATTCATGTCGCAGAGGTGGTCTAAACCTCTTACAGGGCCAAAACATTAGAGTGGGAGCTTAAGGAGGACGTCAGAAACGGCACTTTCTAGAAATGTGAGTGGTGTGTCCAAAACTCACCGCCTTGATGATAGATGTAGTGTTTTGAGTGGTTATTACTGGTCTAAGACAAAACAGCCCACCTGCAGGTCTCCAGGCTATTCTGGCTGAGTCATACATCAAAAAACCATCATTTATTTGCAGCGATTTACACTCTTAAAAGTAATTCAGGGGACCTGTTACCACAACTTAAATAAATGCATGGTTGCAAGTTAAAAATAGAATTTATTGTTTTAACTAAACCTTTTAAGTAGCAAACATTATTTTCTTGAGTTCTGCTGACATCATAATTACTTTTGTAATTTAAACACAAATGTCTGTGTTAATTGGCTTTAAAAAAAAAAAAAGAAAAAAAAAAGGTTGTAGTAACGTAATGAAATAGTCTTGATAACTTCGGAAATCAGGCAGTGGATTTCTAGTTTCCAGCATGCTTTGCATAGGACTGGATAAGGAGAATAAATGTTGAAATTAAGTGTTGTTTTATGTGTTTTTTTTTAGTGAAAAGAAAGATCTGTTAGTGTTTAATGTTGTTATGTTTGACATTTCAAAGAGTTTCTGTAATGTTGAAGTTTGTGTTGAAGAGTAGAAACATGAAGGTAAACACTACATTGACTCTATAAGCAATGACTGTGATGCCAGTGACAAGTAATATCTTACTTGTTCGTTAAATATACTGTACATAAGTTATGTTAGCATGCGTTATGATAGCTGTTGATTTGAGCAACTTAATTTTTTAACTTAAAAATGTGTGTTTATGCTACAAATTAAGTTCCTCTAACTCAATGTAGCTTGTTGGTTGAATGTAAATTTACTCAAAGCTGTCATAACTCAAAAAAATTGATTGCATTAATTTTTTGTTTGTTGAGCCAACACATTATTTTTAGTGTGTATAAAATTAAGCAACATTGTTTTAATAAAGTCTTTGATTTAACTTCAGTAACAAATACATCGGTAAGTTTATTGCTGTGAATCACTTCAAATGATTCCAAATCAATCAATGTCAATGAACTGATTCATGACTCTCTATGATTCAAAGATTAATTCACATTCTCATTCAAAAAGGCCCCCTTGTCAAAAAATAAATAAATGAAGAAAAAAAAAGTTTAGTATTGCTATAACGGTGCATAAATATAATAATAATAAAATAAAAAATGTGTATATAGTATGATAAAAATATTAAAATTATTTATTATTATTGATTATTTAGTGAAAAACTGTAGAAAAAAGTTCATTTTCAAGTTCATTTCATTTTTTAAATTTTACTTCGTACATTGATCAATGTACTGATTCCTCTGAAAAAAACAGCCATTTCAAAGTAAAAACAGGAAACAGTAATATTGTGAAATATTATTACAATTTCAAATAACTGTCTTCAATGTGAATATATAGTAAACTGTAATTTATTTCTGTGATCAAATCTGCATTTTCAGCATCATTACTCCAGTCTTCAGTGTCACATGATCCTTCAGAAATCATTCTAATATGATGATTTGCTGCTCAAGAAACATTTATTATTATTATCAATGATGAAAACAGTTGTGCTGCTGCAATTTTGCAACATTATAAATGTCTTTAATGTAACTTTTGATCAATTTAATGCATTCTTGCTTTAAAAGAAGAACAAAAATCTTACTGATCCCAGACTTTTGAATAGTAGTGTGTATATATTGAATATCGTCAAAAGAATATAAAGATAAAATAGTTTTAGCTCAAAGACTGCAGGACAAGCACACTGAAGTTTATTACTTAGTGTTAGTACTCTAACGATGAGCAACAGTAATAGTGACGCTTGTCTTAGCAAACAACCCTAATGAGACGAAACGAGAGGAAACGAGAAGGGAAGTGTGGCTTTGGAACGGAGGAAGCGATTCCGAAGGGCTCGCTGTTGGCTCATCAGGTCTGATTGAAGTGGGCTGTTGAATCATCTTGTCGGGTCGAGACAGGAGTGGAAACACTGCAGGTGTTCAGCTCCACAAATTAAAGACGCACACACACACACCACCACACACACACCACACACACACCGCCCTGAGGACTGACCTCTGCTTCAGCCTGTCGTGCAACAGCGATTGCTCTTCTCAGCCGATGACACAAGTCTATCTCTGGCTCTCTTCATTTTTCCCCTCTACAAACATCAACACTGTCTTTTCTGGTAATTGCTGACAGCTCTGATGCTCTCACAGAGTAAAAAAGCAGAAAATATACTGAGTGAAAAAAGAGAAAGCAGAAATACACCTCAAAGAGTGATGGAAAAAGTGTGAAAAAGACAAACGAGAAGAAGTGTGAGATCCGCTCTGAGGAACAAAGCAGAGAAACACTGAGAGGCTTACTGTCGATACTTTTGCACAGATTTAACATCCAAACAGATCATGTCAAATTACAGCACTTTCCATTGTTTATAACCAATTTCTGTGGGGTTTTATGCTTCCTTGAACTCATGTTTTATATTACAATATATTATATTTATGAGATGAGCACACATGAACACCAAAAGGCATAATTACCTCTGGGATTTTCTTTGAGTCCTATTGAAGAAAATCTCTACAGCAAAAGCTACTTGCAGTTTATCAAGTTTTAATTGAGACCGTTGATAGTACAATTTAGTTTATATGCATTTTGTGCTCCTTCAACAAAGAATAGCAATAAAGCTTGTTATTTTTCTCATTTAGATGATTTATGATGCATTGGGATTATGTGAACTACATTCCCCATCATTCTCTGCTGCAGTGATAAAACACATATGCGTTACATAAAATGACTTTAGATGCATCTTATCGCTTTAGGAGGTGAAAAAAAGAGAAATTAATAATAAGTTGCACAACACATCCATCACATCACGATGATTTCTGAACTCGTTGTCACTGCTATTATTCTATTTTAAATGTTCCTAGTGTTGTTTTGGAGTTTCCTACAACAGGCTTACATGCATCCCAGGTCGAAAAAAGTTTCTCATAATATCATTGCAGCATCACCTCATTCCTCAAAGAGTCTTTCAAAGATTCAGTCTCTCTAAACCCCTCCTTTTTAACGAGCCTGCTCTGCTCTGATTGGTCAGACGGCCCAGTCTGTTGTGATTGATTGACTGCTGATAGCTTGTGCACATTACCATATCTGAATTTCAGCTCTGTATCTTCCTCAGCACTTGATACACAGTGATATGAACAGTAACAATGGTTTTACTGTATCAATTCCAGCACGAGTGCTCATCATTTAGAAGTGAATTCGCAGCACAGAAAACAGCGTCTGCTCGACATGAACAACATAAACCAAACTCTTCCAGCCTCAGCTACAACTGCAGTTTTTGAGGGCAGTGTTTTGCACACTGAATGAAAGGTAATATTCAAAAAAGCATAGAGGCACTTTAAAATACTTGAATGCAGCATCAGGATTTCCCATGCAAACCCCTACAGGTACATAATGGAACTGCATAGGGAAACATAACATGTTACTATTAATATATTTAAATGTATATTACCTGAAAGGTAAGTTTAGATCATATTTTACGGATCCATTCTGGCTGAATTTACTCACAGTGAATATGTCTCTTTTGCATGTGTATAATATACATTTTCTCTGCAAACGTGTATGCGTACAGTATATTTTTATGGCTTTATTTGTGTACTGATATTGGCTTTTTTGCTGGCAGATGTCTGCAGGTTAAGACTCACTGAGCGGCAGCTCTATTAAGCTTTTAAAAGCACCAATTTTCAGTGTGTGCATGCGTGTGTGTGTGTGTGTGTGTGTGTGTGCAAGGGTAAACGGCACATTTTGTAATAAGGCTGGTACTTCAAAAGGACTGTTTGAACCCTGTGGAATGGCCTCGCCTCGCTTCCATTCGTAGTCTAACAATATCACCTTTTTTGTGCTGAGACGAGGACGGAGCCTGACAGCCCAGGCGAGCACACACAGCCACAGAGATTTAAGATCAAACAGCTGGAAAATGAAGCCAATGAAGAATAAAGTTGCAGAATGAAACGTACTGAATACATTTAGCTGCTCAAGAAATTTGATAGTCAAGCTGAAAAACAAACCGACCGAGATAAATGTGCTAAACATACCGGGAACTTCTAGCGACATGTTTAATATTATTATATTTCTGCAAAACGATGAAGCCAATAAAGTTGTATTGAATAAATTTTGCTTCAATATTCAAGATTATTCCATTTAAAAGCTGACTGGAAGAGGCTTAACAGGTAAATTGTGCTGCACATTTAACAAAACTAGACTTTATTACAGTTTTGGGTTTTAGATATGTCTGTTTACAAGCTTTTTAAACAGTTTTAAACACATCTTTAGGTTATTTTACTAACAATGGTGGGATCATGGTAAAGTGATGGTATCACATGGTAATATAATGGTAATATAATAAAACTTTGATATATGCCATGACGTGTGTGTGTGTACATTATATATATATATATATATATATATATATATATATATATATATATATATGGGTCAATGACGTGACGGGTCATTTTTTTTGTCCTAAGGCCTTAATAATAATAAAAAACAAAGATATGACATCCAAAGTATGTAAGGTAGTACAACTAGATCTCTTTTATCGAATCCAAAAGGTTTTAATTATATTTTGCTACATATAAAGGTATTCGAAAGATTTTGAAGTGTCAAAAGGTCATTTGTTTTAACCGTCCAAAGGTTAATACAGCCATTTCATTTGTGATTAAAATATCTTAAAATGAAATAAATGTATATATTTTTTATTCTGGCATGATTTTATAACATCATATATCAACATAGTGCAAAATGATATTAAAATTATGTGTAAAGTTGTTGCTTTGTTATGAGAAAGAATGTCCGGGAAAATTAATTTCATTGATGTCACTCGGATTAACCAATATAAAATGACCAATTTGGATCAAGTCATGCGGTCAATATCATGTGACAGGATGTGACATCATTCAGACACCTGCAAAGGACCACATGGTCATGAAGCAAAGTAACTAACTCTCTTTGAACTATTTGGAAAAATTAATGTTTTCACTTGCTCATATGCATGTCCCAAAACATCAGGTCATTCGGTACAACCGCTATAAAACATGAAAAAAGGTTTTAATATTTTAAAAACTTGTACTAAATATAAAATTTGACTGTGCTTTTGCTAGATAGCTAGCAAGCTAACTAGCTAGCTAGCTAGAAATCAGCCTGTTAGCATTGTTTGAAAATATCGTCATTCGGTATAACCAAAAGTGTCATTCGGTAAAACCAAAATTTTGGTTAAACCGAATGACTTTTTGGTGACAAATTTTGTCCATCTTGTAAAAAATGACAAAAGCAGTGTTAATTGATTATAAAAACCACATAATCTCATTGTTAACACTTCAAAATGACTTAGATGTCCATAATTTTTTTTTTTTACACTTTTAAAAACATTTTTCGTCAATGACCCATATATATATATTAAGTTGAATTCCCTCATAAACACTACTAAAATTAACAAGCTACAGATTTCTGATTTAAACATTGTTTTGTTTCAGCAGCAGATGAATGCAAATTGTGCAGAAATACACAGATGTTTTGGGTTAGTATTTAGTTACTACATACAAGAGACAAGATGGTGAGGTAGATATTCTGTTTACTGCTTATATTCACTCTGCCATGATTATAACCGACTGAATCATTTGTAATGCACGAGCACAACACAGATAAACACAGTTTGATATCATGCATCATTCCTGTTTAATGCTCTCAGACTCAAACACTTCAAATGGGAAGCAGCAGTATCTAACCTCTGCATTCCAAACCATGATGACACAGTTACTGGAGATTGTCTGACTAATTAATCAGGATTAACTACCTAATAGGATTTGTTCGAGATATCATCTAACAATCAAGATAATATGGAGAAGGTAAAACTGCTGTGCGTAACCTAGATATGAATAACTCCTGAGCTCCAGTGCTGGCTGAAGAGATAACGGCAGATAACTTTACACCAGTGTCAGAGGCTCAGATCGTTTGCTTCTGTTTGAGGTTTAGCTAATTAGCTCTGAAACACGAGTTAGATATTTTCTCTAAGCTTCTGACTGCTGAAATCACCAAAAAGTAAGACTCTTCTAGCCTAAGCCAAGCTTAAAGAGGCCATATGAGGCTATTTTAAAAGGTCATTGGTATGTTTATTGAGTGTAACAGAATAGGTTAATGTCATAATTTTTCACATACTGTATTATTGCAGCACCTCTTTTCCCAGTCTGTCTAAAACACTCTGATTGAATTCCAGATTCCTTCTGAAAAGCTCAAAGTGCTCTGATTGGCCAGCAGACCCAGTGTGCTGTGATTGGCCAAACATCTCAAGCATGTATCAAAAATGTAACGCTCCTTTACCATGATTGCGAGCTTCAGCTTTCAAGGTTTCTAAAGCAATTGTAAACACAAACAGTTAATGTCATCGGTTTTACCATATCAGTTCGAGCCCAAGTCAGATTCTGAAAATGCAATAATATTTTGTTTATGCTTTGATGGCCTTAGATATTACACTGACACCTATTGTTGAGGATGCAGACATTTTTACCTTCATTTAGCCAACATTAGATTGACTAGAGTCTTCATCTCAAGAGCATCATTTCAAACAATTGATGAAACTAATTAAATTTTAAATCTGTCAAAAGTTAAGGCCCGTTCACAATAAGAACCATAACTACAAAGATAACTATAACGATATTTGCGTCCACACCAACAAACGATAACGGTCTGTTTATTCTAAGCTCGCGCGCTGCGATTTTAAAGTGTGTACAACATGTTTTTTGCTGTTGTTGTTGCATTACATGGCTTTAACCAGCAGATGTCCTCAGCATGCTATGTTTGGAGTGAATAGCTAGTGTAATCGATCTAATCTAACAGTGAATTTAGCTGATGAAGTCAATATAGTGGAATAAAAAAAAACAAAAAAAAAACAACGCCTAGTCTTTTTCACTGCAACTTCAAAGGAAGCTAGACAATGTTGTCGAAACTAGCGCTGGATACCTGAGGTAATTTTATGTTTCACTGTTTGCTAGCCTGGCATAATGATCTCATCATTGATACTTCAAGTCAAGTCAAGTCACCTTTATTTATATAGCGCTTTTTACAATGCAGATTGTCTCAAAGCAGCTTTACAGTGATAACTGGTATATAATTTTGGCTGCACAGCAGCTCTTAAAGAATAGTGTCAATGTCGGCAGATCAAAGCACTGTTGAATATCAAATGTCAAGTGTCCCCAACTAAGCAAGCCAAAGGCGACAGCGGCAAGGAACCCAAACTCCAACAGGTGACATCAGATGGCAAACAGGTGGCAAATAGACTTCGGTGTTAAAATGGAGAAAAAAACCTTGGGAGAAACCAGGCTTAGTCGGGGGGCCAGTTCTCCTCTGGCGAACAGTGCTTTGTTACGATTCAGGTTGCTATCATATGTCTGATAGGATCGCAACATTCAAATTATTTATTCCAGTTCAGTCCAGTTGAGGATCGTATTCATCACACCGGTATGGACGGTTTGTTGAGGAGCTGTGCCACTGGCTGTTGTGTCGATGAGGCCTTCACAATGGATGATCTAGTTGACTCAATCTCTGCTGATACTTCAGGGCTGCGTTGTGGTCGTCACAGCATTTATTCTGAGAGTATGACCGATTGTTTTCCATATGTCCATTTACTTTAAAGTATCCTTGAAAAGGGGGTTTGACTTGTCAAACAGTGGATTTTTCTGGACCTCGGCAATTAACTTCTCCGCATTGTCGTCTGCCATTTTAAATGCACAAGCTCTTAAATTAGAATGGATTTTGATTGGCTGTCAGTGTTTTATTATTCAACAGCTGGAAAAAATCATTCTAAATGTGATCCCAAAGATATTGTTTCTCTATATCATTATCGTTATATCTGTGGTGTGGACAGAGCTATTCTTTTATATTTAGAATGATTTTTAGAACTATATCTTTATCGTTATCATTATAGTTATCATTCCTGGTGAAACGAGCCTTAAGTATCGAGGTGCTTGGACTTGTGTGATGTCCTGTCCAGCTGTACTCATCTGCCTTTCATCAGATTAATTATCATGCATGCCATCATTGGTTTCCTGCTTATTTTACAGGCAATAACAAACACTCCAGAACAGACATACAAACAAAACAGAATCAAATCAAAGGGAGACATCACAGATACGACATGCATCTTACAAAGGACACACACAATGAAACAGACAGAGATAAAAAGAAAAAAAACAAACAAGGATCAATGACGTGATGCTAATTTTGTTTGTTTTGTGTGCAAAAATAAAAAGCATTCACTTTTCTATGAATAATCAAATGTAATTTTGATATTTTTGTTGATATAAAAAAAATGTCTTAAGTGGTAACTGTTCCAAGATTATAATGAAGATAATAAGGCTTAAAAAAAATAAAAAAAACCTTAAAAATAAAATGAAGCAGTTTTAAATTACAGAAGTTCATTATTACTAATATTTTATACATTATTTTATAATGTGACAAAAACATGAAACTTGCCATTTTTTAAACTACTTTTAAACTATTATTTCCTTTTCATCATCTCAGACATTCTATTTGTCATTGACCCATGAATGGAAATACAACACAAACAGAAACGATGTGAACTTACATGGAACTTTTCTTACAAGAAAAGTCCAAGACATTGAAGAACACATGACTACACACAGCCACACGTCACAGTGTTTTGCGTGAACATAGCGTGTCGCACGCACAATGGCAGCAGTCTGCCCGTCTCTCACCTTTCTTGGGTGGACAGGTGGTGTTGACCACTGGAGAAAAACGCACACAACACATGACTTTAGAACATCATCATGCAACATTCATCTACACACATCAATCAAAAGACAAAACAATTATAATAGAAATAATTTTCACAAGATGTAATATAAGTCTCTGGTATCCTCATAATGTGTCTGTGAAGCTTCAGCTCAAAATACCCCACAGATCATTTATTATAGCTTGTCAAATTTGCCCCTATTTGGGTTTTAGCAAAAACACGCAGTTTTTGTGTGTGTCCCTTTAAATGCAAATGAGCCGCTGCTCCCGGCCCCCTTTCCAGAAGAGGGCGGAGCTTTAACAGCTCACGCTTCGGTCGCTCAACAACAACAAAGCTGGAGAATCTCACACAGCCAAAATGAGGATTGTCAGTAACGGTGTTCAGCCTTACATTGTTCAAACCGGAGTCGACACTGATGGAGAGACTCAGGAAGAACTTACAACTTTTAGAATGAAACTGGACGTTTCTGAATGGTTAGTGGATAAATTTATGTAGTTGCTGTGGAGTTGATTCAACTCATCGACTAGCATGTGCCGTCATGTTAATCTTTTGTGTTGAATTGACCCTCGTTTGTGAAGCAGTCCGGCGTAAAATGACGGCATGACAACAACACTCTACTACAACAACTCTTCCTCTTCTCTAAAGCATCCCAACATGGCCTCACCCCCTTTGTTGCGTGTTCTCGGGGGTGGGGTTTATGTAAATTTTAGGGTTAGTGATGTCACCAACCCGGGAAGAAGCTTGTTGTAGTCCCTGTTTGTTGTAGTCCTTAAAAAGTGATTTCTGTAAAAGAAAATATCTCCCTTTGCATTGAACTTTGAGCGTCATAACTTTGCAGATGTTGTTTATGCTCAAACAGCAACATTTCACACTAAGTTGAAAAAGTGAAATCATAATCAACCACCCCTTTAACTATGACTTTTGCCTCAAACTCCTAATTACTGCTTATTAATAGTTAATAAGGTAGTTGTTAAGTTTAGTATTATGGGATGTGAAATATGGTCATGCAGAATAAGGCATTAATATGTGCTTTATAAGTACTAATAAACAGCCAATATCCTAGTAATATGCATATAACAGTGAGAATTGGACCCTAAACTATAGAATTACCAAAGTTTTTAATTAATTTATCTCTATTTATTATTTGCTAAAAAATACTAAATGGAGACTTTGTGAACATTTATGAATGTTGAAATGAATGAATTGCTAAATATTTTTACAGTAAGTAAAACGCTGTATTGAAATCTGTCAGTTAAACAAAATGATTGGTGGAAATGAACTAGTAGGGCAAACCTACAGTGTTTGTATGGTCTTTAAAAAACAAAATTAGTCAAAATAAAATGCTAGAAATCATAATTTTGTTTAATTGACTAAAATCATATTTGCAGTGTAGCTAAAATCATCACAAATGTCTTAAATATTCAATATATCACCCAGCTCGACACACATACACACGTTCAAATGTGCTTTACAAGCCCTATGTGACAGAGTTGAACTTCTCCATGATTTGCTCTGGCAGTGATTCAGAGCTGCTTTATCTCAGACATCCTCAGAGAGGTACTTCAGATCCTCCATCGCTCCTGCAGTACGGCCTGACCGTTCTCAATATTCACTAGGGTCTTTGTGGTAATCAAGCGGCTCTCAGAAGCTGGGCTTATCTCCACAGTCCTGGTCTCTGGTCTCATTCTCTTGTTCACTCCAGCAGGGAATGACAAAGGGAGCCGTCGCTGCTGCATATGTGAATGAACTGGAGCGCTCACATCAAACCGAACCGCTTCCTCCTGCCAGTACCTGAAGCCTATGTTATGGCAGGTCTATTGTTTCACCTCAGAGTCAGTGACAGAGGTCTTTCTTTATGCCGTCAAACAATGAAGTGTGCCTAAAAGACTGCCAACACATGGGAAACACTATAAACCTGCCACCGTTTTTCAAGACGGCGTGTGGGTGAAGCATGTAATTTCTGTGCTACTAGTCAGAACTGCTAATCCCACCCCAAACTCATGCTGTGGTTGAGCCAGAAAATGACACATCAGTCGTGGAGAGGTGTGTTATTACTGCTCCAGGCCATCAGATTTACGAAGGATAAAACAGGTGGAAAAAAAATCCCACAGACTTACACTGAAGGAGGGAGCCAAGCCATACCGTATCGAGAAGATCAGAGACTTGAGAGGAGACTCTTCTGATGTAAGCAAGTAAAAAGCCATTTAGCAATTACCCAAAACACCCTTGCAACCACCTAGCATTAAGAAATGAATGCCTTTTAAATTCCAATTCATTTCCTAGATGGAGAATTGCAATTCAAATTTGAATGAAAAGAAGGAGAATTAAAATGAATAGAAAGTCAAAGACTTTCTGACAATAATAAGTAATTTTTCAAACTTTGAATATTGGTTTGACAAAGGCTATGCTTCCATGCACACTTTTTGCTTTAATCAGAATAAATTCATTCCGATTGATGAACCCGAACGTATGTGTTTACATGAATGCTAAATAAAGTGATCGGGTTGCTGTGAACGTTTATATGTCACAAGCTTCTGATTATATTTTATCTTTTGACATCTTTTCCAACTGTTTGCGCATAATATCCATTCTCCTGCATTGCTACTTTTATTTGTTTTAAACAACAGACTTAATATTTATCAATTTCGAGTGTCAATTAGGCGGCGACGAGCTCATGAACCGTTGTGCCTTGCTGTTTATATTTCTCAAGCAGTAAAAGTGCCCCTTCCTGTGCCCAAAACAAGTCGTTCAATGACAACTACAACAGTTCGTTCCGTGGGTCATGCGTCATTACATGCGCAGTCCTTTCCAGTTTCAGTTTTCTATCCGATCAAGTGTTTACATGTCCTCTTGATTGGATTAGAAAAGGAGTAACCCGCCCCTCCCAATCTAATCAAATTTTTATTCGGATCGACCATGTGAACGTAGTGAAAGAATATTTTGAATTTTTTTTTTTTTTTAAAAGCCCTACTTAAATATTTAAAGGCCTTACAAACAACAGAACATAAGATGGCAAAATAAATATACGATAGAAGACAAAAAGAACAATAATAAGAATGACAGAACAGAACATAGAAAGAACGACAGAAGACAGATAGAACAATAGAAAATAGAAAGGACAGACAGCCTAGACAGACAGAGATAGATAGATAGATAGATAGACGGACGGACAGACGGATAGAGCACTTCAGCATCATGATTAGATTTTGATACGAATGTTTTAAGGCACTTGATTGTAGAGGTTCTCTTTAAATATCAAAGACTTAATGATCTCAGGAGGATGAAGTGATCAGACTGACAGCTCAATATTTGACTGGTCAGTCATGTGATAAGGCTTGATTGGTATAAGGACAGACTAGTGCCTTACATTGATTATTTTGGCAGACAGTGTGTGTGTGTGTGGTCGCCAACACTTGTCACATCAGCCTCTCTTGACTTGCTGAGTCAAGTTTCATGTTTTATTAAGCATGAGTGTCTATTCAGTCACACACACATTGGGACATTCCATAGACAATGATTTTTATACTGTACAAATTGTATATTTGATCCCCTAAACCGAACCCTACCCCTATACCTACCCACCACAGAAAACTTTCTACATTTTTAACATCATTTAGTATGATTTATAGAGACTGTCCTCCAAAAAAACCCGACCCTATAGGTCGTTTTTCAAGCACCTTATTATGACCTATATTTACGTTTTAAAGTCATGCGCCCTCTAGCTGGCGTAAAAATAATGACAGTGTCGTATTACGTCTGTCGTCATGAAATGACGTATGACTGTCGTTACCAATTAAAATGCATGTTCATTTAAATGCAATGTGTGGGGTTTTTACACCATTTCTCCTATTACCATTTAGCAAAACTCATTTTTTTTTTATTAACAACTACACCCACCCCATCCCTAAACCTACCCTTAGTGATTTATAGTGCATATACACATGCGTTCCCTGGGATCGAACCCACGATCGCGTGATCACATGATTGCATATTGTTATTGCAATGCTCTGCCAATTGAGCTACGCGAAACCTGAAATATGACGCAGATAAAAGGGAACAATGCATTAAAATGAAAGTGTCCTGTTGTCGATTGGGGCGCAACTTTAGCAAACGCTCCTATGGGTCGTATTTCATTAATTAAAATGAAAGTGTCCTGTTGTCGATAGGGGCGCAACTTTTGTAAACGCTCCTATGGGTCGTATTTCAGGGAAGTGACAAACGACCTATATGGTCGTATTGGTTGGAGAACATGTTGGATTTATAAGCTGTTTTCCTCATGGAGACCAAACAATTTCCTGACAAGGATTTTGGATATTGCCATCTTTGAGGGGACATCTTGTCCCTATAACGTAGGGTTTATTAGGACCAAACACACACACACACACACACACACACACACACACACACAGCACGTCACGTCACGGGAATTAATTGTTCTGAAGCTTTAGAAGCTGCAGTTCAAAGTTGTTTAAACCGTTTTAATCCATCTGATTGGACACTTAAACCGGTTTCTAATATGATCCAACACACGCTTCATCAAACTCACTGTCATCATCATGAACTCAAACCTCACGAGACACTGGATACCAAACCACCATTCCTGCAAGCAACAACACTTACAATATGTGCAAAAATGAACTAGATTTTTTTTTATTATTTCTTTAATGTACACCTTCAGTAAGCCACTGTCTCGGATTTTAAACACTGAAGGTTGTCTGTGAAATAGAAGTCTACTGAAACAACAGTGTTCTACATGTCCAGCAGGGTTAGTATAGGTAACTAAAACAAACTATAAAAAACATTTTATTTCAATAAAATATAAATATTACAGGTAACACTTTATTTTTGGGTTCATTTAACTAGTTGCTTATTAGCATGCATATTACTATGATACTATTTATTAGTACTTATAAAGCACATTTTAATGCCTAATTCTGCATGACCATATTCTACAAATTCTAAACTTAACAACTACCTTAATAACTGTCAATAAACAGTAATTAATAGTTTATTGAGGCAAAAGTTGTAATTAATAGTTAGTTAATAGTGAGAATTGGACCCTAATTTAAAGTGTGACCATATTACATGAAAAACATGACACAAAAATGTGAAATGTTGTCAACTGCTGTTTTAATAGCTCAAGCTCTTTATTCTGTATTCTGATTGGCTGTCAGAGTTTTTATTGTTTATCAGCTGAAAAAAAAAAAAAAAAATTCTGAAAGTGATTCCAATGATATTGTTCCTCTGTGCTTTTTCGTTGTGGTGTGGAATGATTTTTTAAAACTATATCTTTATCACTATAGTTATTGTCCTTGATGTGAAAGGGCTTTAATAATTAAAATGACAAATGCACAAAACAAAATTACTAAAAATTAAAATTAAAATGAAATGAAAACTGAAAACGTAAAACAACAGCTAATTCTTAATATTAATGAAAAATATTAAATTAACACTGATCTCCAGTACATGGAGTGCTAGTTACTAGGACACACACACACACACACACACACACACACACACACTTCTTTGCTCCACCATACATTCTATTTGCATCACATCTAGTGACAAATGGCAAGGGCATTAACTTGTTGAGGCTGCAAAGCCGAAGCGATCCATCAGAATAGTCCTGAAATGCAAACACTCAGAGCAGCGGTGGATTGCATAAATCTTCCTCAGAGTCGAGCACAACAGCCACAGAGAGAGAGAGTGTGTGTTTATCTTCGATAGGCATGCAACGCTGCATCACAGTCACACAGGTGAACTCATGCACTCACAAACACACATGTGACATCCTGCGGTGGGTTTTCAGTTCTCGTCCTCATCCCGAGTGGAACTGCTCAACACGGTTTGTGTCTAGATGGTAAACCTTGTCTTCCAAAACACTGCTGCTAGTAAGGTTAAGGTTAAAGCATCATGCATATGCATGGTGGCAAAAAGAGATGAAGTATTGCAAAAGACAAAGCTTCTCTGTGATAGATTTTGGTAGCAATTAATTTGCAAAATCTCATGAGACTTTTCTCAGAACAGGGATTATTATCTAGACAAAACAAAGACATGGCTGATCAAACTGTCAGAGCATTTTTTAATGTCTTATAATCATAATCTCAGTTTCACTACAACAAAATATATAATATCACACTAAAAATATCACGGTATTACCATGTTTTTGGATAAGGAAACATGCAACTATCGCTCTTACAAAAATGGTAAAGTGACGGTATCAAATGGTAGTAACAGTATTTTGATACACTACTGTTTAAATGTTTGTAAATCAGTACGATTAATACTGTTATTCAGCAAGGATGCACTAAATTGATCATAATTGACAGTAAAAATACTGCAAGATTTATTTTTCAAATAAAAGCTTTTGAACTTTCCATTCATCAAAGAATCCTGAGAAAAAAAAGAAAAGAAAAAAAAATCACATTTTCCACAAAAATATTAAGCAGCATCGACATTGATAATAATCAGAAATGTTTCTGAAGGATCATGTGAAACTGAAGACTAGAGTAATGATGTTGAAAATTCAGCTTTGATCACAGGAATAAATTATATTTTAAAATGTAATTATTTTAAATTGTAATAATATTTCACAATTTCTGATCAAATAAATGCAGCCTTGCCTTAAAAAATCTTAACAAACTCAAACTCTTGAACGGTAGCGTATAAACCATTGTACTGAATGATTATTTTCATATTTACATGGCACTCTACGGTATTTAAAAGAATGCTATGCTATTACTGCGGCACACCTTCAAAATAATGTAATTCTGTATGTATTTAAATGTAAATACTATGGTATATATCAAAGTACAATGGCATTACCATCACTGTACCGCCACAGAACTGTTTTGCGAAGGCGTTGTGATGGAATTCAACATCAGAGCCTTGCGTAATGACGAATCTAGGGCAGAATTCACCAATTCCACCCATACGTTGCATAAGATCGCCGCACTCCACTTCCACTGCGGTATCAAGCAGCTCAGATTTTCTAAAGCCATTCAGCGCAGCGCAGCGCAGACAAAGCTTCCTCTTCCTTCATTTATTTATGCACTTCATTAAATTTGCTCTGTTTAATTAGTCTTTTATTGGGCGCCAGTGGAGCAAGGTCTTGTGTCACGTTCACTGGTGTGCTTTTTAACAAACGTGATTCTGACTTCCTTTTAAAAATCTGCTCATATGATCAGTCTATTTTTAAAGGTTATTTTATTGGAAAGAAGATGAAAGTCAAAGGATATTCAGTGGCCGGGGGACTTAAAAGGGCAACTGAAAACCACCCCACAACACTTCACATGACCTCATCAATTCAAGAGATTTAATTAAATGCGTCAGTGTGAATTCCTGCTGCTTAGATGTTTTTCTTCTCAAATGATGTTTCTTTCTCAGCTTGATGTTGTTTTATATATTTCATGAACTACGGCACTTTCTGCAGCGGACGGACCTGCGAAAGACGATCAAAAAAAGATGCACTAAGAAAAAATGCATGTGCAAGATGTGTTTGATGGGGAAGGAGACGAGATTCAGCCATCTGCAGTGCGTTCTTAAAGAGGTGTCTCATTTTTTCCCCACACACACACGACAGATGTTCACTGTGTGATAAAACTCGGATTGGATCCAACCGCTCTTCCACAGGTCATGGAGGATATCTAGCGGATCAGAATTACAGCCTCCGTTAATGAAGTGTCAAAGTTTAGAGTAAATGCACCACTGGAAGAGACGTTTACTGAGGCATTACATTTTAGCACTGAAAAACCTTGCTATCTTGCAAATGCAGTTAGCTTGTTAGTTTGCTGTCATGCAACAATGACTTAAAGGGGTCGTGAACTGCGTTGTTTTATTGTTTTATAATATTTCCTGGGGTGCACTTATAATGTTAATATGCTTTTTACATCAAAAATGGTCATAATTTAGAAATAAAAGGCATTTTCCTACCCTGATTTTAGCCCTCTGATTTGAACGCTCTGTTTTAAGGGGCGTGTCTGCTGTGAGACTTCAGTGTAAACGCCCACTGCTGTGATTGGCTAACATCTTTGCATATGAAATAGCTAAGTATTACTCTCTGGAAAACTTTTAGCACGTTTTTACTATTACAGCTCTCAAGGTTAAATAATCGTGAAAAGTGTTGATTATAGCATTACATTTAGATCTATGGCATTATATTTAGATTGTGGCATAAAAGGTTGCAGGAATGAACATTGTAGCCAATCATAGACATGTTGTTGAGCACATGAAAGCAGTAACGAATGCTTTTATCATACCTAACAGTACCAACACTATGTAAATAAGAGATTTGTTGATTATTTTGGTGCGAGTCCAGAACACTCACGCTGTTTGATTGACAGCTCCAGCGATTGTAAAGGGAGCGTTCTTTGATCGATATCTATAAATAACTTAATCACAGTTTAAATAACTGATTATTTTCATCCTACTAAGAGAAACAATGTGAAATTGACCATTTAGTCACTGGTTTGATTTACTGACAATTAACGATTTTGAGACAAAAACATCTGACTGTAGGACTACATGAATCATTACATATCAGTAAAAACATTTGGTAACACTTTAGTATAGGGAAGATGTATCCACTATTAACTATGACTTTCCCCTCAATAATCTCCTAATTTACTGCTTATTAATAGTTAGCAAGTTAGTTGTTAATTTTAGGTATTGGGCAGGATTAAGAATGTAGAATATGGTTATGCAGAATAAGGCATTAATATGTGCTTTATAATTATTAATAAACAGCCAATATTCTAGTAATATGCATGCTAATAAGCAACTAGTTAAAAGACCCTAAAATAAAGTCTTACCAAACTTTTTTACTCAAGTGTTTTGTGCCGTTCCTGTCTGATCCAATATAGAAGGCAGAGTTTTTTAATTTCAGGCTCTCTGCAAATCCAATGCAGCTACTGTGTTTTTCCACAACCTGGCATTGCACAACATTTTGCACTCTTCAAAGGCATTTTTATCGCTTAGTTTGTTTATCCAGTGTTAGCGTCACATCTGTTATTTACCAACTACTACTTGCTCGAATCAGTGTTTGGATTGTTTGGATATACAGACTAGCAGCTTCTCAATGGTAAATCTGAGCCATCTGATTGTTTAAGTTGAACTGGAAAATAGTTATTTTTTGTGATTTGAAAGTCTAAGGTGCCCTACAGAGTAAACGCAATTAACATACTCAAGGTACATGCCCAGTTTCTCAACAGGTTAATCCTGTAAGTCTTGGCTAAAATTACACTGTTAAATGCAAGACTTGGCTTAACACGTGTCCAGCCCTAAATTAATAACTGCCGATTAATTACGCTTCAATCACACATCGGAACAATTCCAAAGAACATGACTGTGATCTTTAGCTGATCAACATACAAATACTGGAAAATGAAACATCATCTTGCATGAGATCTCTTTAATATCTCAATAGTTTCTCCAAGACAACAATGCATTTAAATGGAGGGCTAATGGAGGCTTCAGATGTTTCTCCTGACAAAAAAACAAACAAACAACAACAACAAAAAAACCCTGTAATCTCTTCTAGAGTTTCAGAAGAGATCTCAAACGATGATTCAGTTTGCAATCAAAAGTCATATCTCAATATGATTTCTCATCATCATCTGAGCATCTTTTCCTCATGGAAAAACATCTGAGGTGAAGTTAATTCTTAAACTGAGAACTTCCTTAAGTCTTGAGCTATGAAAGCGCTACCTCTAAGCAGTGAAATTGTTCCTCTGGGATATTATGTAATCTGGACAAACACTCATTTTAAAGCCCTCCGCTCCTCTTACACAGTTATCCGCTGCTCCTGACACACAATCCTACTGCATCTCCTCATCATGCGCTGCGGTAATTCTGTCCAAATATTTACGGATGTATAGATTAGAATTGAGAAGCTCTTTGAAAGACTCCATTTCCATATTTCCTCCTGCCACATTTGGCCTCAGATGTTTGCGCTGATTATACCAGTATTACAGTGAGTGAACTGAAAGAGAAAACACACAAGTGACTCGTTTGGCCTTCTTGTGTAACTGTGAATAAATGAATCTCATCATGTTTCAGTGTTCACAACAACATACCAAAATAAACAAAGCAGAGGAGAGTGTTCTGATTGTATAACAGTGTGATTATAGATTATTGCATGATATATTAGATTAAAAAAAATCAACCTGCAGTGACAACCAAGAAAAAAAAAGAAAAACAAGAAAAAATTAATTTTTAATAAAAACTATATACGTCACATTATAAAAGTAAAATTGATTGCAAACATCTTTTCACGTTGATTAAAGAGTTGCTCTCTTTTTTCCCAGTGGTCAATGCTCCTCATGCTCTCTGGAGTCTGAACACAGTTAAAGCTGCACTGGGTCAGGAACTATTTACAGGAACGCTGTGGAAAGGGGTTTGGCACAGAAATCCTCAAGGTATATATTATAAATGGCACCACAACTGCAATGTTAAAGGGCAGATGACTAATGACGGACAAGATGAAGCTGAATTTAGACACAATGATGCAGAGTTTCAAACACAACACAGATCAGATCCTGTACGTTGCCTCACCATGGAAGCCTGGAGCCTGACCTACTTAGTGCGGTGACGTTTGTTAGCATTGGGGGGATCTGGCAACCACGCAACACAGCTCTCTCTGTTTTTTCTCGCCGTTTCGCTGTCTGTCTCACATCCGATGGGGCCAAGTCTGCCCACAAGACACTGCTGCCTCTAGCGCAGCCCTTTCATGCAGTCAAATGTTCGTGCAGGGATTTACATGTGCATAAAAATTCAACCATGCCTTAAAAATTCAGCAACTTAAAAGGATTCTGCTCCTATAAAATGCATGAAAAACATAAAGCCAAACATTTCCTCCTAATCTAAAATGTTAGCATCAATAGTTTACAGCTATATTACAAAACCAACTTCAGTGGTATTTGCACGCAACAAACTCTCTGGCACAATGCTACAGTTGCATCTACGTGATTCCTAGGGTGTTTTAGGTCATATCACTGCTAAATATCTGCATGCGCACAGTGTGCACTCACATAAAGCAATAGATACTAGATAGCAAAACTGTTTGATTGTTTATATCATCATCATACAGTATGTAAACCATCCTGTCGCCTAGTTCTAATCTGCTAAATGTGCTAGATATTATAAACATCATGAATTTCTGTAAAGCTGCTTTAAAACTATGTGTATTGTGAAAAGCACTTTACAAATAAAGATCGACTTGACTTGGCTTTTAAAGGCAGAATGTATGATTTTCAGATTCAAATAACATTGCGTCACCTGTCATTGACATCATATCCACGCTACCTTAGTTTTCCGGTTTTACTAATATCGATTTAGATTACTGCAAAGTGCAACAAGTCTCTCATAGCAGCCACCGAGCGAACGCACAGAGTAACATTATAAAATAATTTTCAACACACTCAAATGTATTTAGTATGATTGTTTTAACCATGTAAAACAATGCTGCGTTACCCCACATACGCAACGAAAAGAGCGGAAGCGGCCGACTGCAGCATAAGCATAATAAAAGCTCAGCTGAACTCGAGATCGGTGAGCATCGCAGGTGTCTATCATTAACATTCGCTCCAGCGGCCTCGTCCTTCTCCCATGGCTCTCGACTCGTTCTGCTTCATACCACCATAACGTTAGTAAAACTTTAATACATTATATAATACAGCGATACTGGATTTTGGCGTTCACTTGTACGGTGGCTCTGAACTGTCAAAACACCTCTCAAAATGCTTGCTAAGGATGCAAAAAACGCAGAAAATTGAACCCAGTCCAATTTTTTTTTTTTTTTATGATGGATAAAAGTTTCTGTTTTAATGCTTTACATTTTAATAATCAATCTTATTAATTGAATTAATAAAACTAACATTTTAATCATTTTTATTATTACAATTTTAACAATAATAGGTAAAATGATGAAATGTGCTGTATTTTTTTAAGAAATTCTGTGTTGTCTGTTTTAATTTTTCTGGATTCTATTTTATGAATTAATACAAATTTATTATTAATTGAAAATTCTGGCAATCAAATGAATGCATAAATTTTGCTTTTAATTTGCCAAATTCCATGACATTTCACGTTATACAGTAAATTCCATTTTTATGACTGGATTCCGTCCACACTGTAAAAATCATAAGGGCCTAGACTAAGGATGTAGGCAGCTGAGACAGAGTGCTACCCACAATTCCCTGTGAGCACAGTCTAGGCCTCAGGCAGGGTCAGGTAGAGCTAATGTACACACATGAATACCGACACATGTGAGAACACACACCGTCACACTGGAAAATACACTAACCTCATGTGATCCGTGCACCTCAGAGCCGCGGGCCACATCTCAATCGTTAGCTCATCCTGCACAGAACGGCTTACGGTTCATATATGAATACAGATTACAGCACATGTCGAGTGAATGTGTCCCCCTTAATTAGCACACATATGTGCATTTCTATCACAGATGAGCGTGCATGTGTCCTTGTTAGCCCCACGTTGGGCGCCACATCTCATTGATATTCCCATTATTCTGCACTCTCTAGATCCTAGCGTATTAAAGAAGCAATCAGAGCAATATCAAGCCCTTAAAAGCTCAGTGTGAATCCTCTGATGTCGGATCTGACAGGTCGCTTCTCCTCGGCCGAGGGACTCCGCACGTGAGGAACGACAGATGGTCAACATTAACGTCTACAGCACTTCAAGGTCATCTGCAGTCATTCAGGAGGTAAAGTGGGCATGATTGTGCATGTCTTTCACCAGCTGGTGTAACACTAGAGTAATACCACTTTCACCGGGTGCTTGTCAGAATCAAGGGTGTTTTAATTGCTTGTAAGAGAGGTGAAGGGCCGATATCGTTGCAGGAGTGGGTTCGATTACTGAGGCCGGTGAGCGCCTGCACTAACAAACCTCACAAGAATCGATCATCTATATTGATAGACGGTTGAATGAGCTCCCCAGTGTTGACAGCTATGTGCCTGATCCAGATTTGTACACTATCAACTGTAAATAGTGTGCAAGATTGGAATTAGAGCATCCCAAATCGTAATATATTGAAAATATTATACCAAAAGGATGCAAGGATGTTGTACTACTTCTGATTTTTCAAGTGTGCATCTATGCATGCTAGTCCACTAGGCCATTATTTTCACAACCCACTGTTGTTAGACTTTTCAAGTTGTACAGGGTGAAAATAAAGTTTGCTTTAAAATGCATGAACCTAAAAGTGAAGTAATAATTACTGGTCACACTTTCGATTAGGGTCCAATTCTCACTATTTAACAATTAACTAAGACTTTTGCCTCAATAAACTCCTAATTACTGCTTATTAATAGTTAGTAAGGTAGTTGTTAAGTTTATGTCATCTTACCTGAGCATTCGAATGCACAAATATTTTCATAATAACATGAGCCAACTGGAATGAAGAAAATGATTGATATTCAAAATGGTAAGCAACTGTTGCTTTGTTTATGGTTTATGACTAATGACTAATATTTACATTACGCCTCCACTGTCGTTTTGCTTTTTATGGAAATAAAAACCATTTAATTCAGTTGGATAAAGGTCACTTCAATCCCATCCAGCTCATCAGACATGAGCTGCAAATTGGTATGTAGTGCAGCAGGAATAAGAGTTCACTGGTTACGTGACGAGTGTAAGTGACAAGATGACTGACAAGACCATGGCGGAGGATTCGTTGCACAACAGAGCTTAAGCGTCCGACAAATGTCTTATCTTGTAGAATGCATGCTCAGCACCGCCACTCCCTATTCACAGAGCATGCACGAAAGCGAAAGTAAAACGCAAGTGCGCATTCAAATGTGATTTCAATACCCTGCATTGTTATATATTGGTCTGAAGAGACTCATATGAAATCATACAGGAGAGAAGCCAGTCAGTTGAGTTTGAGGCAAAACATTTTACAGTGCTTGCGTATTGAGTGCTTTTACTGCATATGATAATTCATACTCAGAAAGTAGAACTGAAATGACATTCATTACAAGATGATTAATTAAAACATTTCAAAATGCACCTGCAGACTATTTTTCTAGTCATGTATTTCGTCATTGAGGATATCTTAAAAATACAGTGTAAAAATCTCATCTTGTTCTCGTGAACTTAATCTTGTGTCTCGTTTCGTCTCGTGAGCCAACTGTCTTGTCACACCCCTAGTAGCTTTACAAGCTGCTCTGGAGTCCAGACCTGGCTAAAGTGTGGCTACGCAGGACTAGCACTTGGTAATCACCAGTGAAGTGCATGCTTTTAGTGCACATTATAAGTATGTAAACTGGGCTGCAGTCTTGCCATTAATTAACCAAATATTGTAGCTAAAAACCAATGTTTAAAAAGGGTCATATAATAAGAAATTGGGTCTTTTTCAAAAATCTCTTTTAAAACAAGAGAGATTGAAAACTATAGTCATAGTGTAGTCAAACAGTCATGAAAAGCTAAATTATGACCTTTTTGTCATCATAAGTGGAGCGTATGGACAAACTAAATGATGCAATGTATGATATGAACCTTTTAAATGACAGTTGTGAGAATCTCTGATAGATCGCGTCTCAAACAGAGCCACGCAGAGCGAGCACTTAAAGTGTGAATTGATAAAAACAGCAGGTAAGGAGGAATGCAGAGTCACGTTGCCATGGCAACTGCCTGCACACGAAGACAAAGGCTATACCTCTTCACGAGCGAGAAGGCGGTCGGAGGCGATGAGGGCTGGCACGCAAACACAAATACGCTCTCGCTCGCCAAATGAGAGTTCATGCGTTTACCTATCCACCTCACAAACCTAGGGCTGAGAACACAACTTTCGCATTCTAGCGAGGGTGTGCGGCGCACATTTCTCTTTATATCAACAGTATATATTTACGATATGTTCAGTTTCCAAGCACAAGCATCTTTTGATGCTTGTTAAGGTGTTAAAAATGTAACTTGCCAAGAACATGTTCAGACAATATTTAACCCTCAAATCAAAAGACAAAAAAATTATTTTGCATAAAGAAAATTAAGGATTGTGACATTTTCCTCTCAAATTTTCATTACTTTTTGCATTCATTCAAAAATAAACATATACATATATATATATATATATATATATATATATATATATATATATATATATATACATATATACATATATATATATATATATATATATATATATATATATATATATATATATATATATATATATATAAATTGTAAATTATTTGGCATCATATTTGTTGCTTTAATTTGAGCTAATTTAAATAAAAAAATAATAATTTTATTACAGTAATCAGAATCTCACCATTGAGAATAATATTAATAAATGAAAATAATTATTAATAATTAATTATGAGAATATGGAAGAAGAAATAATATTATCAAAATAATGTTTGCAAAAAAAAAAAAATCCTAATCATTTATTTTATTTTAAGCAAAATATAACTTTTTCCTTTTGATTTCGAGATGAGCTGTGACCTGGATATGTTTTCATAAGATTTACAACCTTTAACTAATCATCTTAGCTAACTGTTAGAGTTAATAGGCACAAGTTTATATTCAGTGCAGTCATCGCTGATAAGATGCTTGCATAATAATTAACTCAATGCCAGTTTAAAAAGTGTATCAAAATGACTAGAGTGCACCATCTTGATCTGAAATAGGGCTGTTCAACGATAATCGTGATTATCGTGTACAAAATAAGAGTCTGTGTTTATGTAATAAATGTGTGTTTGTTTTGTGTATAATTATTATGTATATATAAATAAACATACATTCATGTATATATTTCAGAAAAATATCTTATATTTCTATAAAAAATATTTGCATTTTTATATAATATAAATATATAAAATATATATATATATATATATATATATATATATATATATATATATATATATATATATATATACACACACATGCATATATTTCTTAAATATATACATGTATGTGTGTGTATTTATATATACATAATAATTATACACAGAACAAACATACATATATTACGTAAACACAGACTCTTATTTTGTACACGATAATCACGATTATCGTTGAACAGCCCTAATCTGAAACTAGCTTTTCTCTCAGGAAAGATTCAGTGACGCATTTACAAACGTAGTACAGAAGCGATTGAACATTCAGTCACGCTACAAATACAGTGGTTTGCATACTGAGCAGTTCAATCGACACACAGTGGTGAAGGCAGAACACCTCCTCATCTCTCAAGCCTCTGAATCTGTCTGTTCACCTTCCATCGGGGATTAATGATGACAGCCCATGAAATGAGCTCGAACCTGCTCCATCTACTCAAATCCCACCTGAAACATTAAAGTAGACGCATCAGGTAACCCTTACATAACATACTGCAGCTGTACTATGGTACATTGATGGTATCAGATGGTAATATTTTTAGATGTATCATGGCACCAATATACATGATAATTACATACTTTTTTAGTAGTGAAACATACATGATAGTGAAAACTGTACTGTGGAAGCAGCATGGTACAGTGGTGACATATTTACCATGGTACTGAAATTCATGTACCATGGCATTTACATAATACATTAAAGTACATTCAAAATTGCATGGTAGCATCATAGTAATTGTCTAAAACCCCATGGAAATACCGTGGTACTTTTTTTTTTTTTTTTTTTGGTATTGAAGCATACATGATATTCCAATGAAACCCATTACAAAATTTACCATTGTAGAATTACGGTTTCATATTTACAATGGTATTGAAATTCATGTAATACTGTGAAACTTTTTTTTTTTTTTTATAAGTGATATAATCATTGTTCATTGGTTTATTCACATATCATGGTACTCTAAGGTTCTTCAAAGAAAAAAAATACACATACAAGAGTTTTTTTTTTTTTTTTTTGTGGATGTTTTAGACATTTACCATAGAAGTAACATGGTATTTTTGGAAGTACATTGGCATACCTACTAAACACCATTCAAAGTTACAAAGGTTAGTTTTATCTTGTATAGTATTTCCATTGTACATGTCTAAAAAACAATAAATGTAAAAAAAACACTGTACTTTTTTGTAATGATCATTATTCACTGGTTGTTTGTGAACTGAATTATTCACATATTCATGTATCATGGTATTATTATTGTACTCTACTGTAATAATACACTATATACACAAAAAGTACTCTGGTACTATCATAGTTTTTTGGACATTTATCATAGTAGCACCATGGTATTTTTGGAAGTACTTTGGCATACCTATTAAAACACCATTCAAAGTTACAAAGATTAGTTTTATCATGCCCAAAAGGCATGGTATTTCCATTGTACATGTCTAAAAAAAAAACAAACAAACAAACAATACATGTAAAAAAAACATGGTACTTTTTTGTAATGATCATTATTCATTGGTTGTTTGTAAACAGAATTATTTACATATTCATGTGTCATAGTATTATTATTGTAATAATACACTATATAAACATAAAATACTCTGGTACTACCTTTTTTTTGGACATTTACCATAGTAGCACCATGGTATTTTTGGAAGCACTTTGGCAAACATACTAAATAAATGTTTTACTATGAAATGGCAAAATCATGCCAAAAAAGCATGCTATTTCCATGATACATGTCTAAAAATCCACTGAATTAAAAATGTAGCACATTGTGAAATTTTGTTAGTAAACTTTCAATAATACTCCATCTTATAAAGTTTGACATGCTCACAGATCTCTATGGCTGTGGAAAGCTCTATGGCATATCAGCACCTGCAACAGTACTATTTGTTGAAAATGATGTGGGATTTGGAGGCGTTATGTACGATCAGAGCGACGGGCAGGTGGGGATCAGATGTGCTTGCAGAACTAAAGGGATTAGCGACCACTACAGAACAGATCTGTTTGATGTTGACACTCTCTCCCAGAGGCCCGCGACAGACACCGAGACCTGCTCACTTCACACAATGACAACACAATGAAGCCAAATATATAAGCGGAAAGCATGAATGTGAGCGCTGCTGGCCTGTGCAAAACTGATGCTAGAATGTTTTATGTGGTTGCCAGGGTGTTGCTATGCAGTTGTTAAGTGCTGGTTCTTAAATCTCTGGCTCAGGAGCATCCTTCAATGCAAGTCTGTTGGATTTTTTTACCCGTTTTATCATCCAGAAGGGGAAAATGGTGCATTTGATCACAAACTGAACTTTAATACTTGGTGATAAAAATGTGTTCAGTCCTCTAACACTAAGCAATAACAACTGTACAAGTGAATTATGGTCCACAATATTAAAAATAAAGGATCTTTAATGGTTCTTACTGTGGTTCAGTAATGGATCTTGATGTTTAGGTTAGTGATGGGAGAAACGAAGCTTTTCAAAACTTTTAATTATTCACTGTTTCAAAGCGCTAAAAATGCCACATGCTGGTCAGAACAGTGTAAATGTAATGACAACTCAGCCAAAACGCATAAACACCTTTTACAAACCAATTGTGTGATCTATTAAATGCAATTAACAAATCATCTTATACCATTAAATAATAAGTGTCTGTAAAATATGTTATTTTATTAAAGGGATCATGACATGAGAAATTAAATTTGCCTTGACATATAAGAGGTGGGGTTAAAACATCATGCAAGTTTCAGAGCTTAAAACGTCCTCATTATAAACAAAGCATTTATTTAATCAAGCTCCAAAAATGGCTCGTTTTGATATTGGGTGACCTGTGGTGTCACACGGACAAAACATTTGCATATGCCCGCCTCCAGAGCAAGACAACGACGAATAGTTATACATCATTGCACCATAGGCTCCGCCCGCTGGCGTTCAGCCACTTAATAGCTGACATTTGCCTACGCTGGATGTGAGCGTCACATCACGTCACGTCAAAAGCAAATAGAAGCCATTATAATCACTGACACTGTATACATTGGATACAGTATACAGATGAGCGTTCAGTTTTTGACATACTCCATGCATCTATGATTCTTCTACAGCATCAGATGGTTAAATTAATTTAGTTTTAGGAGTAAGGACTCCAGCATTTAGTCTCAAATCTGTGAAATATTCCAACAGGGCTGGACTCTGAGATCAGAGCATTGATCTTTGCTCTGGCCAGTGTAATAAGAGAAGATATCTGGATGTTGTAGCCTGAGGATAAACCAGTAGAACTGATCCCTTATCTGGAAGACTGTGATAGGGTTCCCGGCGGTTTGGGATGCATCCAAACTGCTTGAGCATAAGTGGATTTAAAGCTCAGTGTGTCAGTATGACGTGCTGTAGTGCAGTTGCTCTTATTATTTGTGGAATAAACTTACTGCACAGGAAAATTAGAAGCATGTTTATGTAATTCTGTTCAGTTACACCACATGGTATGATTGCACTTTATAATGGCTTTCACTTTAGCTTACATTCTATAATGCATTAAAAAATAGAAAGGCAATGAAACTCTGAATCATATATATTCACTTTCTGAATGTCCATAACATTCATAATGTTATTTTCTCCTAGGACCAAACATGTCCTTTGGTTTGGACCTATGTCTCCTGTCTCAATTTATGTTATCAAACAAAACTATTTCCAACATACTAAAGGTGATCAATACCTGAAGTACAGGTCAGGGAAGAATTTTCACTATTATAATGGCTTCCAAGACCACTGGACATTTACTTTTATGCATTTGGAAGATGCTTTTATCCAAAGTGACTTACAAAAAAGCAACAGTGCTTGTATTACAAAATACCTGGTTCTTGAAACATAAGGTCCTGATCTGGACCTCAAGTGGTCTAGTTTGGGTGTGAGTCTAGTCTGGATGTTGACATTTTTAAAAATAAATGTCATCATTAAAGGATAAATGTCCTCTTTTTTAAAGAAATGTATACTTTTATCTAATAAAGACACATTAAATTGCACAAAAGATTTCTATTTCAGAATGATTTCTGAAGGATCATGTGACACTGAAGACTAGAGTAGTGATGCTAAAAATTCAGCTTTGATCACAGGAATAAATTCAAACAAAAATCTTCTGAAAATAAAATATTCTTGTTTGATTCCTTTAGGGCTGGATCTAACTTATGATAAAAATTTCCTTAGCCAAGGGGTTCCTGTATATCAGACCTTCCCAACAGGGATTCGCAAACTGACAGGTATGCTAGTCCTAGTGTTAGTGGAAAGCATGTTCACCCTCTTAAAACGTGAAACAGGGAAGCGTGACAGAAGACTGCATCCCGCTTTTGAGGACAGACAGCGAGTGACGGCTTCTCTTCTCTGAATGTAAATTACAGCTTCACCTGTCACTCAAAATCAACCAAGGGCATCATGAGAGAGAGAGAAAGAAAGAGCGAGAGAAGCACACAGAGAGAATATTGCTGCTCCTTCCCTCCAGTCTCACTCAGCATGATTGTTTTTTAAGTGTTTTAAACATATGTTGAGGAAAGAGAGTCTTTGAAACATGACGGAGGTCCCACAGGGGTCCACAATCACATCTGCTCATTCATTCGAGTGGATGCAATCATATACTGTTTATAAATCCTGCAGCCGGGTGGTGCTGCTCTAATACAGTGATGATTAATCATATATATTTACAATGTTCAGGGCTTCAGAGTTAACTAGAACGTGACTGGCATGTTACAAATCCCTGAACTGCTTGTTGACTTGATTGCACGATTTGAAACATAAAATATGCCAAAACACCATGAAATGGTTTAACAAATACAATATTCCTTCTTTTCTTGATGTACTTCATACTGAAACAAGAAAAGCAACTTCTGAGCATTTACAAAGACATTATTTGCAGAATATATCTATTTTAAACAGCGAAACAAGATATTTAAGAATGTTCATCTGCTAAAAGGTGTACTTTAAGAGTACTCTAGTATACAGATGAGATCGAAACTACAGACATAGACAATCACAAAACTTCAATTTTAATTTCATGGGGTCTTTAAGAGATCATACAAGCATATGTTTGATAAACCTGTTTTTCCTGTGTTTTTCCCCTACTGAAATCTGACTGCTGGAGACACTTCATGACTGATGGAAATAACATCAGTGTCCATCACTGAAACTCTCCCTGAATTACCTGAATTATTCATACACACCATTAGCTTTTACTGTAAGCTCTCCCACAGATGAGGAGATTTACACTCAAAGTCTAATTTTATACAACAGCAACATCAGAGAAACAGAGAGTGAGTTTTATCATCCACCAAGCTCAAACTCTCAAGCTCAATCGGTCAGAAAATAAACATAAGTCATTTCCAAATAATAATTATGCCCCTTTCTACAAAATGCAAAATAGGTCTCTGATGTCCCCAGAGTGTGTGCAGTATGTGACGTTTTAGTCCAAAATACCCTACATATCATTTTTTTTTTTGCTTTTTATTGCATGCTCCGGCATACAGGTGTAGGACAGATTGCCAGAACACCAGCAACAACAAAACAGGACAATCTCACGCACTGAAAATGTCAGAAACTCAGTAGCGGTGTTCAGCCTTATACATTCAAACCAGAGTCATTGAAAAGACCCTACTTTGTGAAGCAGTCTGGTGCAAAATCATTGGCACAAACATATAAGATGTTACAGATTTTCTTAGGGACATTTCCTTCGAAAATGAAATTTAACCATGATGTACTTAGTGACTCAGATGGCGGGAGTCTATGGAGACTCTTATGTGCATTGGTACATCCCAAAACACAACACTTGTAATGCCTCTTTGGCGCAGACATTTTACAACTCCAGCTGCTACAGGGAAGATACATAAATGGTGGATTCTGTGCTTCTCACTCAGGGCTGTGTCTATGCTAATAGGGCAGATCGTCACCGGCTGTGGGCGGGGCTTCTCCCTACGAAGACGTTATCGTAGAGGGAATCTGAATAAGCTTGTTTGAAGAAACTGCTTTTGATTTACGGGAATTATAAAAAAAATGAGTGAGTTTTTACCATTATAGGCTGGTTGTTCTCACACACTGTGGACACACATCTGTGTTCAAACACCTTATAAAAGTGAATTTTGCATTATAGATTCCCTTTTTGCATAATAGGCTTGTTCTGAGACACTGCTTATGATTTATGGGGATTAAAAAAAGGAGTGGTTGGATTTTTATCATTATAGGGTGGTTGTGTACACACACTGCCAACACACATTTATGTCCAAACACCATGCAAAAGTGAATTTTAATGGTATCAGGTGGAGATATATTCATAATCTAGTGTAAAAATATATTTTTCTTAAAGGTTTGTGCCAACAGTGTTAAGCTCTACATGACTATATTTATAGTAATCCCTCAGTTTTAGCATCATTGCTAACCCCTGCTCCCTCATTAGGCTCCATGTGAAGTATGTGTGTGGCGTAATGGAGAGTTGGGCATCAGTCGGAGGCAGGCAGAGTTTGATCCCTCTCTCTCATGCTGACCAATTACCCAGCATTCCTTTAATTCTCCTCCAGTAGCTCCATATATCCCTCCCCATCTGTCTGTCATCCAGCTGTCCCCATGCAGCACCAATTACAAACTCCTCTTATGGATTTAGACAGGACTATTTTTGAAACCTGCTGTGGGAGGACACATACTCCAGACTGGAAACATCTCTCTAGTGACATTTTCCTGTCCATCACATCTCTGAGTGGCCGGACATTAGGCTGGTATGTTCAGATGTATTCATGTGTTTGAGCGACACAGTTTAAGGAGGCAACTAAAAAACATTATGATCAGATATTTTTAATGACGGCACTTGTATGAATTACATTTGTGTGTTTAAAGTCACCATGAAACCCATTTTTAATGGAATATTGCAGTATTTAGTATAAATGATTTATCCGTGTACATCATTATTTATATTTAAATTAATGTGTCTTGTAATCTTTATCAGAATAACTTCCCCTCCCTCTTGCAGTGACATCTCTTCTCTCCTCTGATGACGTGTTTACTGTTGCGAGGGCGTGGCAACCTGTCACTCACATGAGATCCACCAATAGCAAACCACAACCATTCAGTCAATTCCCCATGGTCAAAATCAAGCCCCACCCTACATTTTTTCTTTGTTTTACTTAGCTATATGTTACAATAGGAAAAAAAAGACTCTATGTACTCAAATATACAGGTAGTGAGGAAGTGAGATAGTATGTGCAAAGTCTTCAGTATGTTAGGAAGCTGGGTCAATGGGAACTCACATTCACAGGAGAAGCATCAAAACAACTGATGCATTCATGCCAATCAAACCAAGCACACAACAATACAAAGAAAATATGTAAATATATAATTAAACGAGTCGCAATTTGCACACACAGACACGCAACTCACTTCCAGGCAATTACACGCGCACAGATATCCACCCCTAAAGCTATCGGGACAGAGACAGCAACATAAACACACACACAGTTATCATTCATGGCAAACACACCTCCACTCTCATCGACAGTCATGGCGCATTGAAAAGAAGAACTGAATGCACAGAGAGAGATAGAGGGGGAAGAAAAAACATTATCCTGCAAACAGGCACGGCTCCATCGCTGGGGAAATGCCTTGGCACTGTAGATTATTACTTAAAATCATCTGCCCAAACGCTTTCTTGCAAATCAACTGGGAAGGGGGGGCAAGGAAAGACGATGTTTTCCACTGAACAAGGTTAGAAGCGAGACCCGCTGGCGCCCGTCCAGCGATGGGTAACCATGGAAATGAGCATTAGCTCGATCTGAGGAGAAGCAAATCGTTCCTGGAAGTACGTGTGCACCCACAAATGATGGAGGTGGATCAGTTTGGTGTCATTAGGGGTGCTTTCTAAGGCAGCGTCACAAAGTTGCTGAGGATTTGTCGGCTGCATATCCATGATGTGAATCTCCCATTCCAGCACATCCCAAATGTGCTCTACTGGATTGAGATTTGGTGACTGTGGAGGACATTTGAGTATAGTGAACTCATTGTCATGTTCAAGAAACCAGTTTGAGAGGATTTGAGCTTTGTGACATGGAGCGTTATCCTGCTGGAAGAAGATGGTTCACTGTGGTCATAAAAGGATGGACATGGTCAGCAACAATACTCAGGAAGGCTCAATTGGTACTAAGAGGACCAAAGTGTGCCAAGAAAATACCCATTACACCATTACACCAGCAGCAGCCTGAACCGCTGATACAAGGCAGGACGGATCCATGCTTTCATGTTGTTTACACCAAATTCTGACCCTACAATCTGAATGTTGCAGCAGAAATCGAGACTCATCAGACAAGGCAACGTTTATCCAATCTTCTTTTTCAGTTTTGGTGACCCGTGTGAATTGTAGCCTCAGTTTTCAGTTCTTATCTGACAGGCTCTTCTGCAGACCTCAGCTGCAACGAGTGCTTATTTGAGTTATTGTTGCCTTTCTATCAGCTGAACCAGTCTGGCCATTCTCTTCTGACCTCTGGCATTAACAAGGCATTTTCACTCACTGGATATTTTGTCTTTTCCTGACCATTCTCTGTGAACCCTAGAAACCCAAACCCAACCTCCCAGAACACACTAGCAACTACACAGCAACATCCTGGAAACCATCCAGAACACCCAAGCAACGTTTTGCACAAGCAGGTAAATTTTCTTAGTTTATTGCTGTTGTCAAGAAACGCCCCGAAAGCACACAGCGGATCAAGCTGTCTTCAGGTTTTATTAAATTGGCCCAATTCTGTTCTGAATCCCAATAGCTCGCATCTCACTAACCACCACATCCTCTCAAAAACCCTTCAGACATCCTAATGCTGCTTGCAAGCACATGGGAAACTTGTTTTGGACCCAGAAAGCTGATATGATTCGACGACAACAATCTAATGCATTTTCAAACTGACATTTCTGGACTGGTTTGGCAGATTTATATCAGAGGGAGAAAGAGGCCAAGAAAGAAACGTGGGTGTTTGCAATCGTAAAGTATCTGTGCTGAAGACGTTACAGTAATTAGACTCGGGTACTGCAACACATTCGGAGCTTTAAATGACATCTGCGTGTTACACAACTGTGCCAAACACTTTTTGTTCTGCTGTTCTAATGATGAGAGTGAATCATATCATATAACCTTGAAATGGAAAAGGTTCAATTCATTCGCTCTGTTTAAACTGGAGACTCTTGATTAGTCGCTCTATGGAGAGCAATGACAAATAGAGCTGGAAACACATATACACTGTTATCTATGCAAGCAGGTCATACATACACACAAGAGACATTTTTGAGCACATTAATGTTAATGTATAATATGCCTACAGACGTCGACAGGCTGCATTTAAGGGTAAATCCAGCTAAAACCAGTTTCTAGCTGTAAATATAAATATATTTACACACACAAAGACAGATAGATAGATAGAATGACAGACAGACAGATAGATAGATAGATAGATAGAATGACAGACAGACAGATAGATAGATAGATAGATAGATAGATAGAATGACAGACAGACAGACAGGCAGACAGACAGATAGATAGATAGAATGACAGACAGACAGACAGATAGATAGATAGAATGACAGACAGATAGATAGATAGATAGATAGATAGATAGATAGATAGGTAGATAGATAGAATGACAGACAGATAGATAGATAGATAGATAGATAGATAGAATGACAGACAGATAGATAGATATATAGAATGACAGACAGATAGATAGATAGATAGATAGATAGATAGATAGACAGACAGACAGGCAGGCAGACAGATAGATAGATAGAATGACAGACAGACAGACAGACAGATAGATAGATAGATAGATAGATAGATAGATAGATAGATAAATAGATAGAATGACAGAAAGATAGATAGATAGATAGATAGATAGAATGATAGATAGATAGATAGAATGACAGACAGATAGATAGATAGAATGACAGACATACAGACAGACAGACAGATAGATAGATAGATAGAATGACAGACAGATAGATAGACAGACAGCCAGACAGACAGATAGATAGATAGACAGAATGACAGACAGACAGACAGACATATAGATAGATAGATACAAGGACAGATAGAAGGACAGACAGACAGACAGAAAGATAGATAGATAGACAGAATGACAGGCAGACAGATAGATAGAATGACAGACAGAAAGATAGATAGATAGATAGATAGAATGACAGATAGATAGATAGAATGACAGACAGACAGATAGATAGACAGTCAGAATGACAGACAGACAGACAGAGACAGATAGATAGATAGACAGACAGACAGATAGAAAGACAGATAGATAGATAGACAGATAGATAGAATGACAGACGGACAGACAGACAGACAGATAGATAGACAGAACGACAGACAGACAGACAGACAGATAGATAGATAGACAGACATACAGATAGATAGACAGAACGACAGACAGACAGATAGATAGATAGATAGACAGACAGATAGATAGATACATAGATAGATAGAACGACAGACAGACAGACGGATAGATCTTAACAACAAAGCTGAGAACATGTTCTTATTCCCATTACTCAAGAGCTGACTGATTCTACTACAGTACTCACCGTAAGTATCTAGTGTCATAACAGGACTTCCTGTGTAGTGCGTGAAGGGAACCACTACAGCGCAGTGATGTCATATATTATTTAGCCTTTTGGGCTCCTTGTTTATTCACAGTCCTCGTCAACCACCTCATTATTTCACTCTCTACCCATCTTATTTCCGCTCCTATTCAGTTTTAAATGGGTCTCCTAAACTCTTGAGCAAACGCACACACGTCTTGGCCTTGGTGGTGAGCAAAGCAGTTGGCAGCTCCATTGCGACAGCGGTAACTATGGCGATAACACTGAGGAGAACTGCAAAACATCTCTCCTACATGCTCGCACCTACATCCACTGCATTTCTTTAAAACATGACAAATTAAGTGCACTCAGTGAATCTCACGAAAACATGTCCAGGGCGTATTTCACCCAAAAACTAGAGGAAAGAAAAGAAGAAATTATATTTTACATAGCCTATTTTAGGGCTTTGTGACATTTTTTTAAGCACATTTTCTTCCAAAATTATAACTATTGTAATGTATTCAGACATTTTATGTAAAAACATTCTAATTGATTCACTATTTTATTGTATTGGTGTAAAAATGCTGCTAATTTAAATTTAAAAACACCAAAGACAGTACAACAAATACAATCATGATGCATAAATATTTTTACAATTTAAATAGTGCATCACATGGATAAACGTTTGTAAATGTAAATAAATAAATAAATTAACATGAGCAATTAAAGACATTTAAGTCATCAGTCCAGAATTAAAAGGAAAAAAGCAGAACACGTTAAACGTTTTAAGGTTGACATAATTACCTCAGAATTAGTATTCATTACCATCACCTTTACTGTAGGGCTCATTTTTAATTAAAATAGACTTTTCCTCTTTCAAACCCATTAACCATTTGACATATGGAGTGTGTGTTAGATTATGCTGTCCTCATTTTAAATCACATTTAGACTCACTACAGCAGCTAAAGTCACACATAAAAATGTCAGAATGTTACTGTAATGCTTACAAAATATCAAACGAATACTGCAAGATCGTTTCTCTTCACAAATGTCACTTTTCTTCATAATTTTTGCTCAGTGTGAGGAACAACAGGTGAGAAGAATCAACATGATCCACTAATCACAAACAAACACAGATCTTTCTTTTGGCTTCATTAAAATCAACGGTTTTAGCATTGCAACGTCTTTTCGAAGTATTTTATATCTAATGCAGTGACAAAAAGCGTATCTTGGTGCCAGTTAAACACTGGGGCTCCTGTGACACATTAAGAGAATCGCTCTGCTGAAACAGAGGGCCGCTCACGGGCTCTTACAGCCTTAACTAAACATTATTAAAGACCTTCAGCAGACACTGCAGCGAGAGAATGAGGGAGCGACAAAAGAGAAAGAGAGATAGGTGGACGGGACAGTCATTAACCCCTCTGTGAAGAGAATCAGAGCGAGTGAGGACAGAATAGATACACAGGGAGACATTTGGACCCCTTAAAGAAAGAAGCATCAAATCAGTCTTTCTGAACTCTGACACTACGATTCTATCACATCCACAATACCAAATCATTTCTCTCCCTCTCTCTGTGTCATCTATCTTCCCTTAAACCATATTTTCAGACTGTTTCCTCGATAAAAGTGAGGGTGTAATGAGGATAACAGGACACTGTAGGACTATTGTGATCAGTACAACCCATTCAAATGTGTCTTGAAACATGCAAGAATCAGCATTTGATGCAATTGCTGACATAACAGCTTGGTAGTAAAAAATAAATAAATAAATAAATAAATAAATAAAATGATTATCTTTTTGGAAATCATGAGAGTTTTATCTTATATCTTTAAAAAAAAAAAAAAAAAAAAAAAAAAAAATTATATATATATATATATATATAAATAAAGAAATTAATATTTTTATACAGCAACGATGCATTAATTTGATAATAAAGACATTTATAATGTCACAAAAAAAAAACTATTTAAAAAAAGTTTTGTTCTTTTGAACCTTCTATTCATCAAAGAATCCTGAAAAACAATGTATCACGTTTCCACAAAAACATGAAGCAGCACAACTGTTTTCAACATTGATAATAATCAGAAATGTTTCTTGAGCAGCAGATCATCATATTAGAATGATTTCTGAAGAATCATGTGACACTGAAGACTGGAGTACACTGTAAAACCTGATAAGTTATGGTAACTTAAACCATTTGACGAAACTGATTGCCTTAAACTAGTTTTAAAGTTTTAAAACCAATAAGTATGAGTACTTAAAGTCACTTATATTTTAGTAATGTTTAGTCAATCATTAGAGTACACTCAACTTAAAGATTTTAAGTTTATTCCACTCATTCGGTTTGAATTCAGGTAACAAATTTAACTTAGTCTTAACAACTATTTAGCTACTTAAATGGGATGAGGAAACCGATTGCCTTAAAGTATTAGTTCACTTCAGAATTCAAATTTCCTGATAATTTCTTCACCCACATGTCATCTAAGATGTTTGTCTTTCTTTCTTCAGTTGAAAATAAATTAAGACTTTTGAGGAAAACATTCCAGGATTTTTCTCCATATAGTGGACTTCACTGGGGTTCAACGGGTTGAAGGTCCAAATGTCAGTTTCAGTGCAGCTTCAAAGAGCTCTACATGATCCCAGACGAGGAATAAGAGTCTTATCTAGGGAAACAATTGGTCATTTTCTAAAAAAAAAATAAAAAATACATACTTTTTAACCACAAATGCTCATCTTGCACTGCTCTGCAATGCTCCACGCATTACATAATCATGTTGGCAAGGCAAGGCAATTTTATTTGTATAGAACATTTCATACACAATGGTAATTCAAAGTGCTTTACATAAAGACGAACCAAATAAAAATGGAACGCATAAGAAATAAAAATAACAGTAAAAACAGAGAATACCGCTATCTGGATGGAAGAGTTAGGAAGTTTCAGGGAGTTTTTTGTTGTCGAGTTTAGTTATTCAGGGATAACTGAACTCAACTTTGTTGTCCGTCAGAGTGGATCTAAATGGATCTATCCATCAGGGCGGATCTAAATGGATCTTCCTCACGCTGAAGGGATAATTCAACTTTTTTGTCCGTCAGAGCGGATCTAAATGGATCTATCCATCAGAGTGGATCTAAATGGATCTTCCTCACGCAGAGGGATAACTGTAAAAATATTCATATTTGTCAGGTGGCTGTGCGTTTAAACAGTACCCTTACAGACAAATCTTCCTGGACTAACTCTATCCAGAGCTCCATCCAGGGATAACTCTACTCAACTTTGTTGTCCGTCAGAGCGGATCTAAACGGATCTTGTAAAGGTCACGCATGACGTGGGCGGAAGTACCGATCCAGTGTTTACAAAGCGAACGTGAAAAGACTAAGTCAGACGGCCTTTACAAAAAAAGGTAAAACAATGATGTTGGATGATTTTGAAGTTGGAGGAGAAAATGAGATGAGTTTTTCGCCCTACTTCCACCTACATCATGCGTGACCTTTCCAACGTGATTATGTAATACGCGGCGCATCGCAAGACGAGCATTTGTAGTTAAATAGTATATAAATTTTAATTTTTTTTTTAGAAAATGGCCGATTGTTTTGCTAGACCCTTATTCCTCGTCTGGGATCATGTAGAGCTCTTTGAAGCTGCATTGAAACTGACATTTGGACCTTCAACCCGTTGAACCCCAGTGAAGTCCACTATATGGAGAAAAATCCTGGAATGTTTTCCTCGAAAACCTTCATTTCTTTTCGACTAAAGAAAGAAAAATGGGTGAGTAAATTATAAGGAAATTTTAATTCTGAAGTAAACTAATCCTTGAAATGGTTTAAGTTCACCAAAGTAGTAAAGTTACATAAGACGTTGGTACAAAGCAATGATGACAGAACAGGATGATGCTGAAAATTCAGCTTTGATCACAGGAATAAATTATTTTAAAACATATTCAAATAGAAAATGGCTATATATATTTCACAATATATCTGTTTTTACTGTATTTCTAATCAAACAAATGCAGCCTTGGTGAGCATCTTCTTTCAAAAACATTAAAAAAAAAAAAACATTTGCACACATAACAATTGCAATCCAAACAAACAGGTCCACTAGTTATGAAAGCCTCTCATCAATCCAAAGCATCCAAATCGTAATGTCGCCTGTTGCATTAAAATGTGGTCTAGATTGGTTTTGGAACAGAGCTACAGACCTTCATAAGACACAAGACTGCCGCGTCTACATCACTACATGACAACTGCATTAATCATCAGAGTTCACACTGTAAAACAGTGACTGATCATCCCTGTGTCACTGTACAATCCTCACAGCCACAGCGCCAGGAATCATGCTGACAAATAGCACAATAACCTCTTATCTCTGAAAGACTCATCCACAGTCCTTCTCTGTCTATCTCTGATATCCTCCAATGTATCACTCTGTTGATAAGCACTGACTGCTGCTTCACAGGGGAAGGTCAAGTGATGAAAAGAGAAACATAATCACTAAAACTAGATTTTTTTGTTATATTTTATAAAGAAAATCATTCTCACTGGAATGATGCTAGGGTGTTGCTACAGTTGCAGTATGTTCTAACATCGCTATATGGTTTCTAGAGAAAATTTATTTTAAATATATTTTCAAGCATAACAAATGTACATGCACTAATCCAATCTAACTGAGTGAAAATCAAAGTGTAATTATTAGTTTATTTCCAGAGCTGTAGGGGGGGAGAAACACACCTCTGTTGCATTCCCTCAGTGAAGAGCCGCTATTGTTACCATGACAGTGATGAAGATTTATGCAATGCCGACTGGATAGATGAGATTACAGAGCACTAAAAGTCACACATCAGTGAACACAATCTTATAGTGACAGGTCAGGACACTCTCCTGGAGTCCTTCATGTCACCGGAAGACGCAAATGAAATAAAATGGAGCAAAACAAAATAATAAATGAAATGGTTTTTTTTTATAGATGCTAATAGGCCAATACAGAGTTCCAGCTACTGAAATGCACGAAGCATGAGCTGTCTTTATTTCTCAAAACAAACAAATAAATATATAAATTATATTATATATTATATAAATATTAGTGCTGTCAAATCGATTAATCGCATCTAACTTAAAAGTTTGTAAATATATGTGTGTGTGTATTTATGTATGTATATATATATATTAGTGCTGTCAAACGATTAATCACATCCAAAATAAAATATAAATGCACATGCATGTATATATTTAAGAAATATTTACATATACAATATATATATATATATATATATATATATATATATATATATATATATATATATATATATAAAAATAAATACTTTATATATATTTTATATTTAATTTATTTTATATTAATTGTGATTAATCGTTTGATAGCACTAATATATATATATATATATATATATATTATATATATATTAGTGCTGTCAAACGATTAATATTATATATATATATATATATATATATATATATATATATATATATATATATATATATATATATATATATATCACACACACACACACACACACACACACATACTGTATATATACACGCACATTATATATTTACAAACTTATGTTAGATGCAATTAAATGCAATTAATCGATTTGACAGCACTAATCTACGGAGCCCCGGACATGACATGCAGGAAAAAAAAAATAGTAGGCTAAATCGTGCACACGATTTAGTAAATCAAGGGAATGAATTAGTAAATCATGCACACAATTTAATTTTTTTTCCTTGCATGTCATGTGCAGGGCTCCGTACTAATAAATATGATAAAATTACATATAAATAAATAGCATTAAATATACACACATACACTAACTATCAAATGTTTTGAATAATTAAGATTTTTAAAATGTTTTAAAAGAAGTCTCTTCTGCTCACCAAGGCTGCATTTATTTGATAAAAAATACAGTAAAAACAGTAATATTGTGAAATATTTTTACAATGTAAAATAACCATTTTCTATGTGAATATATTGTAAAATGTAATTTATTCCTTTGATCAAACATGAATTTTCAGCATCATTACTCCAGTCTTCAGTGTCACATGATCCTTCAGAAATTATTCTAATTTGCAGATAAGAGACTTCTTTCATAAACATTCCATATGTATTCCTTTTATCAGCATGTACACCCTGCTAAACACATTCTTTGTCCATCAAGCCTGGAACAAACTCTCCAGCAAATAATTAACAGAGCGGCATCTCATGAATATGCTCGAGCGGATGACGCAGAATGCATCTGGAGGACGGATGCCTTTCATCTTAGTGTAGTGGGACAGCGAGATGCTCGCCTAAATCTCCTGATAATCCGCCTCAGCTTGTAATGAAAGGGATAAATCAGGACCCTGGACAGCGCTAGGCAGGGCTGACCGATAGTGCTGCTGCCTGGCTGGATTCAGCACCTCGGACAGCAGCACATCCAGAGACCTGGATCTGATTCTGGCTTTGGGTTTATAGGGCATTTTGTGGACCTAAAAGGTACAAATCTGAGGAAACAAAAGCAGGTACAGTGAGTGTAGACTAAACAATAATCCAATGCTACAGAGGACGAAAAACGACATTAAACACAGTTCCCTGATCTGATTTGTGCCACATAACTGTGTGTGATGTATGTGCTGTTTGAAGAACTGCCTCTTGATGAGACCATAGAGTCTAAACACACACCAACAGCTGCTGACGCCTGTTAAACACACTGATCAGATAGTCACGTCTCATTAAAAGTTGCATAACTGAGTGAAATCCAAATGTAATTGAATGACATTTCATTGTCTAAGTAAGGGAGCAGGAAATATCTGATTGTCATGGGCAAAGAAACACAATGCTATTGATACAGTGATGGAGACTTATGAAATGTCGACCTGATCTATGAGATTATACAGCACTAAAAGTCACGGCAACAATAATTCTTTTATAGCAATACTAAAATAAAAATAAAATAAAAAGTAATAAAATAAAATGAAAATAAACAATAAAAATAAAAAGTAATAAAATAAAAAATACAGAACTCTACTACTCGACTTCTTTAAAGTGACGAGGATAAAATAATAATATATTAAAAAATAAAACAAAATTATTAATGAATATAATATTTTTTTTTATAATAATATTAAAATAAAAATCCCCCCCCCCCAAAAAAAAAAAAAAAAATATGTCAGAGCACTCTCCTACTTGACTCTTAAAGCGACAAGGATAAAATAATAATAATATATTTATAAAATTATATCAATAGAAATATATAATATTAATATAAAGATAATAAAATAAATGTTCAATAAAAATCAATAAAAAAAGACCCACAGCGCTGAATGCTACCTTATAGAATCAAGTTAAAAACAGTGAGAAAGGCTAAAATATTAGGACAGCATCTACGTCTAGAGAGGTTCCCCTTCCGCCGCAGCTTTCTGCACGCTTGCAAACAAACAGAGGCACACTGAACGGGTCGCTACATGTACAAACACAACTAAAACAGCCTATTACTATTCCACTCACAGCAGCCATGCAGTAAGACAGGAGTGGACCTGTCGTGGGCAGCAACAGCAGAACCCGCGGCTCGAACCCTCCCTCCATCCGCACTGACCATTCCCGTGGCAGCGTGAGTGGGTGTGTGTGAACGCGAGAGATTCCTCCACTCACCCTGGCTGTTGGCGGCCCCCTCTGCCTCCTCGCATTCGATCAGGTTGTTGACCATCCTGCCTCTCCAAATGCCCTCTCTCCCCCAAAACTCTCCTCCGCTCAGGGGAGAAAAGCAGAAGAACGTCCAAGCGAGGAGATGCGCGAGAAAAAGATGGACCGATTTGCCCACCTGCTTTCCCCTGCCGAGAGCTGAGAGGAAATTACCAGCCAACGGATCGAGAGATGCGCGTTTTTTCTCCTCTGATTCTCTTCTTCTCGCGCTCTCCTCTCCTCTCTTGGCTGTAGCGTGACTCCCTCTCTCTCTCTCTCTATCTTTCGTAGGAGGAGGGTACGACAGCTCAGAGCGGCTGGAGTTTACTGGATGATGGAACACGCTCTCTCTCTCTCTCTCTCTTTCTCTCACTCGCTCGCTCGTGCACATGGGAATCCGTGCACACATGCTCTCCTGTATACGCTCAGTGTAGTGGCTGACACAATATTAACACAAAATTCAGTAAAAAAAAGAAAAGAATTTAATGCTGTCAAACGATTAATCGTGATTAATCACATCCAAAATAAAAGTTTTTGTTTACATTATATATGTGTGTGTACTGTGTATATTTATTATGTATATATAAATACACACACGCATACATATACATATATATATATATATATATATATATATATATATATATATATATATATATATATATATACACACACACACACATATATACATACATACATACATGTATGTATGTATGTATGTATGTACATATATGTATGAATGTGTATATATATATATATATATATATATATATATATATATATATATATATATATATATGTGTGTGTATGTATACATTTAAGAAAAATTTACATGTTAACATGTATACAGTTTATATATATATATATATATATATATATATATATATATATATATATATATATATATATATATAAAATTTATATTACATATTAATGTATTATTACATTATTTCCAATATTAATATTTTATATATAAATATAATATATTTTTGTTAAATATATAAATGCATGTGTGTGTATTTATATATACTTATTACATGGTTCTGTGGTATACTTGATTCTAATTGGTCAATCGCGCCATCCAGCGGTATGTTATTCCTGATAACAACTGCTGAAAACAGATAACACAGGCTCATCTGCGTTACTAAAGTCAGCAGCGCTATACGCTTACTAGGAACGTTTTTTCTTCGTCGAAGTTTTGCATTTGGTAAGCTAATAAAATATTAAAACAATATTTTGTGTACAGTTATTTAATTACATCATCCAGTATCACTGACTCGCTCTCTCGTTTCATACAAACGCAGCTTCTGCCATTTAGCGACTATTGTTTTGTACACTGTTGGATTATAAGATAAGGGGTGCTGATCACCCTGTCAGGGTTTATCAACCAGATGGATGTACATTATCCCTTACATAATATATATACACAGTACACACACATATATTATGTAAACACAAACTTTTATTTTTGATGCGATTAATCATGGTTAATCGTTTGACAGCACTAGAATTAACAGATAAAAATATAAATAAATTAAATAATTAAAAAATGTATAACAATTAATGTTAAAAGTGTCTTTTTTTTTGGCAGGCATTCTCAAAATGGGGTCTGTACCCATAGCCAAATAAAATAAATTTAGTGCCCTATGATTTCCACAACGCGGAAAACGAGGATGGAATCACGGAATCCAGTCATAAATCCAGTCTTGTGATGGCCGATTTCAAAACACTGCTTCATGAAGCTTCAAAGCTTTACGAAACTTTTGTTGCGAATCAGTGGTTTGGAGCGCATATCAAACTGCCAAAGTCATTCCCTCCCATCGGTGAACCATTGAAATTTCGAAACACTTATGATGTAACAAGTCTCGTTTACTGAAATCATGTAACTTTGGCGCTCCAAACCACTGATTCAAAACAAAAGATTCGTAAAGCTTCGAAGCTTCATGAAGCAGTTTTTTTAAATCGCCCATCACTAGATATTGTTAAAAAGTAAGTCGTTATTTTGTGATTTTCGCACAAAAAGTACCTTTTTTTAGTACCTTTCTGGGCGTTTGAAAGTGTTAATTATCTTGCTGGCAATAGAGGCCTCACTGAACCATCGGATTTTATCAAAAATATCTTAATTTGTGTTCAGAAGATGAACGAAATTCTTACAGGTGTGGAACAACATAGGGTGAGTAATAAATTACAGAAATTTCATTTTTGGGTGAACTAATCCTTTAATTTGTATTCCTTGAAGTCTTTCAGAGAACATAACTGTTGTTTTCATGGATGCTAGGATGCTTTTTGAGGTTGCCAGAGTGTTGCTATGCGGTTGCTAAGGTGCTCTGAGTAACTTAAGCATGTTGCTATGGGGTTGTTAGGGTGTTTTCAAACAGTCTCTAAAAAAAAAGTCAAGTCTCTGTGATATTCTGGCTTGAGTCCCTCCTTTATTGTAAGACTGTTGGATTTTTCCACCTGATGGATGTTTTATTGTGAAAATCTTAAGTCTGATCACTTAGTAAAGTAAAAAACACACACACCTCTCCTGAGGAATCATTCATGCATTGGTTGTTTCCTACTGTAGGCTGGTCAAAATCCTCTTTCAGCTGCTCATGTCACCAAATAACTGCATTCTGTGCCAGCAAATTTGTTTTGTAAAACACAATCAATGCGATCAGCGGGCTCACATCATTGGAGGCTCAGAGCAAACAGAGACGCAGAGACAGGAAAGAATAGAGTGGAAAATGGAGATAGAAGGAAAAAAAGGAACGGACACAGATGCAAGCTGGAGTCTTTTATCCAAATGCTCCATTCAGATTCTCCCAGCCGATCCTTTTGGATCGTCTAGCTGGAGAACAGTTGAGAAGCAAATTCCAGGTAGCCTGCAGTTACACAAAATCTATTAAGTGACTGAATTACGTGGCATGGAAGGACGCTGAGAGAAAGAAAAATGCATTTCGCCACAAGTCACAAAAACAATTCACATGCTTTTGAAAGACATTAATGCGTCTACATGAGAAGCGGACGCCCCCGGTGTAGACAGAGGGGATTATTTCCAATTACCACACACACACACACACACACACACTCCAGTACTCATAAATGGTTTCTAATATCTACAGGGATCTCACACCATCCACTGGAAAAAAAGACTCTTGTTCTGATGCAAGCTTATACGTCTCATGCATTTGAGTATATGTTGGGTCCCGATGCCACCAAAGTGAGAATGAGATTGAAATTGAAGCAGTAACAAGATCACCTGGCTTGTTAATCTCAGGTGATTTCAGTTAAGTCACCTGTGCAATCGACATTACTCATTTTTTCAGTAGGTGATGGATCCATTTTCATGATGCCTGTTTATTTTTTATTAGGTTATTTGGTTAAAGGGGTCCTTGATTATATTTCACTTTTTTAACTTTAGTTAGTGTGTAATGTTGCTGTTTGATCATAAACAACATCTGCAAAGTTACGACACTCAAAGTTCAATGCAAAGGGAGATATTTTCTTTTACAGAAATCACTTTAAGGATTACAACAAACAGCTGGTAGGGACTACAACAAGCTTCTTCCCGGGTTGGTGACATCACAAACCGCAAAATTTACATAAACCCCGCCCCCGAGAACACACAACAAAGGGGGTGTGGCCATGTTGGGCTGCTTTAGAGAAGAGGAAGAGTTGTTGTAGTAGAGTGTTGTTGTCATGCCGTCATTTTACGCCGGACTGCTTCACAAACGAGGATCAATTTAACACAAAAGATTAACATGACGGCACATGCTAGTCGATGAGTTGAATCAACTCCACAGCAACTACATAAATTTATCCACTAACCATTCAGAAACGTCCAGTTTCATTCTAAAAGTTGTAACTTCTTCCTGAGTCTCTCCATCAGTGTCGACTCCGGTTTGAACAATGTAAGGCTGAACACCGTTACTGACAATCCTCATTTTGGCTGCGTGAGATTCTCCAGCTTTGTTGTTGTTGAGCAACCGAAGCGTGAGCTGTTAAAGCTCCGCCCTCTTCTGGAAAGGGGACGGGAGCAGCAGCTCATTTGCATTTAAAGGGACACACAAAAATGTTGTGTTTTTGCTCACACCCGAATAGGGGCAAATTTGACAAGCTATAATAAATGATCTGTGGAGTATTTTGAGCTGAAGCTTCAGACACATTCTGGAGGCTTATATTACATCTTGTGTAAAGGGGCATTATAGTTCCCCTTTAAAGTATTACAAACAAAACTTCACCAAAACACACTGCTAACATCTGTTACAACTTAAGGCAATCCTCTTATTAAAAAAGCATATTTATTTTCTCCAAAATCAATAAAAAATTCTAAAAGGAGGCAAAATACAGTGCTACTCATAAATCAAACTCATAATCACTGAATTGGTGCTTTGCAATTCTCAGGGTTCCATAACATCATCACCAACATTAATACTTTATACTCAACAATATTATTAATCTGACTGCACTGACAATATCTGATGAGAACTGAACTGAGCTGGAAGATGACATCACTGTTTTCTGCAGAGCTGTTTTATAGCCGAATTGAACTAATTTAATAATTGATGATCTTTACAACGAAACTGAATCAACACTTCATCTGAACAATGACACTTTTTTTTTAGAGCTGCTTTACAGCCGAATTGAACTCTGTTTGCATCATTGAATCATTATTTTCCTGTTTATGCCCGTGAAGCTGTATTGAAACAATCTGTATTGTATAAAGCGCTATAAAAATAAAGGTGACTTGACTTGAATAATACTTACGAACACTAATATTTTGCAACACATTCATGTAAATTTAGTAACACGTCTAATGAATTAGTTCGAGCACACGCACACACAGAAGGACCATCTGATGGAGGTTTGCGAAGCACCCTGTCGTGACGCTCTCAAAACGACGTGTGCATCTCCTTCTCAATTCACGCCACCGTTCAAGACAAGCCACTCAGGCCGACTCAGCTGGAATGGGGCTATTTTTGGGATAAGAGCTGTCAGGAAGACTCTGTCGCGGGGAGCAGAGCTCACGTCTGAAATGGTCTGTGACCTGTAAGCACTCAATTACAAAAGCTGTCAGCGCTCGGCTCTTCTGAACGCACCTCTATGATACACGCAGCGCACAAACCAACTGGACGCCTCAACAGGGATGGAGAAGAAACATGCACTATACACAGAAACCACATCTCGTGACATATGGCATGTTTATACTTGATTTTTACATATCAGATTATTTTGATCAAGTCTGGAGCAAAAATTTTGCAATAGCAATAGTGGTTATTTCACATTATATGATAATGTACATTATACACTTAAAAATTAACCAATGATAACTTGCCAATCTACAGCACACTTAAAAGTTCATTTGCTGCCAGTTCTACTTTTTCTTTGTGGTGGTCAAAAACAGTGCCAACAAAGGCTAAGAACCATAATATAAATAATATAAATGTGTGCATATTAATTAATTAATCTAAATTATAAATACATAAACATACAATTATAAATAAATATAATTTATATTTATGTAATATAAAATTATTGAATATAATATACAATTGAATGCATTATAAATTTTAAATTCTAAATACTTATATTTATAATTATTTATAAATCAATAAAATTAATTTATTAATCAGTATGTGTGTATATATATATATATATATATATATATATATATATATATATATATATATATATATATATATATATATATATATACACACACACACACACACACACACATATATACACACACACTCTATATATATATATATATATATATATATATATATATATATATATATATATATATATATATATATATATATATATATATGGTATATAAATATATAAAACTGATTATTATATTGATTATATTGATTTACATATAATTAATATTTATTCATGTAATATAAAATTATTTAATATAATATATAATTGAATTGATTATACATTTAATTACATTAAATATAAATACTTATTTTTATAATTATTCATAAATCATTATAATCAATATAATAAGCAGTTTTATACATATATTATATATATATATAAATATATACACACACACATACATACATATGAAGACTTCAGATGCAAAAGCCTCTAAGTGCCATCTGAAATTTTCTTATAAAATGAGCATTTTTATCAAGCTTGTATGTTTATGTTTAGTTATTTCATTTTAATGACAATGAAAAGGACAGAGTCAACAAGTCTTCATATATATATGTGTGTGTGTGTGTGTGTGTGTGTGTGTGTATATATATATATTATATATATATACACACACATATACACACACATACAGCATATAAAATTTATAAATAAATCAATCAATAAAGCTGCCAGATCCATTCAACCGGCTGGGAGCTCAGGTCCTCATCCGCTAGGCGGCTAACCAATCAAAACCAATATAAAGTGACATACCCAAAGACATCTGTGACAGAACAAGCTAGAGAAGAGCAGTGCTCCAGGTGAGGATGTCTTCCCCCAGGGCTTAACCAACCACTGAGGATTGTGGGTCAATAGTGAGGGTTGTTGTACACAAAGCAGGGCAGGATCAGGTGGCGTCGTAACACAGCTGGGTTGGTTGGGCAGCTGAAGCTCAGAGGTGGTACAAACACACACACACAGTGATAGAGCAATGACACAGGCCTGTTACATGACGCCGTTTACACACCTGAATGCCCTGCGGCGTTGACTCACAATCCCCAAATGTGTTTAAGTCAGAATGAAGATAGCAAGACCTCTCATGTGGGCATATTTATTCACATATGAGCAGATCCAGGAATTCGGCAGAATTTTCCACACTGATTTGGGAGAACAATCGGTGGAATTCTTGAAACAACTTATTTGTCGTAAAAACAAAAAAAAACCGACATTTTATATATGCCCCCGTACACCCATCCATTCCAGTCAAAACCACATATCATTCAAAAAAACAATGCAACATCCAGCCTAAATCAGTGCAATGCCAGGAAGCTCATAAACCACAGTGCATCAGTGCATTGGCGCACATACTGATGAAGAAAAACCTTAGTGACTGAGACAACCTTCGCAGCCAATCTTAATATGCGACAACAATAAACGCTCAGGGTAAGACTATTGGATTCATTTTTTTCCTGGGTTGACTTTCTCTGATGTTGATGACTAAGGAGGTCTGCACTGAATAACAGCCATATTAGGCTGCGTCCTAATGAACAATGCTGCCTGACAAACACTCGAAATACCAAAATGATGGGTGGCCATCTCGTGTGAAAATTGAGAGCTGAGGAGAAGGGTGACCATTTGTGTACGTAAGCGCATGGTGAGGAGCCGCTGCGAACCGCTCAATGCCCACCTACCCTTGAGCAGCAGCCCTGGGAAATCAAACAAACAAAGTGTGATAAAGCAGCAAACAATCGTCCATCACGGCCCCAGCTATCACATCTGAGGAACGGAGAGTGCGCAGCATGATCGTTTCTCTCCTAATGACTTTCCTCTTCATTAGATTCATCTGAGCTTCACTCGCTTAGTACTCAAAGTCTGATAATGTTTGTGCCCGGAGCACAAACCCCCTTCATTAACCTTTAAAAGGACTCATTACACAATTGCACACACCCAGAGATACTGGGTTACAGATGCTGAAGGGCGATTGGTTGGAGAGAAGTTCAATGTGAAAATTGCATCAGATTTGTTGCTTCGACTCTAATCTTTCATCTAGCTGTCTGCCTGCTTACCTATCAGTGAGTTTAATCGAATGATGGAGATCCATCTGCAGCGCAAATCGTTTCCTCTGAACCGACTGCACAGAAATTGTCCTTCCCTTTCACAAACAAATCTAATCATACCCTCGAGTTGCAGAGGATTGGCAATCCATGCTTGGTAAATGTCGGAGTGTCTCATAAAGGCATGTGTAAGTGCTTTGTACATCGTAAGGACTCCATTTCATTACTTCCACCTCCTACTGAAGAGAGTCGTGCAAATTTAATGCACCCACAGATAATTTATGCCATGAATTCTGCAGCTCCATAAATGCATCTTTCTCCAAAGCAACTCGTGAGAATTACATTACGTTGTAACATGCAAAGAAGCATGACTGTACCTGGAGGCACTGACAGCAAACACAGCTGCTCCAAGTTCAATTAATCTCTTCCGAGGCAAAGCGGTCCAGAGCGCAGCATCATCAAAAGAGCGCCGGATCCTTTCTTTAGGCCTCAGCCTCTCAAAGAGATCAAAGTCTAGATGGAGTGCTACGACATGACCACCGCTGCTTTGTGTAGGCCTACATATAAACATGCTTGATCCACAGCAATCAAAATCAAGAAGAATTGAATCTCGATCTCTGTCTTCATCTCATGACCAACAACAAACAGCCGTCTGTGCTGGAGAAAAGCTTCTTCCAGGCCTGGTGGAGCAGATAGGAAATGTGTGCTGAGCTGGTGATCTGTTTAAAGGTGAACTTGACAGAACAATTGTGGATTTTTTCTCTCTCTGAAAAACCTTTGGGACGAGAGTTGATGAGCAGCATTGGGAATTTGGATTCAACAAGAATCCGATACATCCTGGCAGTGCAGGAAAAGAGTGCTGACATCTCAGTGGTCAATTAAAAGTATTAGAATTAGATGCACAACCTGGAACAAAACAAGCTGAACAGTTGTTAAGTTTAATGGCAAAGTGTGCAATTAATGTGCACAAAAACAACTCTATCTGCAATTGTTTTTCCGACAGGAACACAGAGTCTCTTTTCAGAAAAGACTATTTATAGTTGACTCAAAACAAAAATAGGATAGGAGAAAGTATTTTAACTTGAAAAAGACACTAAAGTCAACATTAAAAGCCATCACCAAGCATCTCAAATGCTTCTTTTTCAAATCGCTGTCATATTAGTCCACATATAGTTCACTATATTATAAATTTATATATAAAAAGAAGTTATTTATAGATAATATATATAAATATAAATTTATAATAAATATTATATATGTATGTCATATATATATATATATATATATAAATAAAATAAATATTTTATATATGTCATAAGTTATATATTTTTATATATAGCTAGTAATATATATAACTTCATGAAGACATAATATGACATATATATATAGTATTTAATAAATATAAATTTATAATATATATATATATATAAAATATCTGTGTGTGTGTGTGCCTTCATAAGGTTATATATATTTATAGTTATATATAAAGTTATATTATATGTTCGAGTAATAAATATGGTCAATTTTGATTTCATGACTTTAAGGTTTGTTATTTATCGAGTTAAAAAAACACAAGAAATTGCTATACTCTTGTCTAACCATACAGACAGGCATTAAAATGTCAGTTCTATCTATATCTGTTGATTGTTATTTGTTTCCCTTCGTGTGAGTTTTCTCAGGCTGGAAATAGACAACGGAGTGAACTGACCCACTTTTCCCCCCAACAGAAAAGAGGGCAGGGAAAAGAGATACTCTGGGAGGAAAAAGCAGAGGAATCGCAGAAGATCTAATGAACCTGTATTTGCATATGGCATTTGCATGTGGAGCGCTAATAAAGGCCATTTTTGGTCCTGGCGATAGCAGCGTTGAGCTTAGGGGGGATGTGTAGTCATTATAGCCACTCATATATCCATACAAATGGGGCTCCTGTTCAGACAAGCAGTCTAACCTGTCGGAGGCAGGCATTTTGACCCATCTTAAACTCGCACACAAATTGTACAGCAAATGCATCAAGAAACCCAAAGAGACCAGCTGTAGGGTGTTCGCTTGCATCGGGTTATGACTCTACTCTCGCTCATCCAAACATGTTATTTGCTAATTACACTAAACATCTCTTGAACACTTCTTCTCCAGTCACCCTATGCATTAGGACGCATTGCAATCAGCTATTTGTACAATTACTGTGTTTGGCTATTAAATTGGAGCCCTACCAAGCATTGTGAAACCTTTTCCCCCAAGGTGCCAGAAAGGAGGGCAAATATCTGTGTCTCACAAACGCAGATGTGGATATATAGGGCACGAACGAGTGGCTCACAGTCAGTGTGTAAGTGTACCGAATCAGACGGAAGTGCAAATATTATGACAGTAGAGTAAACCAATGGATTTTTGTGACCAGAAGTCACAGTTTGACTGCAAATAAATTGCACAGCAGTGCGAGAAATTAGTATCGAGCTTAGTGGAGCTTATTGGCAGAAAAAAGGAATATTTTGGGCTAAAGTGTGACGAATTAAGACCTTGTAGTCAATTCACTTAGAATTATACTCCTAAATGTATATATATATATATATATATATATATATATATATATATATATATATATATATATATATATATATATATATATAAATAAAATGAAACAAACCGCTCTCATTCATGAATATTCATATGTTGACAGTGACACTATTGGGTCTTGCTTATCAGATGACCAATGTTGATGTGGCGAGTTTAAATATGCAGTATTTGAGGGAAAGATTATCAGTGAATAATGACTAAAATTCAGTCTATTCCTCATTCATATGACTTCAGAGGACTTTACATGGAAAAGAGCAACAAACATTCTGCCTCAAATCTTCTTGACATGTGGTTTTGTAACAACATGATGCTGAGTAAAGTGTTGATACTGTTAAGTAAAACTAAAGCTAAAACTATAACAACTATTTTTGGTCATTGAAATAAAGCTGAAATCAAATAAAATGGAAATATTACATGAAAAACTTAAATTAGAAATGTTGCCTTGGCAACTATCTGAAAATAGAAATATTAGATAAAAAAAAATTACATTTAAAAAAACTTAAATGTTTAAGCTGAAATACTAAAATTAAAAAAAAAAACATTAAAATAATATCAAATAAATTAAAGCAAATTAAAATGAAAGCAAAATAGAAATGTTTGTCAAAAACTAATAAAAAATTAAAAAAGGACATAAAATGATTTAAATAAAAACTGAAAATATAAAAAATAAAAGCTGATTCAAAATATTAATATATACTATATTAGTATATAAATAATAAGAGTATTTTTTATGTTTGGGTGAACTATTCCTTCAGGCTACCAAAATATTATTATATGCAATAATTTCCAATTGTGAGTGTGAATGTATTTTGTTAGCATTATTGTGTTTGCAGTTAATTACATTTCCACATAATGTACACTATAAAGTGCTCCCCGTCTGTCTTTGACAGACACTACCAGTCAAATATTTGGAAACATTACTATTTTTAATGTTTTTGAACGAAGTCTCTTATGCTCATTAAGGCTGCATTTATTTCAATAATAAATACAGAAAAACAATAATATTGTGAAATATTATTACAATTTAAAATTATGGTTTTCTATTTTAATATACTTTAAAATATAATTTATTTCTGTGATGCAAAGCTGAATTTTCAGCATCATTACTCCAGTCTTCAGTGTCACATGATCCTTCAGAAATCATTGTAATATGTTGATTTATTATCAATGTTGGAAACAGTTGTTCTGCTTAATATTATTTTATAACCTGTGATACTTTTTCAGGATTCTTTGTTAAAAAAAGTTAAAAAATATCAGCATTTATTTAAAATAGAAATCTTTTGTAACAATATACCGTTCAAAAGTTTGGGGTCAGTAATTTTTTCCTCTCTTTTTTTGGAAAGAAATTAATACTTTTATTCAGCACGGATGTGTTAAATTGATAAAAAGTGATCGTAAAGATTTATATTGTTAGAAAAGATTTATTTTTTTAATAAATGCTGTTCTTTTTAACCTTTTATTCATTAATGAATCTTGAAAAAAGTATCACAGGTTCCAAAAAAAACAAAAAACTGTTTTTGACATTGATAATAACTGAGTATCAAATCATCATATTAGAATGATTTCTGAAGGATCACGTGACACTGAAGACTGGAGTAATGATGCTGAAAATTCAGCTTTGATCACAGGAATAAATTATATTTTAAAATTCAGCTTTGATCACAGAAATCAATTATATTTTAAAGTATATTAAAATAGAAAACCATAATTTTAAATTGTAATAATATTTCACAATATTATTGTTTTTTCTGTATTTATTATGAAATAAATGCAGCCTTAATGAGCATAAGATACTTCGTTCAAAAACATTAAATATAGTAATGTTTCCAAACTTTTGACTGGTAGTGTATATGTATTCATTTAGCGCACAGAGCGCTATAAAAGGCAAACTCATTACCGCTGCCCATTAGATGTAATTCTATGCTACATTGACCTTTCTTATTAACTGCGACATATTGAAGTGGTTTTTAGTGCAGCCGAGTAAAGCGTTTTCACAACCAGTCTAAATGCCCAGCGCTACGACAAAACAACCCATACTATTTGACAAAATAACAGTGAGTTTAACAGCACCAGAGAATTGGCAGGGAGACATTTTAACTCAAAAACAGTGTTATTGAAGTCGGCTACACCTGTGAGATATGACACCCTTCACACGCTTCTGAGATGACGAGTGAAATAAAAACACAACCACAATACACAAGTCAGTGACAGATAGCTGAGGAAAACATGCTGAACTCTATGACACTAACTGGACGTTAAATGGGTCCTATTATTTTTTTTTTTTACATTTTCAACCTTTCTTTAGTGTGTAATGTTGCTGTTTGAGCATGAAAAAGTCCCTCCAGAGGGAGTTATTCTCCATATCAGTGTCTCTGTTTCTGAACTCCCTGAAACGCCTCCATTGTAGTCTTGAGTTTTCTTCCTGGAACAAATACGTCACAATAATCCTCATTTAAATAATTCCCACCCAAGGCGTATGCAAAATAAAGAGGCGGGGCCTGGTTAAGTTAGTTAGTAGTGTGTTGAAACTTATGGTAAGGGACGGGACGTTTCCCAAACACCCTCGAAGCACTTGACCAATCACAACACACTGGTCCAGCCGACCAATCAAAGCACTTTGTGCTTTTCAGAAGGAGGGGCTTCATAGAGACAAGAATTAAAGAGAGCGTTACTGACAGACTGGGAAGACAGGAGCTGCAACAATGACAAATATGGGTAAAATAATGAACATTCAAGCATGAAAACCTGTTCTAGTAGAGCCTAAAAACAACATCAAGACTTTGTAAAAGGGCATAATAGGACCCCTTTAAAAATGACACTAGTGTAAAGCAGCATTCCAGTTCACTTACAAAAAAATAAAACTGTCTCACCGGCATGTAAAGCATCCAACTACAGTTTTACGTCCAAAACAAGTGCCTGTACAATAAACTAAATAAGTGAGCAGAAAGGCACATTGACAATAGGGTCAGTTGGTTGAGACATAAATGATTATGTGATTCTGGTACATGGCTTTTATTTCATTAGACTTTCCAATCACAGATATCTGTAAAGGTTAAGCCACAAATCAAACTGACCAATAATCTACAACCACAATGGACAAACACTCATTCAATAAAAACACTGAAAATATCAAAGGAGTTGCGGTCACACAGAGAAATCAATAAAATGAAGATACCCAGAAAATGCTGAAATAAATTGCCCTGAGGACTACTGAACGAAACTCATTTTATTCCATCCTTCAGTTTACTTGATTTTTCATTTTTATCAAGGTGCCTTTAAGTGAGAGAACGTTCAAAAACCAAAGTGTAAAGTCAAAACTGTTTAGTGTCTTAATTGGTATCTTCAAACCAACAAATTCTGCCATATACTGTGGTGAACGAAAAGACATGAACGACACATATCAACACAAAATGTTTCAGCATCTGCTGCTTACACCAACTATTAAATTACTGTCCAATTCTTCAATTTTTTTGTCACATCTGTGATGGTTTTCATCACATTCTGGAGATTTTGTAATGCAGTGTATTGAATACTGCACAGCTGGGACGGGACAGCAGTTATAGCAATGCTTTCATTGCTCAGAGAGTTGAAAAAGCATTTCAATATAAAACGTTTCAATATAAAGCAATTATAAAACTTTAATTAGACGGTGGCATTTATGCACATTGAACGATATTGTTCATTGCTTCAGGAATTGAGAGCAGACAAATACGGGATAGTGCACTGGCTGTAATGTATTAGAGTACACATCCACATGTCTGAACATGTCAGAAGACCTCACAAAACTGTGTCACCACAAATCAGCTCAATCAAAACCCACCGGGCTCCGTCAGGACAGGACCACTGAGTGAAAATTGACTGTGTAAGACAAGGGATCCTGGGGATTTACAGGATGATGCGTTTTGGCGAGAACAGTGACTGTGAACAGCGTCTTTGCGTCCCGAACATGTGAACAAAATCATTTCCTTGGTCTGTTTATCAAAAGATCAGGGCTGGGAAGTATGAGACAATGCAACGTTCACAGCGAAACACACTAAATAAACAAACAAACAAAAAAAAACATACAATATAAAAACGCTGATGTCTAACAGCCAAAACACAAAAATAAAATAATTAAAATAAAAGTGACATTTATTATTATCAATGTTGAAAACATAATAAAAATAAATAAATTAACTAATTAATTAATTAAAATAAAATAAAATAAAAGTGACATTTATTATTATCAATGTTGAAAACAGTTTTTGCTGCTAAATATTTTTGTGGACACCATGATTCACTACTATTCAAAAGTTTGGGGTAAATATGAAAAAAAGAAAATAAATGAATACTTTTATTTAGAAAGGACACATTAAATTGATCAAAAGTAACAGTAAAGACATTTATAATGTTACAAAAGATGTCTATTATTATTTTAAATAAATCCTGTTCTTTTGAACTTTTCAAATAATAATAAATAATAATAAAGTATCATGACTTACACAACAATATTAAGGAGCAAAAGCTGTTTAAGATATTAAAATGATTTCTGAAAAAACTGTAATGGGAGTAATGATGGTGAAAATTCAGCGTTGCATCCCAGGAATAAATTACATTTGAAAACATATTCAAATAGAAAATTCAAATTATTTTTAATATTTCACAATATTACTGTTTTATTTTTTTTTACTGTATTTTTACCAAATAAATAACATAACATAAAAAACATAAAAAAGCTGAATTATTCCAAACTTCAGAAGCGCCCCTCGTGTTATGATATGTCATGTTGTCCTAAGCTGATCTGCTGTATCCCAGTATCCCATGACCCTTCAGTCTTGCCTGACTGCACTGGGTGAACCAGTGAGCCGCGGGTGCAGCTGGAGGAACAGGTACTAATGAGACACAGGTGACAAAGGTGGAGTAAGTAAGCTTTGCACATTTCAAAGGAATGACTGGGGAGTTACGAACTGATTCACAGAGTCCCTGCATACTGTTGCTTTCCCAAAACTGCACATAGTTTGACAAATATTAATGCAAGAATAACACTGAAACTATTTAATTGTCTCAACATTAAGATGAATGACTTAAAAGAATGTTGGAGGTAAATCAAATTATTAATATTGTACAAAAGCTCAAAAAACTGAAAAAAAAAAAAGCAGTGGGAATTATGAGTTGAATGAAAAACAATTCACAGGTTTTCTGATGGCTTGAAATGAAGCAGTAACTGGCCTGCTAAGCATATTTATGTTTTCTTTTGCAGCTTTAATTAGTATGAAATGAATTAGCAGCTGACTAATTTCAAAGGCTCTGGTAACCCAGCAGTGCAAAGAGATGATACATGACTGCTTTGTTCTTGAACTGTATATCCTCTACGCAGTGCTGATTATCAGTAATACAGTCATACTCGGCTCATATAATAAGGAATCTAATCTTCCTTGATCTTGTGCAAAAAGAGTTCATGCAGTATGAAAACTTTAAGAAGCTCCATAGTACAAAAAATGAAGCATTCTTGCATTGTATCTGCTGTACTTTGTAATTGCTTGCCTACATCCGTATGAATCAGATGGGCGTCCTTGGCCGCTGTGATGCATCTTGCCGCTTTTCCAGTGTTGAGAAATGCATTGAGACTGAAGCGTATGTTTGTTGTATTTCCAAAGTTTTATGAACCACTGCAGTCTAAATAAACAAGCAGAACTCTAGAGAAAAAAGATATACATGACATAAGACCGGAGCTCAACAACAACAACATATCTTAGGATCATTTCTATTATGCAGAACCATTTTTAAAGACAGAAATATTTCTACTTTGTTTTCTTTAGTTTAAACGGATGTTGCTGTTTTTTAATGGTAATTTCAGTAAGAATTAGATAAAATTTGAAGGAGTAGCAGTGAAAAAACTAAAAACTGTACTTTTCAAAATGGACACTACTGCGGAGTGTTGAATGTGAACCATTTGAAAAGTGAATTTTTGGTGGTGGCGCTATAGAGTTGGTCCTAGAGACTCCAAAATTGGTCAGATTACTATTCATTACCATCACTACAAGTGTGCCAAATTTCATCATTTTCCCAATTAGGGCTGCCATAGACTCCCATTCGGGAAACTGTGCTTGGCCCCTAATTCTAACAATATAATATAATACACAGATCAGGCATAACATTATGACCACCTTCCTAATATTGTGTTGGTCCCCCTTTTGCTGCTAAAACAGCCCTGAGTCCATCGAGGCATGGACTCCTCTAGACCCCTGAAGGTGTGCTGTGGTATCTGACACCAAGATGTTAGCAGCAGATCCTTTAAGTCCTGTAAGTTGTGAGGTGGAGCCTCCATGGATCAGAGTTGTTTGTTCAGCACATCCCACAGACGCTCGATTGGATTGAGATCTGGGGAATTTGGAGGCCAAGTCAACACCTCAAACTCATTGTAGTGCTCCTCAAACCATTGTGCTCCGCCGGCTTGCCTTCTTCCCATAGTACATCCTGGTGCCATGTGTTTCCCAGGTAAGCGACACACACGCACCCGGCCATCCACGTGATGTTAAAGAAAACGTGATTCATCAGACCAGGCCACCTTCTTCCATTGCTCCGCCATCCAGTTCTGATGCTCACGTGTCCACTGTTGGCTCTTTCGGCGGTGGACAGGGGTCAGCATGGACCTTTCTATCAGAACCAACATTAACTTCTTGAGCAATTTGAGCTACAGTAGCTCGTCTGTTGGATCGGGCCAGCCTTCGCTCCCCACGTGCATCAATGAGCCTTGGCCGCCCATGACCCTGTCGCCAGTTCACCACTGTTCCTTCTTTGGACCACTTTTGATAGATACTGACCACTGCAGACCGGGAACACCCCACAAGAGCTGCAGTTTTGGAGATCTAGCCATCTGGTCGTCTAGCCATCACAATTTGGCCCTTGTCAAACTCGCTCAAATCCTTACGCATGCCCATTTTTCCTGCTTCTAACACATCAACTTTGAGGTCAAAATGTTCACATGCTGCCTAATATATCCACCCACTAACAGGTGCTGTGATGAAGAGATAATCAGTGTTATTCACTTCACCTGTCAGTGCTCATAATGTTATGCCTGATTGGTGTATAATATAAGATGGATAGATGGCAAGTGTGAGAGTTGCAAAACACAGATTTCACTACCACAGGCCTGGTGAAAACAGAGGAAGAACAAGAAAAAATGAGGACAACAACAACAACAAAATTCTCAAAATCTGAAGGAAAGTGCATACAGGCTGCTAACCCAGTTTTGGGGATGTGATACAAGGTGGTTGATGGTACTCTGGAGATCTCTGCTTCTGAGAGGGTCTGTGTGAGTTTATAAATAGCCAGAGGAAACAACAGATCGCACATCAATGAATAATACTCTGAAAAAGGAATGGCTGGAAGATAGATGCTGGCGCTTTACGCTCGCATGCCAGAGCACCACACCGCTCCACTGCACACAGATCTGCTTCTGAACACACCCACGTTATGAGAATACACCATTATTATTATTATTATTATATATATATATATATAAAATGTAATAATGGTGTATTCTCATAACACACATATTTAATGCACTTCTTCACATTTACAGCTTTGTTATATATATATTATATTATATATATATATATATATATATATATATATATATATATATAAAATGTAATAATGGTGTATTCTCATAACACACATATTTAATGCACTTCTTCACATTTACAGCTTTGTTATATATATATATATATATATATATATATATATATATATATATATATATATATATATATACACACACACACACACACACACACACACACACACACACACACACACACACACACACACACACACACACACACACGCGCATCCTGTCCACTTTCTTGTCACTGGGTAAATAAAAGTTCATAAAAATAAATAAACATTTTTTTTCTTTAGTTTGGACTAGCTTATATGCATGCAAAAGCAAAAATACACAAATAATAATAAAAGTAATTTTAGTAATAATGTCTCAGAAGCATATTCCATATGTTAAGGTGTAAAACTTGGTGCACCAAATAGTTTTTGCACTGGAAAAAAAAAGATATTTTTCTTCACTGTAAGGGTGAATGCCTAGTGTTTAGTGGCTAAATGCTGCCCGGCTATCAGTCTCTGGCCTCTGAGGGCATGTGTGTGTGTGTGAAATGTAGCTGAGGGTACGGTTTACACAAGCACTTGCACAGCTTATGTCTCAGAAAGCACTCGCGCCTTGTGGGCTCGCTGATAAGAGGCCGCCATCAGCTCCGCTTTGTGATAGAAAACACGCAGCCGGAGTCACTGGCCCCAGAGAAGACGAGTAAGGCTAAAGAAAAGTCTATTACGCTCAATAGCCCTGTCTTAGACGCCTCCCATTCAAAAGCTAAGAGACAGAAAAAAAGAAAAAGCAATAAAAATATGGGATATTGTCCTGCTAGCAAATTGATTTTTCTCTCTGTAATATAAGAAGCTGATGTGACTGAGGTTTGAGACACTGTGATGGTAGTGACTCTTTCTGTTGTAGATGATATTTATATATATAAATATACACATTACATACATTTATACACATATACATCAATGTGCAAAAAAAAAAAAAAATATTATATTATATATATATATATATATATATATATATATATATATCAATGTGCAATGCAATAATGCAATAAAATAAACAAAATAAAACACTTTAGGCATCAGTTGTGGCCTTAAAATAATAAATATCCTAAAGCAAAACACAATAAAATAAAATAAAATAATAAAATAAAAGTTGCCTAAAAAAAAAAAAAAACTTTGACAACTGAAAATTGGTTTTGAATTTAAAAAAAAAAAAAAAAAAATTTAATGAACTGAAATGTGAATGTGAAAGAACGTGATGTGTGAGAACAAGAGCAAAAATAAGTAACGGACTTGTGGATCTGTGAGAATGGGGATTAAAGACAGATAAACGAAATGGGCAGTTGATTTCCCTCAGGCATCGGAGGAGATGTGTTGACGGACCGTGACCCTGCAATCTGGTATTTGCACAGTTCTCACCCACCACAGAAATAGCCATTACTGTGAAGAAACGGGTTGAGAGGAAATGTTATGAAACTGGCCTGTGTAAATAGGATTCGCCAGCCGTACTCATCCACTCCATTAAGTGCATTAAACACATACTATATTAAACACACATATTTAATGCACTTCTTCACATTTACAGCTTTATGTTTCAAGAAAGACAGGCTGAAATGCACTTGTGAATAAAACACCACTCTGAGTGCAAAGTGATCTCTATATAATGGATAGGCAGTCTGTTTATAGTTCACACATAAGGCTGACGGATTTCGAGAAATCTGATTTCCGAAGACGGAAGTGAATGCATTGCTTTTAAGCATTCATTTTCAGTTTTTTTTCTGAGAAACAACACTGCTAACGAACTAAAAACATCACTAGTGAGAAACACTAAGAATATCACCAAGAGCTTTTAACCTGAACCAGCGAATAACCACTCAAAAGACTTTTGCACACTCAAACACCACTCACATTTTCTGCAGACGTTTAAAAGATCTAGTTAGTATTACAACGGCAATAAAAAAAGAAACATGGAAAATTGCAGCGAATGTTCATAATGACATTTATGACTGCTTTGTGATGCTGTATTGATTGAGCTGTATATGATCTTCATAATTAGAGAGTATTATATTCAGAAATATTGTGAAACGGGTGACTCAGAGACCTTGCGGAGGTTTTTAGACTGCTTTAAAAGGGCCATGACATGACGTCTAAAGGGTCTTTAAGACATTCTGGTCCACTTGAACAGCCTGTTTAAAAGACCGAACCACCTTCATGCTAAAACATGAGAGAGAATGAATACAGCACTTAAATAACACTGAGTATTGAAATAAAGTATTGTCCAGAATCTGTAACACGCTCACATAAAAACGCTCATAGCTCTTCTGAAAAAACTGATTATAATTTAAAGCTTAAAATTATTTATTTCAAAATTACTGAGAAACGGATTTTCTGAAAATCCAACCAAATGATGCAAATAATTGCCTGAGCAGATATCCCACTTATTTAAATAATACTACTTAAATTATATTTCATTAAACATATTAATCCATTGTGCAATCCATTATTAAAGTCAAATTTTCTTGGCTTAAAAACAACATTTGATATACATAATATAGATTTAAATATCACATTGCAAAAAGGGAGAAATAGTATAAAAGTAATCAAAAAGAAGTCTACTAAATGATAACTGGCTTCATTCCTCCAATAAAAGAAAGGAATATGTAACTAGCTCAAGCTGCCACTGCAGATCTGAATGAAGAACATTTAACACTGTACCAAGATGCTTTAGTTTAGTGTTCTTTTTAAAGGGCTGGAATAAAAACAAGGATCCCACATTTGCATGTTCTGTCTTCCTGTGCCTGCGGGCTGTGGTTGGGCATCGCACCATGGGTGAATCTGTGAGCTCACTGCATCTCATTCTCTCAGAGACGTCTAAACACAACATAAGCAGTTTTTTTTTGCCTTGTACACCATGCATCTAGTGCACAGATTCTGGGGAAATGCCTCTTTTTTTCTCTTTTACAGCCATTTACAGTAAGCCAATAAAAGCACCCAATTTTGAACATATATTAAAAGTGATGATAGCCTAAGCACCACTAATGATTGTTTTCAGACAGGTTACCAAACACACTTGTACCATCACTGACAAAGACTGACAATGATTAATATTATATGTATATATTTTTTAGAAAAGTCTATCACACATCAAATACTACTACAACTACATTTATTAGGGGCCAAGGGCCTAAGGTGCGTAGGCACTATTTTTTTTATAAAAAAAAAAATCAATTAATTCAGTTGGATAACAGTCGCTTAAAAATTGTAAACTATTGTAAACGTCTGCTCGGTGCAGCAGGAATCATAGTTCACTGATCACGTGATGATAGTAAGGCGAGATGACTGACAAGACCATGGCAGAGTGTTTGTTGCGCAACAGAGCTGATAAATGTCTTATCTTGTAAAATGCGCGCTCAGCACCGCCGCTCCCTATACACACAGTATGTGCGATCGAAAATTGTTGTTGTGCGCATGAAAGCACTCATCTAATCACTGCAACTCAATTTATGCACACTAACAAATGCTTTCATCATATCTAACAGTGCAAACATGATGTAACTAAGAGATTTGTTGAATAAAACGGGAGTTTTGGCGTGAGTCAAGAACTCAGTCACTGATAAACTCACACTGTTTGATTGACAGCTCCAGTGATTGCAAAGGGAGCGTTCTTTGATCGCTTTCTATATATAATTTAATCACCGTTTAAATAACAGATTATTTTCATCCTACTAAGAGAAACAACGTGAAGTTGACTGTTTAGTCACTGGTTTGATTTACTGACACATAGACAAAGAACATCTGACTGTACATGAATCATTACATCATTACATATCAGACCAGGCATTAGAATGAACACAGTTACTTACATGTTGTTGCATTACTGTCGAGTCCATATCATAAAAGTCTGTTTGCAAAGCCTGCAGCAAAATGCGATTGATTTACCGAAGAATCCAAAGTGAAATACTGAATACAAATAAATAAAGCTCAACTGAGACATTCACATTGTTGAAAATAAATAACCATGTTCCTAGCATTAGGATCGTTTGAAAGGTAATGTTATTTTTAGTCCTGCATCGCTCTTCTCTCCTCATCATCTCACTAACACACCAGTGGGCGGGGCTAACGTTTGTTGATTTCTTATATGGAGGCGGCGTTTCACCTATCTATGATAGGGACCTTCCGTGACGAGTCGCGGTGTCAATAAAAGCTTTTATTGGGCTAACAAGGAAGATTTCAGTTCTGAAACAACCTCTTATATATCAAAAGCTCAAGGAAAAGTTGATTTCTCAATTCATGACCCCTTTAAAACATTTCAAAATGCACCTGCAGACTATTTTTCCAGTCATGAATTTTTTCATTGAGGATTTCTTAAAAAAAATCTTGTTTCGTCTCATGAACCCAATCTTGTGTCTCGTCACACCCCTAGTAGGCACCTATTTTAATCATTAGTGTTCCTATTATTATTATTCCGCTCATGAAGTCTATGGAAACCCATAGAAACGCTTGCGGGAAAGTTATGAAATTTGGCACACAGATATAGGACAGTCTGAACATTAACCACAGCAATTTTGGAGTCTCTAACTATCACCCTGGCGCCACCAACTGTCCAAAGTTGCACTCACGTTTATACTAACATTTGAACCGTAAGAAAAACTTATTTTTTTCCTCTGATTCCTTGGCTCAAGATGATTGCAATTGTTATTATTATTATTAATTACTATTTCATTGAGAAAAATATTATTTACCAATTTTACCATTGCTGAAGTCTAGCATTAGGTCAGTGTTAAACAAGTGAGACAAAACAACCAATGCATGCATGCCAAAATATCAGATCTGTGGCAAAATATCTGTGCGTTGGGCCTGATTCTCACTCTAAGACACGGTGTAAGAACCGTACAAAGCATGACACAGGAGTGATCGCTACAGTACTGAACGTGGAAGCGCCACTGACAACACAGACATGATGCAGAAGGGAAGACACCCAAATCATCTGATACACATGCTAAACGGCAGCCTGCATGAGCAGCGAAGGCTACGGCTCATGGAGAACAAGAGCGAAGCAATGAAAGAAGATTGGACACCATCCCCGGGGTGTTTCACGATAAGGGGATCGTGTAGGCTGTAATGAAGACGCAGGCAGTGTATCAGAAAAACAGGAAAAGAGATGCAAGGTATTTGTCGACCCCAGATGTGTGCCGAACATCAAATTCTCTGCAGCTATTCCACTGGAGCGCTGCTCCAAATACCAATCACGGGTCCCGCTGGTTGCCCTGGCAACAGCACTCCTCTCCAATATAGTGAGCAGCAGGCTTCTAAGGAGACGCTTCTCTCTTTTTTTTTTTGACATCCTCCTTCCCATTTCGAGGCCTTCTTCTAAGTTTTTTCGTCGATCTGTTACTCTCTCCTTTTCACACTACAGGTCTGATCAAACATCTTGACCGGTGAAGAAGCTCTAGATGGAAAGGTGTGGAAGCATTTCCGATACCCGTGTTCCAGAGGACACGTCCTCATCTCCCCGAAGATGAACTTTCCCCTGTGGGACGCACCTTCACATTGAATTTCACGCCTCATGTGGTTCCTGCATGATTGAGGGTAAGATTTAAGGTTGTTTACTTTGCAGTGGACACAGGTTAAGCTCAATCAGCAGTACTTGTGGCATAATGTTGATTATTACGAACATCAATTTCGACTTTTCCCTCTTTTTCTTTACATAAAAAAAAGCAAAAATCTGGCCTATATATTAAATGGAGCCAAGATAACATTAAAATACTCATTGTTTTAATAGTATAGACACAACATAAATTATATGATGTTAACATGATTTTAGTGTGAAAAATGGCTTACTAACATTTTGAGCAAAATCATATCCAATTTTACAACTTTGTTGCCATGACAAGGCCTAAAAAACTAAAATGAACGTAAACAGAACTTTACAGCTCAAATTTTCTAACATAAGAATTAATATAAGTTATTTTATAAAATGATAAGCTTAACATTTCAGCTTTTAAAATTGCTTTTTTAAAAGAAAACGAGGGACGAGCTGAAATTATCTTTTGCGTTAATCAACATTAAGCCACAAATGTTGTCAAGTGATCTCAACTGGTATTGAGTATTGCTTTAAGTATTCAAGGGGACATTAGAGTTTCCTTCAAATGTCTGGGCTTTAAACCAGATGTGCAGCTGTTCAACTTGATAACAAACTACATGTAAAATACTTTCCTCGGTAAGATTCACATTGCAAGATGCAACACGTATGTGAATTGCATTCGGACACATTTTATGAATGCAAATGTCTAGAAACATGACAAGAATGGCATTAAAATAATAATTATGATCATGTCATGCATTAAGTAATCATATTTGTCATTCATACAGAACACCCTAGAATTGGTAAAGTAACGCTCAAAGACAACTAAATTGCAACGCCCTGGCAACCACCCAGAAGTGCACATTTAACTCAGAAAATGTAAAAATCCTTTAATGGACTTTAACTTATGTGTACAGACTTTGTGAAACCACTGAAATGCTGCTGCAGCGTCTTTTCTGTGTTCTCTTCCCTCGTACCTGAACCTTCTCTCTGCCAATTCTCTCCATCCATTCTGAGAAATAACATGCTGTCCTTTTACACTCTGTTGGGTTCAGACCTGCCAGACTGGCCTCTTCCACTCCACTGACACCAGCCCTTATCAGACACACACACACACACACACACACACACACACACAGGACCTGGAATCGAGAAACTAGATATTCAATGAGGAAAAAATGACTTGATTTTATCCATGGAGTAGATCATGCAATGTGGAAATTTGTATGACATCAGCTGAAAAGAAAGGTAATCAACGAAGTGGAGCATGTTGTAACATTTTGATGAAAGATTATGAAGACAAACAATTTGAAATAATGTCCACAATCATTCATCATTCATACACAATAATGCACAGAAGAATTACTTACAACAAGACCAGGAAAATGTTTTAAAAAGTGTCATGTCATTTAATGTCATGTTGACGTAATGTACTGTGCATTTAAAATGTATTTTGTAAATGTATTGGAAATAATATACAGTGGCCAAGCGGTTAACACACTCATGCAGGTAATGAAAAGTGTTCAAATCTCGTCACTCTGTCAAAAAATACAGGTCAAAAACATTAAAAAGGAAGTACAGTTATGAGGCTAAAACGACATACGCTCAACATCTCAATACCATCCAATGACTTTCTAGACTTGGGACATAAATTCAGTGGCATTTCACTTGCAGGAGCTCTAAATGTATCCATGCTCTCCTCAAATCCATAAAAACAAATTCTCCTCAGTCGAGAGAGCTGTATTTGTCTGCAGTGCCCTCTATAGTCAGAACAAACATCAATCACTGAGAGAAAAAGAGAGAGAGAGACCCATTAACAGAAGAACCTATAAACATCAAAACAACTTTACTGCACAGACATGCTCAAATTCAACATGTTGAAACAATATCTTACATATACAGCACCCTGGTGCTCAGAGTATTGGGAAACAAGAATGAAATCAATATTTTAGACTCACATATAAGTGTCCGCCACATAATAAGCGCTTGATTAATAATGTCTCACATTTATGAGCACATATAATCTGTACTCGAGCTCAAAGGTCGCTTCTATGTGACGTGATGCGTTCAATGCTAACTGCACTTTCTGCACTGATGGCTTCTGCATATCTCACTGGCTTCATGCTCTAATGATTATTTGCCAGAATCCTCTAAGACATTGTGTTCTCCTCTGATTTTATAACCATGAGCCTTTGAAATGAAAGGGAATATATATATGCACAACATATCATCACCATCAGCCAATGGCCTAGATCGAGAAATTTAAATTTTCCCTTATTTCATTTCTAATTCATTTTTTTGTACCATAAATAAGGGATAGTGATAGATTAAAGCAAAGATTAATGCATTAAAATCCCTTTATGGCCAATTCATTTTGGGAGAACTATCCCTAAGTAAGTATCATCAGAGATGGTCTTATTATTGGGAGATACGAGGGTCCGTGGCTCTACCATTGGAGAAAGCATAACGGCAAAGTTGGATCACATGTGCCTTGATAACCAACCACATTACAGCCTTGACGTCACTGAATTTCATTGATAGTTGTGCCAGTCAATCACTGTTTGCGGATCCCATAGAAATGAATGAGAAGTGCTGTAAACTGAATCCTAGCCATCTCACAATTGTCCTTGACTTCTCTTGTAAAACTCTAAAAATACATCAATCCAAAACAAATTTTTAAGAGCAAACATTAGCCTCTGGTCTCCTTCCCTGCGTAACACAGCGTTACACTATTTTTTTCTAATCATGGAGGCTTGCCTTAAATCTATACTGGCCAGAATTGCAATATTGGTGCATCCCTAAAAATTAATAACCACTACTATTGATGCACTGGGAGCTGCAATACCACCTAAGAAAAATAAAATAAAATAAAATAATAAAAATATAATTGTTAAAGACATTAAAAGGTAAACACCTCAACAAATTCTCCAGCGACTGTCTTAAATAACACAACAGACTAGAAGTGCTCTGGGTTTGAGAGTTTCTGAAAAATTTTACATTTTAATGACATGCATTAGCACTCAGGCTATACAAAGAGCTCTAAATTGCCTCTGCCCTTCATGTCAAAGCACAGCTACAGTTCTGTGAAATCATTCGCTGAGACAATTTCAGGCAGATGTTGGCGTCCGCTCATCCGACGTGCCCATGTGAAACAACACACCAGTGTCTTAATCTAATTTCACAGCCAAGCATATTTGCCCAACAGGATTACAAACCAAGACTGTCAAGAGCGTCACATGTGCCACCAGAGATGTCCAATCAATGGAAGCACCAAAAAGCCTCTTACAGAGTCCTGAAGGAACGACTGATTTACAAATGGTATCTTCACCAAGATTGGTACTTATGTTGTATATTGGGAACAAAAGACCTAAGATAAAAAAATAGTCCCACCATCCTCCTGGAAAAACCAGTTTTTTTCCTGTTTAAGGTGGTCAAGCTGGTTTTTGGAACATGTGATCTACCAATTTTGATCAATATGGACGACCGACACAACCTTGATTCCACCCAGTGCTATTTTAGTGTTATTTACATACACTCTAATAAAACAACCCAAGTTGGGTTGAAAATGGACAAACCCAGCGGTTGGGTTAAATGTTTGCCCAATGTGCTGGGCAGTTTTATTTAACCCAACTATTGTTTAAAAATTACTATATGGCTGACTTAAAATGAACCCAAAATAGATTGGAAATTAAAAATCAGACACATAATTAATAGAAGCAACAATAATAATCAAAAAGTGAACATTTTTTAAACAGCAATTTAATACATTTGTATTGTTTAATTATTATTCATTAAACTTAAATGTTAATTTATTAAACATATTAATAAATGTTAATTTCCAGCATATTTTGGGTTAATTTAAGCAAGCAATACAGTCATTTTTAAACAATATTTGAGTTAATTAAAACTACCCAGCAGGTTGGGCAAACATTTAACCCAATCGCTAGGTTAAAACAACCCATTCTCCGGGTTTGTCCATTTTCAACCCAACTTGGGTTGTTTTTAACCCAGCATTTTTTTGTAGAGAGATTAGCTTTTAAATTTTAATTTAATTTTTTGTCATTTTGTTTAGTTTGAGTAGGACATTTCTTATTTTTGTTTACGTTTTTTAAGTTTACATTTTTTTATCATTTATTTTATTTCAGCTTTACTTAAATTAATTAAAAGGATTTTTAAGTTTTAGTTAACAGTAACAACACTTAAGCTGGTAGCCTGTCAACCAATTAACATTGAAAAATGTTCATTTATCTACAATAGGACAAGTTAACAACAAATAATTTAAAGGTAGATTTACCAGCAGAGTAGTACTAGACATGATGAGCATCCAATGGTATGAGTTTAGGGCGGGGCTAACTGTTTTGCTGACCAATTGCAGAAAGGGAAAGATCTGAATGGCGAGGATGAGTTTGGGAACCTGCTTGGAAACAATTGTTACGTTTTCCAATTAAATTTTATTGGTGATAACGAAATGACTCAATCAATCTCTTACAGTGTGATCCCTATGTTCTTTGGCTTTATAAAGCTATCATTTTTTTCTAAGCATTTCTAGATAAATGCAGAGTGGGAAGGATTATGCTAATGTGCCCTATGAGTAGACAAGCTTCTTTAACGAGATGGCGACAGCTAAATGATACCCGTGCATTTCAACACGCCTCTGTTGCATTTGATTTCTCCTCGGTTTTAAAACTGAAAAAGACACAAAGGCAACCACAGACACAACAAAACTAATCACATGCTCAATGCTGGTAGAAAAGCGAGGAACAAATTTCTTTTCTATACATTTGGGAAAAAGTCTTAAGGTCAATTAGTATTAAGGTCAAAGATCTGATACAAAGAGCAAAAACTGAATTTATCTGTTGAATACTAACTGAAATTCACAGCCCTAATGCGTACGAGAGAAAGACAAATTGCGACAAGCTTCCCTTCCTCGAACGTGATGGAAATGTGATCATCACATTCACCAGCAAAAGCAACTCAATAAAGCGCAGCTGTTGCTTCAATTGGCCTGGCCAAATTCAATTAGAGGTGAGCGCTAATAGGTAAGCTGACTGTGGGCCATTCAATTCCCAATGACACATTGACAGCGGTGCTGCCGAAACAACCATTTTATGCTGCTATTTGCTGCTTCCTCTTCAGGAAAGAGACAGATAGAGAGAAAAAAGAGCAAGCGCTTGTCTTCCCACACACCTATACACAAGAGTTACATCCTCAACCTGAAAAAGGAAATGTGCAATACATGCCCACACTTGTCTGTTTGGAAAAAAGATGAGGTGAGAAATCAAAACTGGAGGAAACCAGGAAATGCAAGCGTGTAATATGAGGAAAGACCTGGGAAGATGTTCACCGATGGATGGGAAATGTGACAACTAACCCATGTTCTAATTTGTTTTGAAAGTCGAGGTGCATGGGAAACTTTCTAATGTGTGCATGAAGTGTTGTCTCAGCGAACCGTCTCATCTACACCCTGCTCCCTGTGGAATATCACAGCCTGCTTTCAATTTGACTCCAGACACGGGCCACTATTAGAAATCTGGGGCTCTGCACATTGCAAGCTATTTATTCTCTCTGCTTTGCCTTGTCACAGACAAAATCAATTTCAATTAAAACGACTACTATGCTGAAAAAGTCCCTCCACCGATGAAGAAGTAAAGGGAAAAGGTAGAGGGGAAAAATTAAAGCTAATTTCCTCAGATCTTACTCAAAAACTATTTTATTCCCATGCAAGGAAAGAAAAACCACAAATGAGATCTTGCTAACATCTCAATTGGTAGGCAGCAGTGAGATGCAGATGGAGATTCTCCTGCTTCTCTGATTTTCCTCAATAGTAGTGTTAATTTCGTTATTGAAACCTATTATGAAAAATGTTCACTAAGGACCTTTTTTCCTTGACTAAGACAAGACGATAATAAGACGACACCAACATCATTAAACGATAACTGTGACTATATCACCATGCAATATCATTCCTGATAAAAGTGGAGACTAAAATGTAGTTAAAAAATAAAAAACTTTACCAAAATCTTTCTTTGTTTTTGTTGGAAAAAGGAGGAGATAAAATATTACAGACTGCTGTACAAGCCTTTACGAGTGTTCATGTTTGTAGTTTGCAAATGTCAAGAGTTTAAATCCCCTAACAGAGTTTGTCTCTTAAAGGGATAGTTTACCCAAAAATGAAAATTCTGTCATCATTTACTCACCCTTATGTTGTTCCAAACCCGTAAGACTTTCGTTCATCTTCGGAACACAAATTAAGATCTTTTTGATAGCTTTCTGTCCATCTATAGACTTGAGCGTTTTCGAATTCCATATGAATTGAGCGTTTTCGTCCAAATTTTCTGAAGAGACACGATCGCTTTACATGATGAACAGATTGAATTTAGGCTTTTATTCACATAAACATTCATCAACTCAGACAGTTGTGGTAAACAGAAACTCGAGCATGTTTGCTTGACGTGTGAGAACCAATGAGTGTGTTTACATGCACTCTCACAGTGCGATTATAATGGGATTTTGGTGATATTGCGATTAAACTTTACCTCATGTAAATGCAAAAAGTAATGCGATTAAGCTCATATTCATAGTAATCATATTCGCATTAAACTAGGTGGTGTACGCCGATTTTAATCGCACTTTACAGGCATGTAAAACGCCTTAATCGCATTATTCCCGCTCTGACCAAAGTGCGCATGTGCTCGGACGTACACAGATGCTGTGTGTTGTTCTTACCTTACTCTTACTTCTTACCTTGTTCTTACCTTACTCTGATTATGAGAAATAATCGCATTATTGGTGCACATGTAAGCATAATCAATGAGGTTCATTCTCGTTTGTTACGCAGCATGTTTGAGCTTCCACAAGAGTTTTTTTCTCGCGTGTCAAGCAGGTTCGGTTGAGCTTCTGTTTATGTTTGTTGATTAATGTTTACAAGTAGGGATGCACCGATATGATTTTTTGGGGACGATACCGATTTTAACAAACAATTATTGGCCGATACTGATATTTGTCACTTCCTCTCTTATTTGAAATTTTGTCATCAAAATAGATGGTATTTTGATCATGTTTTAAATCAGCAAACTTCAAAAACACCTGCATTAAATTATACTAGCAGTTTTATTGCTGCATCATCAAATAATTTCTAATAAACATGGATTGGATCCATTTAACATTCAGCAGGCCTAAATAAATACAACAGAACAAATTACATTATACATATTAAACATATTATACATATTATACAATTATACATATGAAATAAACAGTGCTTTTTAGGTCGGTTTGACAGTTTTCAGGTACAGAATAAAGGAAACAAATGTAAAATAGCACTGCACATTCTTCACTGTATGAATTAAATACATATGCGTCCTTCTTTATTGTAACAGACTTTATTATGATTAATCTTCTAATTTGTTTTTGTATACATTTTAATATTTTTGGTAAGTTTAAATATGTATAAGATCTCCTTTACTAAGGCAGGACTCTTATTTTGACGGGTGTTCTAGTCTACAGAGCGATACGCGTAATGAAAAGGAGAGCACGCAGTTCCTTTAGAGATATTTTTCAGATTTAAAGTTTGTCGGTTTATTAAGCACCCCCCGAAAAGGCATGAGATCTGTATGTATTTGTTTATTGTTAGTTGTAATAAGTGTTTTGTGTAATTGAGGATAATGCAACAGAGAGAGAGAGAGAGAGAGTTTAATTTGCACTTCTAGTGCTGTGTTTTGTTTAGCTCTTATGGTTATTTTC